>VDFB02049217.1:146016788-146070824 GCA_007258455.2 Sequoia sempervirens
CTATGTTAAGGTTCATTGCACATTGTAAAGCCAAATCCAACCACAAAATGGAGTCCAAGACTGCTGTTTGAACCTACAGCCAATGCACAATAACTTTCCATCCTAAGAACTCCATTTCAAGATCCAACTTCCATACTTTGTATCCTTGCTTCGCATTTCCTGTGTAAGACCGCCTTGTGATTCCAACAAATCACATCAAACTACTGAGGTATCTAAGCACTGTCATGATCTGACATCCGAGAGACCTTGGGATAGTGTTCTGTAATTTGATTGTGGAAGATTGTCTTTTAAGAGAGGTAGTGCA
Source organism: Sequoia sempervirens (assembly GCA_007258455.2). Taxonomy (NCBI): domain Eukaryota; kingdom Viridiplantae; phylum Streptophyta; class Pinopsida; order Cupressales; family Cupressaceae; genus Sequoia; species Sequoia sempervirens. Next base: position 146,017,093 of record VDFB02049217.1, read on the forward strand.
CCTACGCACTGCCTATGTTGAGAAGTGCATAAAAACATCATCAACAGAACTGGCGATAGAAGGAGGGCCACGGTGGAAATACTAAGTTAAGAGTTAAAAGTGAAGCTATATCGAATTAGATCATTCTCCCCGAAGAGATTTCAAAAAGTTCTACATTCAACATCAAACAAGGGAGAATTTGAAGAATTACAGCCCCCTACGAGGGAAAGCGAGCTCAAGGAAGTAGCGTTGCCTCTTCCTCTTCCTCCATTCCATCTGCCTCCATCTCACCCTCACCTTCATTTGGTTGGCCTTCGTCTTCCACCCACCCATCTCAAAGTGCATTTGCACCTCCTATCTCCAAGACCCAGGGGATTGCTCCTCTCCCGGCCCTTCCAGTCCAAGGCATAGTCCAGTCGGCCACAGCTCAAGTGCAGTCCCAGATTACTGTTGTATTGCAAATACAGCCCCAAATTCCTATTTTCCAACAATAAGCACCACCTCCGCCACCCTCCATGGCTTGGTTAGCACATAACCCGTCGCTGATACATTTCGCGGCCTACAATGATATGCCAAAGAATCTGGAGGGCTTTTGTTCAAAGTTCCATCCGTGTGACCTACAAAGAACAGCTGAGGAGCATATCAAAATATTCGAGACAGCAATCACTGAAATGCAAGTTGACCATGAGGACGTTGCATGCTGCCTCTTTCTGCATTCATTGGGGGAAGAGGCCTTCTCCTGGTACATCAACCTGCCAAGGGGGTCCATTACCTCATGGAATCTGATAAAGAATGCCTTCCTACAGAAATACAAGATCCCCATCAGTCCTTTAGAGCTTTACCAACAGTTCATGTCTGTCAGAAGGGAGGTCAACGAACCTATTGGCTCCTTCAACGACCACTTCCATCGGCCCTACACAAGGCTTCAGGACCCATACCTCCATAATGATGCGGCGGCTCTCCCCGTCTATTATGCGGCGCTGGACAACCTCATGTCGGCCTTGGTGAAAAGGATGCACCCACCACTCACTACTCTGGTGACTACCTATGTGGAAGCCGTTGTTGCCAGTGCAGACTTAGGGTAGAATATCTCTGGCCTGCTACCTTCTTTGAGGCCGGTAGCCCACCCAATGCAGATTCAGGGGCTTAATTAGGCTTTCGCTCACCAAATCCCTCTTATGAACTAGGTACCTCAATTGCCTATGGTACCGCATCCAGGGCCGCCATTGAATTATGCACCTCCTGCGCCTTCCTATTTGTAGCCCCAGCAGTAGTATAACTATTCTCATGCTGCTCCACAACAATAGGCGTATACCTAGCAACCCCAGGTGCCATTGTACCTATCAGGATAGGATTTTCCTCTAGCCTATTAGAATCAGCCGGTAGCCTTGCTCGTTTTTCTCCAAAATCCGGTGCTGTCGCCTGGAAGCTTGACTGAGAAAGACAAGTTAGAGGAGCTAACAGAAATGATCAAGAAAATGTCCATAGAAATGACGCACCTAAAGAACCAGAATAACCAGTTGCAGGCCTCCCAGCGTAATTTCCAGGCCAACTTTAACCAGGACAACTGAGACAATAGGGACAGTAGGGATAATCAAGAAGTAGGCCCTTCCTCTGGGCAGAATTATGATAGGGGGCAAAACGCCAATCAAAATGTAGAAAGAAGACCTTCCCAGAGGCAGAATCGCACGTGGAACACTAAGCCCAACAATGGTGGTGTCCCTACACCTTTCGATCAACTGGAAAGCAACGAAAAGATGACCAATGGTGTATACCTTGCCGAGGAAGCCTTGTCAAGATGGTGTCGAATTCATAAAACTAGCAAACACTCCGAATTGGATTGTCCCGAGTTCCAGACAGCTACTGAAATATTCCAGGTGGAAGTGCAGAATGTAGTAGACAATGCCGGCTATAGGGACATCGTCCCATCCGAGCCATATGATTCCTCCTGTCTTGTGGTTAATCAAGCGCTGTTCCCACGAGGTGACCGCAACGAGCCTGAAGTTGAGCCTACTCCGATCGAGGGTGAGGAAGCGCAAGAGGTAAGTAATGAACAAACCTTGGCTCAGCTCTTTGATTCAGTAGATAATGGTTCAGTAGATGAAGAAGAACCATTTGTAGATGAGGTCCACATATTCCATCAATGGTCAACTCCCTACTTCCTTAGGAATAGACAGGCAGGTGGACCCTTTACAACTTCTACCCCACCAAACAATTTCGCCACTCCGCCTGATCCAAATGCCAGCAATAACTTTGGGCTTTCTCACATACCCGCCCAATACCTCAAAAAGAATGGATCTCAAAATCAGTCACAAAATCAACCTCAAGGCCAACCCCAAAATCCATCTGGACAAACGAAGGCCCAACTTCCCAGTTTTGCTATAGGCCAAGCTTTTAGCTTGAAAATTGAGCAAATGGGTGAATATGTAGCAGAAGAGTTTAGGAAGATAAAAATTAGTTTATTAGCCTTCAAACTACTCAAAGTCCCTGCTATAAGGCATGCCTTCTTTAGGGTTCTTAATGGGACTCCATCTTCTAGTACAACACAAGAAACGTCAGCCAAAAAAGTTACCTTTGAAGAAGCTAGGAAGGAACCAGAGATACAAGATAATACCGGGAAAAGGAAGGATGTTCCCGTGAATCAGTCGGCAAGTGAACAAATTGAAAAGGAGCCGGAAAGGGCTAATAGGCAGCTTTCCAAGGACTAGCTATTTAGGCAGGCCATGGATATGGGCAATGAAAAGAACAAAGGTCAGATAGCTCACATGGACACACCTACAGGCATCTTCCAGGGGAGACCAGAAACTCCCCCTTTCCTAACCACCATTAGGGTCTTTGGGAAGAATCTGTATAACTGCTTGCTCGATTTAGGAGCGTCTGCCAATGTCATGCCCTTGGCTGGTTGCAAGGCTCTTGGCATCACCCCCATACCTTCAAAGAGGAAGGTGATCTAGCTGGACAAAATAGAGATCAACATTGTGGGTAAAATAAACTATATCCCGATGCAGATTGTTGTAGACCCGCGGATACAACAGGTCATCGATATTCAAGTGGCTGACATTCCCGATGCATATGGAATCATCTTGAGAAGGGAATTCACTAATGCACTAAATGGATATACCACCACAAACCTTTCTCACATGTGGCTACCATGGAAGGCGCTGCCAAATCAAATCTGCATCGACCATGAATCCCGTATGAAGTACATGATCACGGAGTACAATAATATCAACGAGGTGCTGTTCGCCGAGACCGACTTGGGGAATTATCGCCCTTTCACCTACCAAAATGAGGTCGAGCTTCAGGAAGAAGGTGCATACGAAGTGTTACTGGTGTTGTGTAGTCCTTCGACCGATTCTACACGAATGCCCCCAGATATGGAAATATTGATAGAAGCCGATGATGAACCTGATAAGGATGACAACTAGAGACTACTCAGTGGCTTCCAGGAATTCATGAAAAAGTGCGCAAGGGATCAACTCAGCCTAGGGGCCTGAATGAATTTATAGGATCTCTTGTTACCAAATTGGTGCAGGGTTCATAATGCTGCGCACTCTGAGTTTGATTGTTGCTTGTGTCATGTAGCCATGGCGCATGTTAGAAAATCAGTTGCTCCTCAGACATAAACACCAAAGGAGGCACCAGCAGAACCACCTATCGATCAATGCATTGAACCAGAAAATTCCCTTAAGGTCACAGGGCTATCCACCCAGCTGAAAGGGAATGCAAGCTTAATTGGACCTAAAAAAGGGGAATCCTTCGCGTGCTAGATGCTCTGATTTGATGGGTCAAAGTCCAGGAAAGGAGCTGGAGCTGGGTTCGAACTCATCAGCCCAACGGGTAAGACGTTTCTAGCTGCCCACAGATTGTAATTCTATTGCACCAACAATGTAGCGAAATATGAGGCCTTAGTCCTTAGTCTTCTCACGGCCTTGAAGAAAAATGTAAAAATGCTACAAGTTTTCGGAGATTCCGAGCTCATAGTTAAACATGTCAGGAAGTTGTATTCCTGTCATGATCGAAGACTTACAAACTATAGGCATCGGGTCTGGGATCTCTTGGAGGGCTTAGATGCATTCAATATATAATTGATCCCTCGTGCTCAGAATTGTACAGCTAATGCCTTGGCTTAGGCAGCTAGCACCCTACAACCCCTCTCCCTGTCTAGGCTCAAGAAATTCACTGTTGAGCTAACATTCACGCCGTCGGTCCTAGATAATGTTACCCATTTGCAAGTCTTCAATGATGATAAGCATATCCTTCAATTCATCACAAGTTCTAATGTCTTTGCAGCTCAAATAATTGATGAAGTGGATCCACAGGAAGCCAAACTAGACATAGAGGGGGTTAATAACCTCAAGACTAATACGATCCATAGGGGTATGTTTCAGTTGGAATGCATATTCGACTTGGACTAGATTAGAGATCAGGATCAACAAACGAAGAAGGAGCCCATAAGCAACGAGTGCAACATTCACAACCTTGGGACAGCCAAGGAGATCAAAAATATTTTTATCGGCAAGGTGTACACGCCAGAGGAAAAGAAGGGAATCACGGATGCATTGCAAAGGTAACATGATGTGGTGGAATGGAGCTACGAAGATTTAAAAACTTATGACACTTCTGTCATTACACACACCATCCCTCTTAAGAAAAAAGTGAAGCCATTCCGCCAGCGGCAACGCCCCATCAATGCCTTGCTGGAACCTGTCGTTTACAAGGAGGTGCAAAAGTTGCTCTCAGCAAGAATCATTTTTCTAGTCAGGCACTCCATGTGGGTGGCCAATTTGGTCCTAGTCAGAAAAAAGAATGGGGAGATTAGATTGTGTGTAGATTTCCGCAATCTGAACCGTGCCTTGGACAAAGACAACTATCCAGTACCTTCGTTGGATGAGGTGCTGCAGATCATCAATGGCTCCTAGATGATGTCTTTCCTTGACGGATACTCCGGGTATAACCAGGTAATGGTACAATACAAGGATCGTCACAAGACGACGTTCACCACTAAGTGGGGGACGTTCGCATACAGAAGAATGCATTTTGGGCTCATCAACGCTGGCGCCACTTTCCAACGCGCCATGGATATCGCCTTCAAGGACCTAATTGGCAAGTGCATAATCATCTACATGGATGATTTGACCGTATTTTCTAAAAGGTGGGGTGATCATGTCTCCAATTGATGCAAAGTATTTCAAAGATGCAGGGAGTTTGGTGTTTCCCTTAACCCCAAGAAGTGCATTTTCGGAGTGACTGAAGGCAGATTGCTTGGGCATATCATTTCAGAACAGGGAATCTCCATAGATCTCAAACGTATCGAGTCCTTACTCAAAATGCCACCCCCAGGAAGCAAGAAAGAATTAAAATATTTCTTTGGAAAGATCAAATTTGTCCAGAAATTCATCACAGGTTTCACGGAAATCGTTAAACCTCTCAATGCCATGCTGAAACAAGATGCCAAAGTTGAATGGATGCCTGATGCTAAACAATCTTTTGAAGAAATCAAATGGGCCATTGCTGAGGCGCCTGTGTTAGTTAGCCCAGATTATCTGAAGCCTTTCTACATCTACTCATTTGCTTCAGAACATTCCTGTGCTAGCATGTTGACCCAGAAGGACGATGAAGGAAATGAGCATCCGATCACCTTTATAAGTGCTCCCCTCAAGGATGTCGAATTGCAATACCACAACATTGAAAAATAGGCATATGCTTTCATAAGAGGGGTGAAGAAATTTAGACATTATATCCTACGCAATAAGGTGTTTGCCATTGTCTCCGACCCAGTAGTAAAAATGCTACTCATGCAAAATGAATTGGGTGAACGAAGAGCTAAGTGGGTCACCCTGCTCCAAGAATATGACATGGAGATCCAACCGATGAAACTTGTGAGAGGACAGGCACTCACCCGCACGATTGCTGAAACCGTAGCAGAAGCTGGACCCGAACTCATTGTGCAGCAATACTAGCTTGAAGATGTCTCCCCCAGAGAGTGGTACCAGAATGTCGTCTACTATTTGCTGAACCATAAGTGTCCGCCGCACCTGCAAGGAGTCCAAAAGCGGGCCTTGAGATTGAAAAGGAATGGCTACATGCTACAGGGTTCCATTCTCTACAAGAAGAATCATGAAGGCATTTATTTGAGATGCTTTGGCAAGGAAGAAGCAGACCGAGTCTTGAAAGAGTTTCACAATAAATTTGGCATGGGCCACGGCTCTGGTTCTTCCACTGTGCACTAGATATTGAGAGCAAGGTATTACTGGCCAACCATCTTCAAGGATGCCCATTGCCATGTTCGTTCATGTCACACGTGCTAGACCGCTGCCACCAGAGAGAAGAATGCTGCTGTCCCACTACAGCCTGTGTTGGAGGTAAGGCCGTTTGCGCAATGGGGTCTCAACTTCATTGGTCCGGTAAGCCCTCCATCATCTGCGGGACACATGTACATTCTTACCGCTACAGATTACTGTATTAGATGGATGAAAGCAATAGTATGTAAGCAATGCACAACTGAAGTAGTTACTAATTTTCTGGAAAGTTTCATTTTAAATCACTTTGATTGTCCCTATGCTTTGGTATGTGATAATGGACCTGCATTTACTTCATTAAAATTTGCTAGTTGGGAATTTGACTATGGGATTGCCCTTAAATTTTCATCTAATTACTACCCTCAGGGTAATGGCCTTGCCGAGTCCACAAATAAAAACCTGATTACTGTGATCAAAAAGTTGCTAGATAGGAATCCCAAGGACTGACATACCCAGCTTCGTTTCACCCTTTGGGCTGGTCGTACTTGCCACAAGACTGCCCTCGGTGATTCCCCGTTCCACCTTGTTTATGGCCTAGAGCCTATATTCCCCATCCATCTAAAGATTCCTATGTTCTAGTTCATCAACGAATTTTATGAGGGAGGAGATCGTAGGGAAGCTCGGTTAGCTAAGCTCTTGCATTTGGAGGAAGTCTGAAACTGTGCAATAGAAAATTTTTCCAAACATCAGGGCGTAGTTAAGAGATGGTTCGACCGTCGAGCCAAGAGCAAGGCCTTTAGAATTGCATATTTGGTCCTATATTGGGATAAGGCCCATGAAAAGAAAGGGGGACAAAACAAATTCGACAAGCTCTAGCTTGGCCCCTTTCAAATAGCTAAAATTTTGGGAGATAATACCTTCTGCTTAAAGACCTTAACTGGTGAGAACATCCCGTTGCCAGTCAACGGGCAGCACCTGAAGCATTACTTCCAGGCTTGAGCTCCTTCAAGCTTTTCATTGTAAATACTTGTACATAGGTTAAGGTAGTTTGCTTTCTGGCTTGCTTGCATTTTGTTTGCGTCGCTCTTTTGTTTTCTCCCTCTTAGCAGTTTTGTTTCGAAAGTTGTTTCCCGCTCCTTTGCGGTGGCCGTGCTTGCTCGAAAAGCGGTTTACTTCGCTGTCCGTTCTTTGTGTTCCTCGGCTAAGCATTCACTCTCGATTATCGGTCTTTGAAAGCTGCCCGTGAATGATTTCCTTGTTTGAATTTTGCTCAGAACTTGACCCTTGGCTAGATCTTCTTACACACATTTCGGATCTCGCACAAAGCACATAATAATAATTTCTAAAGGACCGTACCATGGTTGTTAGGACACCCTAGTGAGTGAAAAAATCTCAAGTCTGCTCCAGTGACCACTGCAGTCTCAAACCCATTGTAGGCTTCAATGCTTACCCAATCACACTAAATGATAAAAGAGAAGTAAAATATCAGAGGAAAAGAGAAAAAAAGAATTCTAAAAAATTGAAATAAATGACCGTATGGGTGTTCGGATAACTCTACTGAGGCTATGGACGCCCGGCCGGTAGTAGAGCAATATCCATGAGATTGTAGCGACAACTCCGTCGGGGCTATGGATGCTTGACTGACAGCCGGGCAATGTCCAGGTTACTTTTGGTGTTAGACGATTTATGTAGCTCGCTCGGTTGAATTGGTAACCCTGGTCACTATTCCTAGGAAATGAATGAACTCACTACACACACTTCTAAGATGTCTTCTAAGCTGACCTAGTTAAGGATCTCGTTCTCCCAGATTCATCTTTGGAAGCCATTCTTGGTCTACGAAACCAGAGATTCTGGGTTTTGAATGAATATTTATCCCTAGAATGCTCAAGAGCATTCCCCAGCGGAGTCGCCATTTGTTGTGCCCTTAGCACACACGCCCCGTACGAAACATGGACCCTCTTTTCTTTCGCCTTGTCGGGTCATTTTTATCGCTGCCTCATTTTACGTGCCTCTTTTTCGATGTCTCAGATGGTCGATGTTTCTTCAAAGTCCCATCATAAATAAACCATGCCTCCCCCTTTTTGGTTTTGCTGGGTTTCGACGCCTCGCAGTTTGGTCCTGCTAATGGCCCCTCCGGGCCCGGGGGTTCGAGATTCCCTCTTCGGGTTTCCCTGCTGGAACTGCCGTTCCCGGTGGCATCCTTTGGGCATCCTTCCAGACCTCGGGGACCGAACCCCCTCTTGTTGACTGCAAAAAACTTGTTAAAATTTTCTGATGGCTTTCTGCCATCCGGACTTCGAACCCCAGAGTTTCGCTTCTGGGGTTTCGTCCGTGTTTCACCATCTGCAATGGCGGACTTCCTGCGGAGTCCCGCCCCTTGGGTCCCGCCAACCTCTTCGCCGACTGTAGTTTTCATGGGCCCCTGTCTGCCATGGGGTCTTCCGGGCCCGACCATTCAGAATTCCATGTCCGAAATTCCGTGATGGTTCCACTGTCCCTGACGACGGATCATTGGCGGAACTCCGCCCTCTGGACCCCGACCTGCTTCCCGTCGCCATTATTCAACTGAATAAAATTTCAACAGCCACTGTGTTGCGCCTCCCCGGCTGCCGGGCCCCGGCTTTCCCGTCGTCGTCGCCGAATTTTGAATCCACCCACTTTTTTGCCTTCATACCTGCAATAAATGCGAACATTCATGGCAGTTGGGGGTATAAAATGCCCACTCCAGCTAGTCATTCTCATCAAACAGGATTGCAGTGAATTGGACAAATTGCTATTTGGAGCCCACCATCTTCGGCATCGTCATGATCATCGCTCGCAGTGTCATTCTGTCGACCGTTGGTGGATCCGACATCTCCCCACTCCGCATGTTTGAGGTAGGCCATCCATTTTCCCTCCTGAGCTTTGTTTCATGATTTCGAGGAATTTAAATAAATGAACAATCATTAGGAGGACATAGAATGATAGACCATGAGATTGCGCACAAAACCCACGTGCTTAAAAATTCAAAAACCTCCTAGAAAATCCTCGCTGCCGGTCCAGAGTTTCTCCTTGCCGCGACTGTTCTTCGCGTAGAGAAAACGGCCTCCTCGGGCCCGGGACCCGCCTTCGCCGTTCGTTAACAAACCTACGAGCAATCCTACCGATGGCGATGTCACCTTCCGAGCTCGGTTCGTCGGACTTCTCCTTTCGAAATTCCGGTTGCATTCCGCCATTTGAAACTACAAACTCCCCCTGCCTCCCAGTTGCCGGATCCCACCCTGCTCCTCGCCGTGAAAACTTTGAACTAAACATGCGTCCTTTAGTCCTCTCGGGCCTAGGACCCCGGGGTTTCACCTCCGGGATTCCTCGGGTGTTTTGCCACCATCTACGGTGAATCTTGCCTGGCATCTCGCCCTGCGGACTCCACCTCCCTGCTCGTTTTTGGCCTCGTGATATAACCTATGCCGTTGTTTTGGCCTTCGGGTTCCGGTATCTGGGTTTCCTTGCTCCAGTTTCCGCCGTCCCCCACGGCGGAGTCTTTCGGCAAACTCATTGATGCCGTCCGACCTCCAGACCCTGACCTTTGCCCCGCCGTTGGCTTGTGTTTTCGAATCCGCGTCCATTGCGCCTCTCGGGCCCCAGTGCCAAGACTTCCGTTCTCGAAAGTCCACCGTTCTCCCGCCGTCGGGGAGATTTCACCCTGTCCGTCTGATCGCCAGGCCCCGAGCTTCCGTCTGTCGTTGGCTGCCTCGTAAACCACTGACGACCCTCTCCGCACCGGGCCCCATAACCCATAATTCCTATCAACGCCCGCCATTGCTAACAGAAAGTGTCGTCCGGCATCCCAGCTGCCGGGCTCCGCCCTACCGATTGCTGTCGTTGAATTCAAAACGTAAAACCCTGCCGCTAGGCTCTTGCTCCCGGACTTCCCACCTCAGACTTCCGTCCAATGTTTTCCTTCTCAAGCGGCGAAGTCCAGGTGCCTTCCCGGTGTCCCCGACCCGAGCCCTTGAAAACGAAATAACACACCGGACGCCCTTTGGCCCTTCGGGCCCCGGACCCTAGACTTCCGTCTCCAGATTTTTGTCTGCTGTCTGCCGCTCCAAAATGCTATCTCCTGACAGATTTCCGGCTTGAGACCTCTGAGCTCCATCAAATCGATCCAAACAAGCCCAAATTCGAGATCTAACTTCGACCCACATGCTGAATTTTGCTCTTCTTCATAATGAACCTCTTGAAATATTAAAGTGTAACCAAGGAAAGTCTCTGGGGGCCTTCCGCCGTGTTTTCCCTTCTAGATAGCATTCCTGCCAGGGAAGTCCGGCCCTCTGGGCCCGGATTGTCCAAATGCCCTAAATCAAAGATCAATAACATCTTGAGATGAAAGTTCATGATATGCGGGTTGTTTGTGGCACCAGATCAGGGGCAGAAGCGAGGACTCAAACCCTTTGAAAAATATCCCCAGCTCCAGTACCGTAACTTCAAAAGAGACTACTGCAGAGTGAATGACGGCTTCATCGGTCATATCATCAGATTGATTGCTGGAGACTTTGAGAGGAGGGTCTCCCACAACGCTAGGGCACTTTTGAAGCAATATGCCTTCTTCTATATCCAATATCTGAAGTTCATGTATATCCGGGCCGAGGGCTTCACTGAAAGGCCGAATAGATTGCCTCGCTACCCCAATGACAGAATCATCCCCCTGGAGCTCTCTCGACAACTTCAACACCTACAGGCAATTTTCAGTAACAAACATATAGCGGGGATCTCCTACCCCATGACCCTCGGCCAAGGCATGTACCGACTGCAGATGTCACAATGTGCTGGTAACTCCGAGAAGGAGTTGAAGGAGTACCATTTCTACCTGCACACTGCTCGCCCACGGATAGACCCGCATGGGCATGTCAGGAAAGTGCTTGAGCTGGCATATGCCCATCTCCATCCCATTGAAGATTTCTGGGCCAACTCCCAAGATGACAAAGAAGTGCATGCAAGGCACTACATGTGCATGACTGTGCAGTTCCTGAGAAGGGTGCAGCCATTTTTGGTACCGGACCAAGTCGAGGAGGACGAGTCCACAATCATGCATCCAAGGTACCCTGTGGTTGCGAACCTGCAATACCCTCAATTGACTGGGATGAGCAGGAGGTCGATGACCTAGACACCATAACCCAACCGATCTTAACTCGTACCAAGGAGTGGATCGATGGGCAGGTGGCTCATTTAAAGTGGCAAGGAGTAGTCCTGACCTATGAGGGGCTCAAAAGTGAGCCGAGTGCCACGGAGGATGTTACTACCACCACGTCAACTGGCGGGACCTCCCAATCTCCTCCCGTCACTAGGCTAAGGAAAAGAAAAGAAACAAAAACCGCGTAGTCTCCAGACTCCAAAGCCTCTGCAAAGAAGGAAGCAGGAAGCTCATCCCCCAAAAGGCTTAAACAGGCAGAAGGTGCAGAAGAATTGTAGCCTCACTTGTCTCTCCCTGCCCCTCCTGTTGCACCGCCCACCTCCCTAGCTATGGTCCCTGCGTCTCCGCCGGCCGTTGACATTTCTGTCCATCTTGCCCCTTCGCCTCCAACCGAATTGGTAATAGTCATTGACTCCTCTTCTGGCATGACCACTCCCCCTTCTTCTACTGCCATGTCGCCAATCACATCACTCCCTCTGGCAAGAATAACATCGCCTATTCCTGTTGTTGCTATGCCCGAGGTTCTTACAAGACATATGCAAAACCTTTCCCCTGAGCTCTCCCAGATCTTGATGGATCCAACTCTCCAAGCAGCCCTTGCGCAGGTCCTCGCGACTGCTCAACCTTCACAACCACCGACAGGGCTGCCAGCTATGGAGGCCACAATGCAAATCTCAAAGGAGTTGGAGGAGCGAGAATAAGAAGCCTCGAAGTCTGTCGAGGAGGAAGCTGATGAGTATCATGAAAACCCAGAGTACGAGCACCAAACCATCAACATGGTGGTTTATGAGGAGAAGGAGATGGGATCTTTCGAGAGTGGAGATGAGGAGGACGGATCTGACGCTAAGGTGGTCATTCAGACCTTTGATGATGACCTCAAGGAAGAAATGGCACAACAGTTGAAGGATGTTGGGATAGAAGCAGAAGGGTCACCACATGATGAAGAAGGGCAACCACCAGAAGAGCAACAGATAAATGATTTGGCTGAGGCTGAGACCCATGTTGTCAAAAGCCTCAAGGCTAAGGGTACTAAGGAGAAGAAAGAAGAAAAGGAAACAAAAGAAGATAGTCCCATTCGGCAACCATCCACCAGGCTACCCGTCAAACGCCTCGTGTTCATTCATGACTCCGATGAGGAGGAGGAGGATGCTGCCAAAAAGAAAGGAGAATCCCAAAAATAAAAAGAAGCGAAAATCTTTCCCTTGACTGAGAAGGGCGAGGGTGACCGCGATTCACCCAAGGGGAAATCTGTTGTGCCTGAATGGTTGGAGAAGTAACTTGAAAAGATGGCCCCTGTGCTGAAGGACCCAAGGGCGAGGCTAGAGGCCATCTTGGCTTGAGCCTAGATCACAACGAAGAAGGAGAAGAAGCCCAAGGTCTGATCCAGAGTAACAATGGATGCTTTCGGCTCTCGAGCAGCACAAATTTCAATGCCTACGATTGGCCAAGCAGGGGTGAGTTATAACATCTCTGCCATTAACTTGGGGACTGCAACGAGAGAGCAGAAGGTCGAGCACCTTGAGGAGTCGGTGGCCACGGTGGTGCACCTGATAAAGCAGGATAAAATCTCAAAGGATGAGCTCAAGGCATAGGTTGTAGCCTTGACGGATTACATACAGCAATGGTCCTCAGTGGACGACCTGCCCACTACATCCACGGCTGTGCCTCAATTGCTTTCCAAAGAGCAGATCGACAAAATGGAAAGAAGAAAGAACTTGGAGAAGACTACCGAGGATTGGTTCTGACAAGTCTCATACGTCGAAAACATGGGAATTAGAAGGGATGTATGAACAACCAACAAGTTCTTGGACCTAATGCAGTCTCTGGAGGGCACAAAGAGGCTCTACACCAATTTCCCCACAACTTACGACTCCACCTTTCCAAAGATTGAAGCTATCCTTCGGATGCCTGAAGCCATGTGGGAGGAGAAGCTTGTGTTTAAGAAGGAAGATCACTGGCTAATGGATGTATGGTGCAGAGACTTCAACAACTGTAAGGAGAGGTTGGAGCAAATCTTGAGCAGGGTGGATCTTGATATTGAGTGGATCAAGGAAATCTAGGCGGAATGTGCCCGATATCTTAAGCTGATGATAGATTATGATATGCCCACTGTGCAAATAGATTCAGAGAAGATAAAACCCTACTTCCAGGAGAAGATGAAGGATGGGATGGCTGGAGATATCACAACGGAATTCCTAAGTTTTGCTGCCCGCGCCTTTGACCAATCAGAGCTGTTCAGGGACCAAGGCTCAAAGTATGATAAAGATTGGAAAAGGCTGGAAGAAAATGCAAAGGAGTGGAGCTACCAAGCGCTGCGATGTGAAGTTATTTCCAGGAGGTCGTCCTCAAGTTCATCGAATACACAGCCTCTGAGGGACAAGAAGACAACCCTGCCAAAGATGAAGAACTTCATGAAGAGTAGCTACAGCAAAACAACAATCTGCTAAATGACGAAAGAGCTATAGAGCCATCAGCTAGAAGACGAAATAGGGAAGAGACAAAAATGTAATTTTTAATTGTGATCTATTTGGGGGTAGGTGAAACCCTATTTTGTAATGAATCTTGGCCACACAATAAGAATGAATCTTGGCCATTCATTAGACTTTTGGAAAACTATAAATAGGGCTCCCCTCTCATTTGCAAAGTGAGAGTTGAGTATTTGTAAAGACATGCTATAGAAATTTATAAGGAAAAGGCATTGACTTGGTGTATTTTCTTGGTTTCTCTCATGTTACTTGATTCAGTCTCCAATATTAGATGTTTGCTTAGGTTTTACTGCTGTTCTAGTTAGCTGTTTTCTCTCTTTAGGTAGATTTTAGAAATGTTGTTGGGTGATTATGAAAATTCTTGCCATGTTGATGATTTCTTTGTCCATACTTTTTGCTGTTTGCTGAAGGTAGATAGCTATGCAAAGTTAGCCTGGACTTGATTTCAAAGTTGCTCCAAACATTTATCTTTGATTCATGCATGTATGTGTTGGATGAAGGATAAAATATCTGTAGACCTTAGAAGATAGCAGAATTTCCATGATACTGTGGAATCCTTGGTTAAGTGGGATATTGTTTTAAGAAATTGTCCATTGCAGGAACTCCATTGTCACTATTCATAGCTAGTTGCAGACTTAGGAACTTTTCCTCTCCCTCACCCTTTTTTCCTTTTTTTTTTAATGACTGACCTATGTTAAGGTTCATTGCACATTGTAAAGCCAAATCCAACCATAAAATGGAGTCCAAGACTGCTATTTGAACCTACAACCAATGCACAATAACTTTCCATCCTAAGAACTCCATTTCAAGATCCAACTTCCATACTTTGTATCCTTGCTTTGCATTTCCTGTGTAAGACCGCCTTGTGATTCCAACAAATCACATCAAACTACTGAGGTATCTAAGCACTGTCATGACCTGACATCCGAGAAACCTTGGGATAGTGTTCTGCAATTTGCTTGTGGAAGATTGTCTTTCAAGAGAGGTAGTGCACCTATGCACTGCCTGTGTTGAGAAGTGCATAAAAACACCATCAACAGATCCCATTGTAGGGAAAGAGAAACCATTATGCATTTTGATCCATGCTTTCAGTTTATCGTATATTTCTTGGTGGAGTTTATGCACAAGTAATAATTCATCAGTGATAACATTCTCTCCATAGATGGGATCAATTAATATCCCATTAGTGGGATTTTCATTGATTTGAATGCTATGTAAAGTGGACTATTAGGTGCATTTATAATTATATCTTTAGATGAGAAAGCAATGTCAAGAGGCTTTTTAGTTTTTCCCCTATGAGGTTGAGTTTTTATCAATGTAATTAAACCCTTTTTAAGAGTATCCATATGCATAAGACTAGTATCCATAGGATCTTGTTCAATAGTATCCATGTTGTCATCATCCTTGTCAACATTCATCACATCATTCTTTGTATTTTCACTAGCTTTGACAAATGAAATATTATGTTTTGGTATAGTGTTGGTAAATATTTTAAAGTTTTGGTTGGGAGTGGCAACAAACTTATTTCCTTGACCATTAATACCTCCAATTGAAAGATGACCAAAATCAACGAGGTCTTGCACAAGATGTTTAAGACACTTACAATGTTTCATGTCATGTCTATTTTGTTTGTGAGAATGGAAATAGGAATTGGATCTAAAATTCAGAGGTAAAAGGATTATTAGGATCAAGAGTTTTAATGGGAGACAAGGTGATCACTTTTTGTTCCAAAAGTTGCAACATCGTGTTATGAAGGGTATTGGGTAAGGGAGTGAATTTCCTAGTTGGATCCCCAAATGTAAAAGGAGTTTTCTTCCTTATAGTACCTACTTGGGCATTGACATGCTGAGTTTTTTGTTGAGGGGGATTAAGTTGAAGAAATATTTTATTATATTTTCTAAAAGGTCACTAATTTTTTTGGTTTCTGGATTCAAACTTCTTAGGTGACCTAGAGGTGGATTTTGTGTCATGACTACTAACCAAGTTTTGATAATCATTAAGGGTAGTACACAAGTGTACAAAGGAGGGAAAATTCATCATGGTAAGCCTATCTTGTATCTTAGTTTGTAATTTTTCAATGAACATCCTTTGAAGTTGAGGGTCAAGAATCTTTACGTCAATTTGAGAATAAAGTGACTGGTAGCATGAAATAAAGTTAGTAATCTTCTCATCATGTATTTTTGCTTACATCTCATCAAATCAGCTAATGTCATCTTAGAAGTAATATGCAGTTGGAAATGGTTTATAAATGCCAAAACAAGTTCATTGAATGAACAAATTGAGTAGTTTGGTAATGAGGAAAACCATTCTAAGGTGGTATCCTTCAAATCTGGAAAAGCTTAGCCAAGAGCTTATCCTCAAGAATAAAGTCACTAAATAAGGTGATATAAGTGGAAACATGGTTAGAAGGATCTCCTTTCCCCCCATATTTCTCAAATATAGGAACTTCTATACCTTGTGGCATTAGCATTCTTAATATCTCCAAGGATAAGGGATTGATTTTTCCATAATATGTACAGGTTGGGATTTTTGATTTTGTTTTATGGTGGAAACTTGTTTTTGAAAAGATGAAACAATTTACAAAAGTTGATTTATGAAAAATTCATCATTTGCATTTTGAGATGGAGGTGAATAAGGTGGAGGTGTTTATGTGTTTTAGGGACAAGTGAACGAAATGCTTATGAAAGGTAAAGTGGTAGGGGACATGGCATGTGATGCCACAAAGGTACTAGGAATGATAGTAGAAATACCCAAGGTAGGAATGATATTACTAGTAGGTATCATACTTGTTGTAACGTGAGAATTGGTATAGGTATGAATAGAGGCAATGGTTGTGGAAGGAGGAATTTGAATTCCTCCTTGGATTTTGACATTGTTCAAAGGTAAGGCACAACTAGTTGTTGAGGTAAGGTGTTTTCCAAAAAAATGAACTATGTTACATGCAAGTTCTGTTCCATCTTAACTCTTAATCATACGATGTATATTATCTATGATAGGGATATCAGTCATTGAAATATTTTTAGTGCTCACTTGATGTTGTAGTTTTTCTAATTCTACATGGATTTAGATTATGTTTTCTTGCTAAACACTAGCAACCATGGTTTCAACATTTGTCACACTACTTGAAGGAAAAGAGTTGTCAAGGGTATGGTCCATACCTAATGAACTAATGTTAAAAATAGGAGTGAAAGAGCATAATAACCCAAGATCCATGATGATTTTTCTATCACGAGATGACATGAGCCTCAAACTTTGTCTCACTATAGTATTAGCAATAGGACACCAAGTAGAAAAGCTCATATAAGGGATAATGAAGAAAATGTGAGATATAATGAACACAAGATAAATGCTATTCTCTAATTCCAATTTAAATGAAGTTAATCTAAATGCAATGAAATGAATGTAACAAAACCTCTACAAACTGAAATAAAAATGTAATAACAACAAATTGAAAAACATAATTTTTTTTTTTAATGTTGTGAAATGTAGTTTAAAATTTGAAACGAGACTAAATTTAATAGATGGGCATACAAGTCCTATTTAGGGTTTTTCAAGGATTTAAATTCCAAATAAGAGTCACCACAAAATACCTAGAAATCAAGAAAAACCACCTGTACTATGACTTAATCACCCAAAGGGATGTATCAGTACCAAATTAGGGTTTTTGCACTATTTTCAACAAATTCTATGTGAATATTATATTTTCTATTTTGTATGATGTCTACACTAAGTGAAAATGCAAATTTCAAATGAAACTCAATGATGCAAGATGCAAAAAATGTAACCTATATGAACTTTCACTAGTGCAATATTTTCAAACCCTAGATGCAAATTAAGTAATGCAAACCCTAATGCAAAGTTAATCCAAACTAGATCTAGGACTATGATGCACTCCAAATCAGAAATAAGGTGCTCTAAATGTAGGTTTACCAAAATGAAATCTCAAAAATAGGGGTATGTTGGTTCTCTATCTTTTAGGAGATGGAACACACACACAAGGGATGAGGGCCTATTTCCTTCAAGTTTCACTCAAGTGTACTGTAGAGATCTCAATCCAAGGATAGAATGAGAGAAGGAGATCTGCAATAAGGTGTCTTAGGGTATGATTAATGACTAAGGAGGGGTTCACCACCAAGATAGGGCTTGGAAAGACAAGTAACATGCAAAACCTAATAATGAAGCTTAATGATGTGTAAAACATAAACAAATGACCTAGAAATGCATGCAAAACAAAATAGTAAGCTGTGAAAACTTAGAGGTGCATTTGGAAACCTGTAGAAGCTTGAATGAAGACCTACAATGCTAGAAATTTTGAATTTAATGCACACTATGACACATATGGGTATGTGCAGGATCATGATGGGCCAAAAAGTGGCAATATGATGGGTATGTGGCTGACGACTATTTTTTTACCCAAATTTGATGAAAATAAAAGGGTTTTTAAAGGAGATTCTTAGCTTTCCACCGATATAAATTATGCTTTACTTTTAATTCAATAAGTAATTATTATTCATTTTCTATTCAAATTATGACTAAAGTACTAATTGATAGGCCGATTGAAAAACATTTATAGCTTTGAAATGGTATCACATTTTTTGAATCCAAAACATGCATCACATTCTATGCTTTGCATACTATAGGATTAAAAAAAGAAAAAATGAATTTCATGAAGTTTTGACAAAGTTAAGGTGGTCAGACATATGAGTTTTTTATATTTTTTAAAAGGTTGTAATAAAAAATTCATAATTAATTATTTACTTGGAAAAAATTACAAAAAATATGCATCACATCGGGGAATGAGTCCTCTACTTATATCTAAAATCTTATAAAAAAGTATTATCATTTTATTGTGGTTAGGGTGGTTAGACAGACACCTACTTATTTTTTCCCTGAAATTTAAGTACCACTGCATTGAAATTTCAAATTTAGATTTTTTTTTTAAACAAACCTAGTAGTTTATAAATTACATTCAATTTTCTACAAATTCTATTCTTACATATTTTTGGAATAATATAGATAACTTATTCAAATTTTTACATCAAGTTGCCTAACTCTGATTTTTCTAAATTTTTTGCCACTTAAGAGCTTATTTTTTCCATGATGATATTGCACATACCCATATGCCAGGCTAGGTGATTTAGTACTAGATTAGGGTTTCTAGACAAGAACAAAAATATGGCAGTGACAAGTCTAGAACTCCTGAAAATAGTAAAATTCATTGTACTAGAACTCATATGCCAAAAGTGGCATATCAGTCCTGCTTGGATTTTTTGGAGGGTGAAGAGTTGAATATACTCTTCTATCTCTATTCTTCCTTCTCAAGGTAGTTTCTAGATCTGAACTATTGAATTCTCCTTTGTAGGTATCTTTAAATAGTGATCTTGTAAACAAGGTGACAACTTGACAACTTTCTCCAAGTTTTCTCTTCAATGTATCTTCAACCTAGATCTACTAATCACAAACTAAAGGGAGGGAAAACTATTGTTTTTCTAGTGGAAATTGGTTTTCCTTGGTCAAACCCCATTTTGGTAATCAAACCTTGTAATGAAATCAAATGAAATGGATGAATGATGAATGAACAAATATGCAATGTTGCAACTCACCAAATGCTAAGAATAAAGTGCTACAAATATGTATGAAAGGGCTAGCATGAATGTGGATCTTGAATCTTGCTTGAATAGTATGGATCTTGACTTGAATTCTCACTTAAATCACAAAACCCTACATCACAAATTTTGGCTAAAAAATAAACATGATGCTTGATACTTGAATAATAATCCAAAACACTTGATAATCAACTCTTGAATGCTCTTGAATTCTATAATGCATGAATATTCAAGTTTCCAGGTGACTTGTAAGCTTGCTAGGTGGAAAATGGTTGAAATAACCTTGTATTTATAATTGTTTATGCTAAATTCCTCAAAGTTATAACTCTACAAGTTGACATCAAATCTAGGAGAATAAAATCTTGCCAAGAGTTTGAATTTAATTTAAGTTTAAGCCAAATGGGACTCATATGCTAGAAGTGGCATATGAGTTCCATTAGGCTAAGCTTGGGACACATTTTTCAAGAAAAGCTTAGATTAATGTGAAATCCAAATTGGGGCCCTGAAACCTAGGTGGGACCCATGTGCCCAAGGTGGTGTATGAGTCCCAAATCACTAAATTTTGGCCATACAATCTAAAAGCACATGAATTATGATTGAATGTTGGTTTATGTTGGGATTATCCATAGAAAGATACATTAATTAAGGCTTGTGGATGTAAAATAAGAACAATTAAAGCATAAAGAAGCCCTATTAATTAATAAAGCCCTAGATTAGTGTGAAAGTGTAATAAAACACTTTAGAACACCTTAAATAAGGCACAATTAAGTCCATTTAATTCACAAGGGCCCTAAACAAGTGTGAAAATGTACAGGGATGTAATTTTCTACACTACACTTTTGTTTCTTCGGTTTCTTGTTTTGTTGTTTTTTCTATAGATTCCCTTTTCCCTTGTTTCCTTCCTCTTTTCTCCTTCTTTTGAGTGTTTTGTTGGGTATCAAGGTTTTAGGATGTTCAATATTGGCATGCCATATCTAGCACCCTTGAACCACATTGTCTATTTTCTCTCTCCTTGTCATTTTCACCACTTTAGACTCACATATTAGAGTATTTTCCTAAGCAAACCCCCAATCTTGAAAGACCAATGGCAATGACATCTTGTCACCTTGACTATCCTACTTGTCAAGTACATTTAATATATTTTCAGAGCATTTAGTCAACATTTGTTGAGCATTTAATGAGACTTTTAGGTGGTTTTTGAGTGGGGATAAAGGGTATTCAATAGTTTATTTTTTCATTTACCTTATGCAATTGAACGAATTTGAGCTCTGCAAACTTTCTAATAAAACCCTAGAAAATATTCATGCCCCTCATTTTTTCCATTAGCTCTCATGTTCTTTCTTTTTTTTCATTTGATTTGAGTGTGTTCACATTTTTTCCTTCTTGTTGATCTTCATCATTCATTTATGTGCATTTTACTAGGTTAATGTCATGATTTTTTGAGTTTTTCATTCTACTCATGGCATCATTTTGGTAATCTGCATGTAGTTTGTGTGTTTTGGGAAGGTGCAATGATTGATGATGTTTATGACATCATCATATTGGGAATTTTAACTTTTCCTTGACTAGGTACCTCTCCATTCCTTAGGAGTTTTTGAAAAAATGATATTTTAGACATTGTGGTTCACTTGTTTGACTTGTCCCTTATCTTCCAACCTAATATATGTTAAGCCAAACTCCCAACCTCTAAGTTTTTACCCTTGAGCTTTAGTGAAATTTTAACTTTAATACTTTTGAGTTGTGACCGTTGAGGATATTTCTTACCTTCAGTTTCCTTGTGCAATAAGATTTAAGTGAGATCTTTGAGGTCTAATACCCAATATAAAAGAGGAAAATATATTTCTCAAACAAAATAAGTGTATTCAATATTGTTAGTGAGAGGTTTCATTTAAAACATCTCTTTTCATGATAAAACTTAATCCAAAATCCTGATTCTAGATCCCTGAAGTGAATAACCTATAAGAAAATCACAAAATATTGATTGAGCATTTGATGTTGAAAATTCAACATGCTAAGAACTAAACCAAAGGAACTATATGTTAAGAAATTTTTACAATCCCAACCCCTAATTTTTTTTAATCCATTATCAAATATTGATAGTCAGAGACACTTCTTAGTTTTTAAGCTCCTTATGATTAAGGCACAAATGATACTCTTTATCTTTGAATCTCAAAAGATCGCTCAAGATAAGCTTTATTATTGATGCCAATGTTTGAGTTTCTTTTGTTTGCATAATATGGTTATTTGGTAAGTGATAAAGCTTATGACTAAGGCCTAATCCTTGATATGAATAGTTTTGATTAAAGTACTCTTTTAGAGAGTGCTTGATTCATAGTATAAATGATTTATTAATCTTTAGGAATTATTATGGGATCATTTTTCCTTTCTTTGATCATCTCTTATTAAAGATCTTAAAACATGGTGTTTAATATACAAGAGAGATTCCAAAAGACCCAACATAGATGAAATACCATAACAAGGGTTATCATCCTCCTTCAATGACATTTTCTCCATATGTAGATATTGATGAATTGAAAAGGAGGATCTATGATGAAGAAACAAGGACTTATAATGACACTAAATTGGCTAATTTAGGATTAGTGGACACTGTTACCTTCCCAATTATAGTACAATCACTTGAACTTTTCCTAACCTATGCCCAATATTATGAGTAGAAGTTGTAGAATTGTGTCACCCTTGATAATTTCACACTATATTTTTCTCTCTTATATGATTTTACCTAATTATGCACCTAATTTCCTAAATTATGGATTC
This sequence comes from Sequoia sempervirens, assembly GCA_007258455.2. Classification (NCBI taxonomy): domain Eukaryota; kingdom Viridiplantae; phylum Streptophyta; class Pinopsida; order Cupressales; family Cupressaceae; genus Sequoia; species Sequoia sempervirens. The sequence goes on from VDFB02049217.1 coordinate 146,039,351, forward strand.
CATGGTCCTTTTTATCATTTATTAAAAAAATAAATCTATGAGACCCAAGTATGCATTGAATATTTTTCCGTTACACTTTGGATCCCATAAGTGAGTTATACACTAGGGCGTTTGCCACCCTTGTCCTCTTAAAATGGCACTAAATTTATGTTGATGTCAGTAATTTATTATTTGAAATTTGAATCCTAATTGTCCATTATTAGGAACAAGTTTTTGGGAAAATAGATAAATTGTATATAAATACATAGCATTTTCATAATTTTAATTAACAAGTAAAATAAAACAATATTGGAGAAAAAATATTATATTTAAAAAATTAATTCAAGGGAAATGAAGAGCACAATTTGCAAAAGTATTGCATCATTTTATCATTCAAGCATCATGAAAAGTTTTATGTGTTTTTGTTCATGTGTATGCATGCTTTTTCTTAGTGAGTACTAATTCTTGTAGGTATTTAGGTAAAATCAAACCATATTGCAATCAATCATTGAAGGTGATGAGCGTGAATTCTGTCCATCAAGGATACCAAATCTAAGTAGTGAGTTGCAAAAATTTATCAGATCATTACTCTATTATAATTTAGCCTCTATCCCTCAAAAGGATAAGCTCTCCTTATCATCAATTTTTCCATTGTGGAGGTAGAAATCCCAACATGGGGTTTGACTAAGGAAAGGCCCCATATGGCACAACCCTTGTCCTTTTGAATGTGTAGGCTACAAATATGAAGAGGATTAGAAGGAGATTGAAGATATTTTACTTATTTATGAAATCAAGCCCTATAATTTGACAAGAGACAAAAATTCCATTATCTCAATAATAGATGAAGATTTGACAATGAGACCTAAAAGGAAGAAGCGATAAACGAGAGACCTAAGGACCACAAAGTTAAGTTTTGGTTCTAGATCCCTAGTCTAGGGCACCCTTGGCAACCTTGTCCACCCAGATCATTCTCAAAATTAAATCATAGGTGCATCAATATATTCTCTATTCATTTATGGTCTTCAACTTTAGTTATTAGTTTTTAGTTTGTCTATATTCATCTCATAATGTTGCACTTTCATAGGTAACTAGTTGCATCATTGCATTTTCATGAAAAATCCATTTCCAACCCCTAAAAAGAATTCAAATCGAGGGTTTATTGGCTCACCCTTTAGGTTGTAAGCCAACCTCATACTTGTTCACAATCTAAATTCTAATGTTATGTAAGCAAAAGGTAGCTAACCCTAGTTAAATACTAGGTTCACTCTTTTCCATGCATAACTTTTTGGTGAACCTAATTGATTTTACATTTCATAGCTTTTGAAATTTGAAGCATATCATCTTAGATTTGAGATTAATATTGAATTATTTTGGATTCACCATTTAGGTATCCATTATTGCATCAAAAAGAATTGAAAAGTCAAAAAATTTCATATCATATTGCATTAATAATGAGATAGGACTAATTTTAGCAATCTTAGGTCAAATCTACATATTAATTGTAGAATTTTTTTTGCATTAGGTCATGCTAGATATGAAATAAAATATAGAAGTGTTCATTGCATTCATTTAGGCATTTTGCATATAGTCAAAAAAGTAAAAAGGTGCATCATTTCGTTGCAAAAAGATATCATCTTTATTTTTAGATTTTACAAATTAGGATCGGTAATTTTTGCACTTTAGATGTGAAAATTGCATTTGGAATCTCATTTTATTGCTTTAATATTTTGAAAATTTCTTGCACACTGGTATTTTGCATTGTATAATCATTAATCAATTAAATTTGTGAAAATTATTCACTATGGGACCTACAATGTCAAGGAATAGAACACTTAAATAGTATTAAAAATATTGAAACTTTTAATTTAGTATAAAAAAAGTCTAGTCTAGGGCATCTTGGTACCCTACACTGGCTAGTTTTGGCTGAAATTTTTGTGAGACATTTTTTATTGTGTTTGTTGTGTAGTTTTTCCCTCTAATTTTAAATCTTGTATATTTTGTTAACTATTTTGTAACCTAGTGTTCATAGTTGGCATAACCGAGTGTTTTGAACAATTTGAGCTTCATGACCTAGTGTCCTATTGTTAATATCCCTAGGAGATGAAGTTGCAAACTTATGGCATTTGACATTGTAATTACATATGTTGTGGAGCCCGAGTCATCCAAATATTTCACACAAGGTATTGTCAATGCCCAAGCCATATTAGATGCCATTCCTAATCCTACAATACCAATGAAAACCTCACAATAAAACATCTTTGTGGATATAGAGACTACTATTTTCCATCTTCCTAATGAGAAATTAAAATAATTCAATAAAAATTTGGAGGTCCTTCAAGAGTACTTAAGCACTGAATCTTTAGCAAGAAAAATGGTGCCTATTGTAGCTAACCTTAGGAATTTGATCAATGATACTAAAGGAATAGAGGTGTTGCATCCTATATCTCATTTAGTAGATACTAGCAATCCTATTGTATCTAGTTGCACTTAAGAATTCATAAATGCTCAAAACCATAAGGGGAAAAAGTTTTCCTTCCCACAACCATACCTTCTATTCTTATATTTCCACCACCAATAATAGCTTTAACGATATAATACACCAATTTACGAACTCCAAGTTTAGGACTTCCCAATGGGAATCCTTATAATTTTATCACATAACCCATAACACCTCAATATTCATCACCTCTAATAAACATGCAAAATAGTAGTCCACCAACCACTTACACAATCACACCATATTCCCCAAACTCTCAAAACATGTTAAACAATGATCCTATATCATAAACCAACTTTTGAAAAATGTGACATCACTTCAAAAAGAAATGTCCACATTGAACCGAAGTTAATGAACACAAGGGAAATAGGTGTCCACCTTTTAGGAGATGGAACTTTGGGACATATTTCACACTTTACTTCATTAGTAAACCAAGATCCTAATGGAACCCCTCAAAAAAATTTCTTTGGTTCCATGTTTACACTTCCAAAATTTGCATTAGACCCTCATTTTAGGCTTAGGGTTATATGTTCCTCATCATTGTATTAGGGTTTGTGTTTCCAAAACCCTTCAAAATTGACCTACGAGTCTAAAAACCCTTGGGTGTTCTATTTTTCCATTGAATTATTGCTCCTAATCTCCAATTGTCTAAGTTGCCACTTATGCCATTAGAATCATTATCTTTACCGACCCCTTGGGTTTAGATTTATTAGTCATCAAATGCTCTTTTTAGTGCTTAAAATTTTCCTATAGTTGGGCTTGAATTTCATATTTAATGCCTTAAGTCTTGATTTTTCATGCCTAAGGTTCAAATTCCTATCAGCCTATTAATGGCTCCCTTTTAAAGTTAGCATTCATGGCATGTCCAGATTTTAGTTTTGAGATGACCGTTCGATCATCGTAGAAGAATCTCGACCATTCCTTGCCACCCCACTCTATTTTATTGTTCATTAAAATATTCGAATAGGCTAGTGGGTTGTTGCCATGTGTCACATCAAATGGTGGGTCCAGTGCCTCCACAAGGTCAGCAGGTGAAGCTTGGAGAAAGATCAATGACAAATGTTTCAACACGCGTCTTCATCTAGTTCGTTCCTCGTGCACCAGTCCATTTTGTGCATTAAGGAGAATTAATCACACGGGCTAGTAGGTGCTAGACATGTGTTACTTTTATGTGGCAGGATTGATATCTTCTTGTGGTTGGAAAATGGTATCTAAAGGAAATATACGGTGGTTGTTGGGTGATGTGGTCAAATCTCCACCGCTCCCCACCACCCTGTCGGGTTTTTTTTAATATTTATTAAATATCACCGTCTAGTGGGAAAGTTGACACCTGTTGCTTCATGGAGGGACTCACCAAGCTGTGGAGATGACATATTCTTTGTAAGGATGGAGATAAATGGTCGATGGTGGATGGTGGATGACATGGGTCAACCGTGACCATTCCCTACCATCCTGTTAGGGGCCCACTTGTATCTCCAGTTTCTCAACGGGAAGCGGGTGACTGCCACATGGAACATGTCAAAGGATTTAATGGACTCTAGTATAGATGGAATGTTGCTAAATTTGGCAGAGATGGAATTATGATAAAAATGGTGCCATATTTGAACTCATTCTTTTTGCGCGCATTGGATATTTTGACCATCAATTCTGTAAGATGCTAGTATACATGGGAAGGGGAAAATAAAGTGAGGTAGGGTACATACCGATATTCTGAGAATTGAATCAGGATCACTCCCCGTTGTCCTACTATGATGAAGTGAAAGTGTAATAATTCCCACAGGTGAGTGAGTAAATATGAAATGATAGGTTTTATTTAATACTAAGTATATAATTAATTGTGCTAACAGAATGGGTGTCTATCCACTTGGGCTTTTTTGATTAGGAAAAGGAATTAATCATATTCATTTAAGCTTTACCATAATTAGTTTTTTTGATTGTAGCTATCTATTCATTTATCTTAATGTGTGATCAATGAATGAGGTTCAAAAAATCAAGCAACCTATTGTCAACTTGCTCGCACAAGCTTTTCTTGAGTATTAATGGTTTTCATGCTTGCATGACTCAATATAATGAGGATTGATGGCCATATTTTTTATTCAGAGATTGAAAATTAAGTTAAGTCAGAGAACAGGTTGGCGAGGAATTTGAGACGTATCGTGATAAACCTTTGTATGGGTAAGTAATTACTTGTACTTTCTCATCTCAATTATGGTTATAACAGTTTGTGGGTTTTAGAATCCTAGGGTGGTGAGGGTTTTTATCCAAATTAGGAGTCTTCTTGTTCTTGGTTTGGTTATTGTGACTATGAGTAAGTTAGGCGAGTCTGTTAAGCTGGTCTAAAGGTCCAGGAGATTGATTTTGCTTGAATCCAAGGATAATGCCACAAAAGATGAAATTGTAAAAAATGGAGCTCTTGAAACACCAAAGAGTAGAAGGGCACACAATAAATTTTAGAAATTTGGTGTAAGCAGTAATTACCACTTGATAATTTAGACCGTTTTAGAAGAACTGGTCATGTTTAAAGGGAAGGAGCTAGCTGAGTCTAAAAAGAAGGCAAAGAAAATAGGCATGCATCGTAAAGCTTACCTAGGGAGACATCATTATCCCATTGAGGTTTTTGATATCCCTTCAAATGGTGGAGGTAACACTGATCCAGAGTGTGGCCATTATCCCCTTTCCTTGGTGCCTTCTGAAGATTTTGATGAGGAAGTGGTGATGGTTCCTTCAATTTCATCATGAACAAGGCATTGGTGAGCATACTCTGACACTAACGACTCAGAGTAGTATTTTTGCCTCTTTTTATTTTTTATGACACCATAGAAACCACATCAAGGTCATCCTCTTCAACATGTTTATAGTTTTTTTTTAGTGCTGATGTGGAAATATTTTAGGTTAGTGTGTTGGAGAAGTGCCAGACTTCCTAACTTTGATGGCGTGTATGCTTTTTAAAGGGGTAATACAATTTTTTTCTTTGGCTATGAATGGAGAATCTTCTTTGGTCAACAAGGACAAGGTGATTTGAAACTATTGTAGTAGAAAACTAGGCCTTTTGGAAGGCTGGCTGGTCTTCATTCAAATGATGTGGAGTTTCATCTTTTACTCTTCCATACTGTGCAATGATTACATGTAACTAATTGGGGAACGTCTCAAACTCTGGTGCAAATAATATTCAAATGAAATGAAATGTAATTGTATTTGATCCTGATGCTTGTTGCTCCCTTGTTCTATAAAAGGGATTTCAGGGCTCATTACAAGGGGGTTTAATTTTTGAGTCTCGTAATGGTGTAGGTAGAAACTAAGTTCAAGAAGGAGCATACTGTAGAAAATATCAATGAATAGAATAGTAAATTGTCTTGGTTATGGGCCATGTATGTAGGAATCTTAAATTAGTTTTATAGAAGACACAAATATAAAATAAAATTTTAGTTCTCAAGCATGTACTCTCCTATGCAATTCCCTTGCATATTATAAATGAAAATGATCAATTATCTTTTTGTTCATCTCCAGTTGTTTTAATAGGATGTGTAGATTTTGTTTTGGATTCAATTGAAAGAATTGGTTAAATTTTTAAATAAAGTCACAAATCTATGAGTGATGAGTACAAGATTTCGTAAGAAGTAGTGTTCTAGATGGAGGTATGTGCAAGATCATGATGGGCCAAAAAGTGGTAATATGATCGGTATGTGGTTGGTGACTTCTTTTTACCCAAAATTGATGAAACGAAAATGGTTTTTAAAGGATATTCTTAGCTTTCCACCAATATAAATTATACTTCAATTGAATTTAATACACAATTATTATTCATTTTCTATTCAAATTATGATTAAAGTCCTAATTGATAGATTGAATGAAAAGCATCTATAGCTTTCGAACGGTATCACATTTTTAGAATCCAAAACATGCGTGAAATTCTATGCTTTGCATAATATAGGATTAAAAAAAATAAATTTGAATTTCATGAAGTTTTGACCAAGTTAAGGTGGCCAGACATACGAGGTTTTTTATATTTTTAAAAAGTTGTAATAAAAAAATCATAATTAATTATTTAATTGGAAAAAAATTACAAAAAAAATATCACATTGGGACATGAGTCCTCTAATTATATCCAAAATATTATAAAAAAATATTATCATTTTATTGTGGTTAGGGTGGTCATTGAGACACCTACTTCTTATTTTTCCTAGAAATTTAAGTACTACTACATTGAAATTTCAAATTTTCACCAAATAGATTTTGTTTTAAAACAAACCTAGTAGTTTAGAAACTAAATTCAATTTGCTACAAATTATATTGTTACATATTTTTGAAATAATATAGATAACTTATTTCAAATTTTTATGTCAAGTTTCCTAACTCTGTTTTTTTTGCCACTTAAGGGCCTGTTTTTTCCATGATGATCCTACACATACCCATGTAGTGAGTTGAATACTACAAAGTAGTATGACAATAATCCATCAATGTTTGAATTAAATGGTTTATATATTACTTGTTGTTTCATATTTGACTCCATTATCATAATTGATGAAGAGTTGGTTTATTTTTTAGGAAATCTTGCAAGTAAATGAACTAGCGATATGTTTAGCTATGGATTGAAAGTTAGAACAAAATTTGACATTGAAAATTATTTCAATTATGAAGTATGAGTTTTAAGTATTCCCTAATTTCTAGCAAATAGATAATAATTTACTCAAAGGTCTATCAAATCTTTAGTGAATTACATTTATTTGCAATTAATAGGAATTGATCTATGCATAAATGTGTTCTTAATTAGATAGACATCACTTGAGCACAATAAGGAACACCCTCCTAGGTCTCGCAAAACCTAAAGAGTAGGAGTGAAGGTCTCATAATCCTTTACTTGCTTGTTGGCCACTAGCTTTGAAGTTTGTTGAGCATAAGGGTTGGCTACCCTTTAGAGAACTTCAAGGCTCTACTAGAAAAAAAACCAAAAAATTAGTGACTCTAATGAGGATAGACTTGAGAAAATTCTGATAGAAGATCATCCAGCCTTAAGAGTCAGTAAAGTTTCAAAACCATAGTGTCGATTGTTCGGTGAATATGAACGTTCTTGGACCTAGAAGTAGTTTTGTTACAGCAATTTCAAAGAATTTATGTGTGAATCTATTGTTGGAGAAGACCCAAAATAAAAGTTATCTTTTAAGGAGCTTCATATTGCTTGAAATCAATCCTTTGTGATGAGAGGTGGAGACTTTGTCTCAAGAACCTAATGAAGATTTGAAGAAAATCTCACATCTACAAATATTTCTAGCCAGGAAGAAAAATCTATAGCAGTTGCAACATGTCTAGGTATTTTTCATTTTGGTTCTCAAAAAAGATGCATTTGTATATGAAAACCATATTTGAAAGTCATGATTTTTTTTTTGTTTCCCTATTTAGTGAAACTAAACACTAAGAAAGTGAATAGTAGCATCTGTTCTACATACTTCTATATTACTAGATTGCAACATCTATTATGAAGTGAAGTATGAAATATCTTTGAAGAAACTAATCTAGAGGATCTTAAGAGAGTTGAGATAGAAATATGCATTATAAAAGCTTAATATTAATTTTTAAAAGAGGTTTTAAGTACCTTGTGTAACTGCAAATTTAATATGAAAAGGTTTGTAAGGGTATAAGAAAGTGTATCATCATTATATGCATACTTGTATGGTTCCTAGTGCAACCATGGTTTGTGTTTAGCCATTGTCATGTAATAAAAGAAGTTTCAACACTAAAAGAAATAAAGCCATCAATTTCAAGGGAATTAATGGTTACCCAAATGTTATTTCATCTAACATCAAATACAAGCTACAAAAATTCAGTGGTACAAAGTATGAATCAACAAGTAAGGATTTGCAAGAATTTGAAAATTTAATGGATGACTATGAGATAGATCATGATGATGTGGTGATGAGGCTATTTGTTAAGTCTCTAAAAGGAGATTCAACAGATTGGTTATGTGATTTACCAACATTCTCTATCTATTCTTGGAGTTAGTTCAAAGTAGTGTTCATAGAGCAATTTGGTGAAAGAATCAACGCTAGTTCTTTACTTAATAAATTTATGAGCATTGAGAAAGAAAAGGACGAGCTGGTTCCAACATTTAACTGAAGATTTGCTAAAACATTAAGGGATATTCCTGAGGTTTTGAGATTAAGTGATGCAGTGCATTTAGTTGTTTATTTAGGATCTTTTGATAATGAGATGAACTATCTACTGAGAGATAAGGATCCTAAAACCTTGCATCAGGCTTATGGGATAGCCATGAACATTGAAAACAACCAGAAATATTGAATGCAAAGGAGTTTTTTTTTTACAAGTGTTTGTTTCCCTGAGAGTCCAAATATTGATGAAAGGTGTAAATCAAAAATTAAAAATGAATGTCAGAGCACTTATACCCCTATTGTTTCAGCTTACACATCATTCCATAATGTTTATCACATAGAGCCCCAAACAAATTTTCAAGAAGTTGCATGCATTTGTGATCCTATGGTCTCTATTCAAGCCCTCTCTTGCATAAGGAAACATGAAGGAAAATCATCATATGATCTCTATACAAGATTTATGGATACTATGGCCGTAATTCATGAGTATCACAGACCTAAGAATTCAATGTGCATTGATTTATTCTATGAATATTATGAACCAGGTTTGAGTGCTCTACCAGGAGTTAAAGTCAGTTAGGCTTGACCAAGTGTGTGAATACTTTTCTCTTTTTGAAAATATAAGAGATAATCCTTAAGAAACTATGATGTTTTCAATCCATGGTGATGATGTTTCTATCACCCCATATGAGTCAAGTGGTGAGTTACCAAATGAGGAAGAAGAAAGTGGAGTAAAGGTTGAAAATGAATACCTCAATGAAGTGAAATGTGTGGTTTCAATTGTTTTGAAGAGTCCACTACCTATTCTCCTATGGAAGACATAAGATTGAGCATTCAGTCTGAAAAATTTGAACATAGTTTCAGTGTTGATAAGTCCCCTTGCTGTAATAATAATGGCGACATTGAATATGGCCATTCCTCTATTAGTCATGATTATCCTCATAAAGGAGAAATAAAATACTTTGCTGAAAATAAGAAATATGTTGTTAATGATGGGAGTGCATGTTTTTTTGAGAAGGAACAATTTTCTTCCTATGAATATTTTTCAGAATATGAGTTAGAGATGTTAACCATTTATGATGGGAATGAAACTGAAAATATATTTGTATGCTCTTCTATTGATTATAATGATTTTTAATATAATGATGATATGAAAGATTTAGACCTTTATACTAAGGAGGTTGAGGATTTTATGACAACAATGAATGTAATGGAAAACCCCTTATTTGATGAGACTTCATCTTCATTAGTTGATAGAAATGGTGATCATTATTGGTGCAGAGATAATCCACTCTTTGCTGAAAACTCTGATGATGCATCTAATATAGGGTTAGAATGTGGCCTTGAGCAAACAAAGCAACACATTGATGAGCTCCCAGAGGGAATTTCCTATGAATGTTTTATATATGGTATGAATGTTGTAGACAACGTTGAGTGTCATGATGCCAACTACTTGGAGGAGTATGAATACTTTCAGTTTCCAGTTCAATTGGAAGGTATTTTGGTGGAGAATGACAATGAGATGAAGAGCATGGAATGCTATTTTCAATATGAACATGTTTCATGTGATGAATATAATGTTCACATATGTGTCATGTGATGATGAGAATATTTAGTTTATTCCTAATTATACAATACAAAATTACAAAGATTACATTGGAAATGGTATTTAAAAAAGTTGTGGAAGATGTTAATGGAAATGTTTGTAGTTAGGTAGATTTAGTGGTAACCACATTTTTCTACATGTCAGAAGAAGGCTATACTCTTTGTAGTGGTATGACATAGGTAAATGTGGGTTGAGGGAAATTAGTTCCTTCAACAAATTGGTTTTTGACAAGGGTAAGTATTAGTCCTAAGATTAGTGGCCTAGGGCCACCAAATAAAGTTGAAGTTGGGTAAAATTGTAGGGTGCATATTGAAAACTTGCACCTCATGGGAAGGCTTTAGACAAGATGGAGATTGGATCTTCTAGTTTAGGTTTTTGTGGCCTATGTAAAAAAAATGTACATATGTTGGTTATTTTGGATTTTTCTTCTTGCCTGGTCTGCTTCACTTGAGATTCTTGGATCTCACCATGACTATGAGAGGTATGTGTCCCCAATATGAGCCAATGATGGAACCCCTCAAAAAAATCTATTTGGTTCCATGTTTACACTTGCAAAATTTGGCTTAGACCCTTGTTTTAGGCTTAGGGTTGTGTTCCTTATCATTGTTTTAGGGTTTGTGTTGCAAAAACCCTTGGGCATTCTATTTTTGCATTGACTTGTTGCTCCTAGTCTCCGATTGTCTAGAAGTCACCACTTATTCCATTAGAATTGTTATATTTATCAGCCCCTTGGGTTTAGGTTTGTCAGTTGCTAAATGCCCTTTTCAGTGCTTAAAATTTTACTATAGTTGGGATTCAATTTCATATTTAACGCCTTAGGTCTTGAGTTTTGTGCCTAAAGGTCAAATTCTTGTCGACCTAGTAATGTCCCCCTTTTAAAGTTCACATTTGTGGCATGTGCATATTTTAGTTTTGAGATTACTTTTCTATCATCACATAAGAATCCTAACCATTCCCTACCAACCCCTTATGTTTTATTTTTCATTAAAATATTTGAACGGGCTGGCAGGTGATTGCTATGTGTCACATCAAATGGTGGGACCAATGCTTCCACAAGGTTGGAAGGTGAAGCTTGGAGAAAGATCAATGACAAATGTTTTGACATGCATCTTCATCTGGGCCATTCCCCGCACGCCTGTCCATTCTGTGCATTAAGGAGAATTAATCACATAGGCTGGTGAGTGCTAGGCACATGTTTCTTTTATGTGGTGGGCCCAATATCTTCTTGTGATCAAAAAATGGTATCTAAAGAAAATTTACGGTGGTTGTTGGGTGACGTGGTCAAATCTCCACCGCTCCTAGCCACCCCGCTGGGTTTTATTTAATATTTATAAAATATCACAGGGTAGCAGGCAAGGTGACCCCTATTGCTTCATAGAGGGACCCACCAGGCTATGGAGATGACATATTCTTTGTAAGGATGGAGATAGATGGTTGATGGTGGATGAAGTGGGTCAATCTTGACCATTCCCTACCATCCTAGTAGGGGCCCACTTGTATCTATAGGTTCTCAGCAGGCAAGCGGGCAATTACCACGTGTAACATTTCAAATGCTCCAATGGAATCTAATAGAGATGGAATGCTACTAAATTTGGTTGAGATGGTGCTATGATAAAAATGGCACCATATTTGAACTTCTTTTGGTATGTGCTAGATATTTCGACCATCAATTTTGTCAGATGTTGGTATGTATGGGAAGGTGAAAATAAAGTGAGGCAAGGTATGAGCCGATATTTTGAGAATTGAATCAAGATCGATCCTCATTGTCCTATTGTGATGAAGTGCAAGTGTATTTATTCCCACTATGAGTGGGTAAATATGACACGAAAGGTTTTATTTAATACTAAGTATATGATTAAGTGTGCAAACAGAATGGGTGTCTATCCACTTGGGCTTTTCTGATTAGGAAAATGAATTAATCACATACATTTAAGATTTGTCATAATTTATTTTTTTGATTGTAGCTATCCATTGATTTATCTTAATGTGTGATAAAAAAATGAGGTTAAAAAGATCAAGCAATCCATTATCAGCTCGCTCACACAAGCTTTTCTTGAGTATTAATGGTAGGCATGCTTGCATGACTCAATATAATGAGGATTGATGGTCATATTTTTCTTTTAGATTTTTCATTTAGAGATTGAAAATTAAGTTAAGTCCAAGAATAGGTTGGAAAGGAATTTCAAAGGTATCATGATAAACCTTTCCTTGGGTAAGTAATTACTTGTACTTTCTCATCTCAATTATGGTTATAATAGTTTGTGGGTTTTAGAATCCTAGGGTGGTGAGGGTTTTTCTACAAATTAGGAGTCTTCTTGTTCTCTTTCTGGTTATTGTGAAAATGAGTAAGTCAAGCGAGTCTGTTAAGCCAGTCTAAAGGTCCAGGACACTAAGTTTTATTAAATCGAAGGACAATTCTCTTGAAGATGAAATTGAAACACAGGGAGCTCATGAAACACCAAAGGGTAGAACAACACACAAGAAATTTAAGAAATATGGTGTAAGGAGTAATTACCACTTGAGAAGCCATACCATTTTAGAAGAACTAGTCAAGTTTAATGGGAAGGAGCTGGTTGAGTTTGAAAAGAAGGCAAAGAAAACAAGCATGTATCATAAAGCTTACCTAGGGATACATAATTCTCCCATCGAGATTTTTGATAGCCATTTAGATGGTGGAGGTGGCACTGATCTTGAGTGTGGCCATTATCCCATTTTCCTAGTGCCCTCTAAAGATTCTAATGGGGAAGCGGTGATGGTTCCTCCAATTTCATCACAAACAAGGCATTGGTGAGCATACTTTGATGCTAACGACTCATAGTATCATTTATTCGTCTTTATTTTTTTTGAGGACACCATAGCCACTACATTAGGATCATCCTCTTCAACATGTTTGTGGTTTTTTATTTTTAGTGCTGATGTGAAAATTTTTCAGGTTGGTGTGTTGGAGAAGTGTCAGACTTCCTAACATTGAAAATAGGCATGCTTTTTCTGGATTGTATAAAACTTTTTGCTCTAGCTATGAATGGAGAATCTTATTTGGCAAAAAAGGACAAGGTGATTTGATGCTACTGCAATAACAAACTATGCCTTTTTGGAAGGCTGGTTGGTCTTCATTCAAATGATGTGGAGTTTTTTATTTTACACTTCCATACTTTGTAATGATTATGTGTAACTAATTGGGGAACTATATAGGATTGAATTTGCACCCCATGTGAAAATTCCCCTTTTTCCCTTCTCCACTTTAGAAAACCAAGTTTGAGGCTTAATTCCACCTAATCTCGTAACTTGCATCCCACTTGGTACCTATTTTGAGTGTCGGTGGAGGTGTTTCTATCGGGGACGCTTGTGCAGCGTGCAGAAGTCCATGTGGCGTGCTTACATCCCTGGTAGATTCCTACGGCTGAACCCACAAAGGATTTAGACTTCTTGTTGGGAGTCAAGTTGTAATGCCCCCTTTGGCTGACCGACCTAAATATGGCCCTTTTTCTCCATCTCCTCTTCAAATTCACTCCAACAAGCATTTCAACTTCTTCACAAGTTCAAGCATTCAACTTCACACTCTTACATTCACTCTCAAACTTTCAAGCAACATTCTTGCACTCCATTGTAGCAAATACATCACTCCATCTCTTCGGTAAAGCAAGTTGGGGACAAACACCATTACACCAGAGGCTCAAGTACTCTCATTTTCTCCCCCAAGAAGCTTTAAGTGCTCTTGGTGGAGGTGGTAATATTCCCTTTCCTCTCCTCTATCACTTGGTTGAGTAAGTACCTTTACTATGTTGTAGTGCTTTTGTGCTCTTTACTACATTGTTTCCTTTATCTCGCTTTCTTGGCTTTTCATGGAGGTGGAAACAACTAAATGGGGGTTTGAAAAAGGTAGGCCCCTTTACATCTACCCAACATTTTTCTCTCTCTTATGTGTAGGTGGGTGTGCTTCCAAGGAGCTAGCTAGCAAATAGGATCTTCTATGAAATCATTTGCATCACCCTAGCTTTGGTATATTTTCTTTATCACATTCGTTTGTACTTCTCGTATTTGATAGTGTTGTTTTTCTATTTTAGATGTTGCTAGCTAGGTTGCCAACTTGTTTTCTAATAGTTCATGTTGTACTTTTAGTCCTCTGGTCGTATGGATGCTAGTGCAGCTAAGAGATGCTAGCACACCGAACTGTCATCTCAGAACTGTGCTCTCGTCCTCAGAAAAAGAGCTATCTAAGATATAGTGTTGAGCTCGAAAACCAACTTGCCTAGCTTCATTTTGAATCTCGGGATTATAGAGTGGTTGCTAGACTTTATAGTCCTCATCATTCTCATCTTCATATCCTAACACCTCGTTTAGCTGAGGTAATTTAGGGAAACCTTAATCCGCATCTTGGCCCTCTATAACCTAGGGCCTTGCACATGGTGGTCCCCCTCTCTTACATTTTTGGTGAACCTGATGTGAACCATTTTGGTTCCATTTTTGTGATATTGATAGTTCCTTTCCTCATTCTCTAGCAGTTTTGTAGGTGTGAGTTTTGTGAGTCTATCACCTTACAACCCAACCTATGACCCCTATTTGGCGTAGTTGGAATGTTACAAAGGTGTTGCATAATGAAACCATAATTGGGTCACTGTCTCATCCCATAACCTTTAGGGACTCTATGAAAGTATTGTCTAGTGTGTGCAATGGCCTCCTTCCCGCATCAACCTATCCCCTTTGTGCAACCTATGGATAGTGGCACTGGTATAATGTTCACCTCATAGGACCTACTGATGGGTTTTAACAGGGAACCATTTCCTCTCTATATCCCTACATGGATCAATGGAAACATCATATCAGGTGTTCTCGTTGATTTGACATTACAAGTAAACATCATAACCAAGGAGATTATGCTCATCAAATTCTTACACAAATATGGGTATGATGCAGGTCTGTGAGTACCATCCGCACACATGATGGGCTTTCCATGCCCCCTTTAGATAGTATTGTCCTATTAGTCCTGGTGGGACCTAAATCTATGAACCTCTTCTTTGACATTATCCTTGGGTCTAAAATCTTTAGGGTGAAATTGGGTGTCCGTTGGCTGGTGGCGATAAATGCAGTACCCTCAATTGTGCATAAATGCTTAAATTTATCCATAGGGGTTTTGTACACATTATCCATGACACGGGTTATAGACCATCGGTTCCTCATGGTAGCTACTCCTTAGACTACTCTTGGCCTGCCCTCATTGGTCCTATTCTACCTAGGATGAACTTCTTGCACCAAACATATCAGAATTATAAGAAAGGGTGCCCGAGGCCGAAAGTGAGATACCCTCCCTCGTCTTATGCTGTTTCACATAGGGCTTGCTTAAAAGCTAATAGCAATGCCGCTAAGGCACGAAAGGAAGAAGAGAAGAGGTTCTAAGATCCTCCTTCCTCTTTTGTTGGTCAGTCTGATGCTTCTTCTTGCTCTTTTGTGGTACCATCAGGTTTTTCTCCTCGTCTATGGGAGAATCCTATGGTCCCCACTTGGTGAAAGCCTAAGCATCCTACATTTGAACTTCCTGTTCTACCGATGGAGCCTAGACCTATTTGGTATGATAGGAAGAAAGTATCTTGTGGAGAGTCCTCTTTGTCTCGACCTCCACGGTATCCTACTGCTCTTGCTCCTAAGGTAGTGAATAGGAAGAGGCCCATTGCCAAGGGTCTTAAGCTGACTCCCCCTACCACTTCTCAACCTATCCCTCTTGCTCTCGTTCAGAAATCCATTCCTTTGCTAGAAATGGTGGTAGTGGACGTTCCAATGGTTGAGCAGGAGCCTTTTGTTCCTTTGTAGCCTCCGACCTCCAGCTCAAAGAGTCATAAAAACTACCTTACGTGTGAGTGCAAGCGTCAACAAAAGGCTCTTTTGGTTGAGCAAGCCACATTGCAAAGGAAGGAGGAAGAAATGACCGCCCCTGCTTTGGGCCCCCCTATAATGTCGTCCTCTCCACTTCCTTCCACCTCTCTTCAGTGTAGTCTTGCATCGCTTCAGGCTTCCGTTGTGAGTGTAAATGCACCTAACCCCAAGGGGGTATAGGTGTTCATCGCTCCTTCGGTGGAGACACCTTTGTTGATGTCTTTTTTGGATATCCATCCTTTCCCAAAATTTGTGGATATGATTAATACCTTAGTTGTATCCACTACGGTTCTTCCCTCGTCTTCCTCTACACCTCTAGCCTTGTCTATGGGAAGTTCATCTCCTTTGATGAGAAAAAAGGTTGAGTGTGGTCCTGCTAGCAGCGAAGGACATAAGAGGAGCCTATCTTCTCTATAAGGTGGCCTCGTCTTGACTTGTTCTATTTTAGTGACGAAACCAGTCCTAACTTCCCCTAAGTTTTTCACTGCTCCTAAATCATTTAGCAAGCCTAGTGGTGAATCTTAGGTGTAGCCTGTCTCGTCCACTAAAGTTAGAAATGAAGCTCTTGTAGGGTTCATGTTTAACTCTATGGATGAAGTTTCGGCCCTGTTAGCAATCTTCGCAAAGTCGCTGACCTTAGCTCCACAAGAGCTTAGTGGAGAGGACCTCAAGGGGCCCTCTTCCTTAGCCCTTGTTGTGGGAGGGCCAGATGCTCCTCCTCTTAATATCCTGCCACTATAGGCTCATCCTCCTTCCCCCTATGATGACCTAGAGTGGGAAGCTGATGACCTCTTGGTTGATCAGTGCTAGGAGGATGCCACTTCTTGATCTTGTGTGTTTGTGTGTGTGTTTTGTGATGTGTTCCCCCATGATCATTCTATGTGTGCCTGGATGACCCTCATCACCCTTGTTGGTGCTTGGATATAGGTGTGGTTTTTTGTGTTGTAAACCTTCTTCTATTTCTATCATCATTCTTCCATGTTTGTGCTTGATTTTTGATAAATTGGGGATGATGCAAAGTGTTGGGGGCATTTAGGATTCCCTTCCATGTTGACCCAATATTTTATTTTTACTTTGTTTTCCATGCATTCTTCCTAATTTGGTTGGGGATTGATGATATTTCATCTTGCACTGTGGTTACCTATTATTTATATGAGCTTAGATAGATTTGACCTTGCTAAACTAGATCCCCCTGTTCCCTTTGTTCATGTTTTTTTCTCTCTTTTTCTTTCTATTTATCTTTCTCTCTTCTTTTCTTGAGTTGTCCTGCTCATGTATGCAAATTATCTTTCTTCAACATTTCAATTTTTAGAAAATGCATTCGTTTCTAGTGAATCTTTTCTTGAAAATCCTCACAAACGTTTCTTTAGAATCACATTCTCAACTTGGAACCCTAACGAAACATGTTTTCTTCATCACGGGTTTGTAAAGAAAGGACTTGTAAACCTTCCTCTAAAGTGGGAAAAACTTTGATCTTCCCCTCGCGTGGGGGCATATTCTTCCTTTCAAATTCCTTGATGAAGTGAGCATATTTCAAAAGGATCCCTTGATGATGGATCAATCTAAGAAAGAAAACATCTACTTTCAAACTGTGCATCCCTTGAGTGGACCCCACTTTTCTTTTGAAGGGTTCCCGAGGGATCCCCTTTGAAAGTATTTTCCTCAAATAGATTCCTTTGCATCTAGCTTGGGGGCAACCTGACTAGATGTTTCTTTTTAAATAGCGCATCCCTTGAGTGGACCCCTCTTCTTTTAAAGGGTTCTTGAGGGACCCCTTTGAAAGCTTTCCAATCTATCGATGGTTTGTGCGACTTTTTTCTCACTCACCTACATGACCGCTTCCTAACTCTGTGGAGTCCACTTTCGCAGGTTTCTTCGATACTAAAGATCTTGGGGGGTACCTTCCTGTAGGACTGAGAGCCTGTAGGGAACTTCCTTTGGGTTTCCTCCATGCTAGATTTCTTGCGGGACACCTTCCTTGCAGGTTTGCAGGCCTATAAGATGCTTGCTTCACGGGGCTTCCTTCATATGAGAGTTCTTGGGGGTTGCCTCCTTGTAGGTTCACGAGCCTGTAATGCACTTTATTTCTTCAACTTCATAGTTTTGAGAAACTATGAAGTACTCCACTTGCCTTGCACCTTTAGGTTCACTAGGTCATGGTCTGCTTCCCCAATGGTTCAGGTGTACATTTCTAACCTTACTCCTTCCTTGATCTACTTTACTGAGCACTCATCACTGGTACTCATGCTCACTAAAGTGGGGGGAAAATTTATAGTAGTGAATTTTCATCCCATGTGAAAAATCCCCTTTTTTCCTTCTCCACTTTAGAAAACCAATCGAGGCTTAATTCCACCTAAGCCCGCTGCTTGCATCCCACTTGGCACCTATTTTGAGTGTCAGTGGAGGCATTTTTGTCGGGCCATGCTCATGTAGCATGCAGATGTTCGTGTGGCGTGCTTATGTCCCTAGCAGATTCCTGTGGCTGAACTTGTATAGGCATTACACTTCTCGTTGGGTATCAAGTTGTAACGCCTCCTTTGGTTGACCAACCTAAATATGGTAATTTTTCTCCATCTCCTCTTCAAATTCACTCCTTCAACAAGCATTTCAGCTTCTTCACAAGTTCAAGCATTCAACTTCACACTCTTACACTCACTCTCAAGCTTTCAAGTACCATTCTTGCATTCCATTGCAACAAATACATCACTCCATCACTTCGGTAGAGCAAGTTGGGGACAAACACCATTGCAATAGAGGCTCGAGTATTGTAATTTTCTCCCCCAAGCAACCTTGAGTGCTCTTGGTGGAGGTGGTAAGCTTCCCTTTCCTTTCCTCTATCACTTGGTTGAGTAAGAACCTTTACTATTTTGTAGTGCTTTTGTACTCTTTCCTACATTGTTTCTTTTATCTCACTTTCTTGGCTGTCTGTGGAGGTGGAAACACCTAAATGGGGGTCTGACTGAGGTAGGACCCTATACATCCACCCAACATTTTTCTCTCTCTTATGTGTAGGTGGATGTGCTTTCAAGGAGCTAGCTGGTGAATAGGCTCTTCTATAAAATTATCTTCATCACCCTAGCTTTGGTATATTTGCTTTATCACATTCATTTGTACTTATCATATTTCATAGTGTTGTTTTTATCTTTTAGAAGTCGCTAGCTAGGCTGCTAGCTTGTTTTCTAATATTTCACATTGTACTTTTAGTCCTCTGGTTGTACGAATGCGATCACACTTAAGAGACACCAACACACCATGCTCTCATACTGGAACTGCGCTCTCATCCTTAGACAAAGAGCTATTTGAGATACAATGTTGAGATTGAAACTAGCTCACCTAGCTTCATTTCAAATCTTGGGATAACAGAGTGGGTGTAGGACTTTATAGTCCTGATCATTCTCATCCTCATATCCTAACACCCCGTTTAGTTGAGGTAAGTTAGGGAAACCTTCTACATCTTGGCCCTCTGTGACTTGGGGCTTTGCACATGGTGGTCCCCCTCCCTTACAAGAACATCTTAAACTCTGGTGCAAATAATGTTCAAATGAAATGAAATGTAACTATAGTTGAGCCTGATGTGTGTTACTCCCTTGTTCTATAAAAGGGATTTTAGGGCAGTCTCGTAATTGTCCAGCTAGAAACTAAGTTGAGGAAGGAGCATACTATAGAAAATATCAATGAATAGAATAGTAAATTGTCTTGGCTATGGGTCATGTATGTAGGAATCTTAAATTAGTTTTATAGAAGACACAAATATAAAAGAAAATTTTAGTTCTCAAGCATGTACTCTCCTATGCAATTCCCTTGCAAATTGTAAATGAAAATGATCAATGATTTTTTTGTTCATCTCCAATTGCTTTAATTAAATGTGTTGATTGCTTTTGGCTTCAATTCAAATAATTGGTTAAATACTTAAATAAATTCACACATCTATGAGTGATTAGTACATGATTTGGTAAGAAGTAGTGTTCTAGATGTAGTGAGTTGAATACTACAAAGTGGTATGACAATATTCCATAAATGTCTAAATTAAATGGATGATATATTACTAGTCAATACATTTTTTACTCCATTATCCCAATTGATGAAGCATTGGTCTATTTGTTAAGAAATATTGCAAGTAAATGAACTAGTGATATTCCTAGCTATGGATTGAAAATGAGAATAAAATTCATTAAAAAATCATTCAGGTATGAAGTATGAGTTTGAAGTATTCCCTAATTTCTAGTAAATAGATAATAATTTACTCAAAGGTCTGCCAAATCTTTAGTGAATTACATTTATTTTAAATTAATAGGAATATATTTGTGTATAAATGTGTTCTGAATTAGAAATACATCACTTGAGCACAATAAGGAACACCCTCCTAGGTCTGACAGAGCCTAAAGAGTAGGAGTGAAGGTCTCAGAATCCTGTACTTGTTTGTTGGCCACTAGCTTTGAAGGTTCTTGAGCATAAGGGTTGGCTACCCTTCAGAGAACTTCAAGGGTTTTTTGGAAGAAACACCAATAGATCCCTCAACCAAGTGATTCAATTGAGGGATGGGCTATGGGTTTCATTGTGTGATTAGATAGGGGTTCACCATTAAATGAAGGTTCAAAGGATGAATAATAGAAACATGAAAGCATGAGATCATATTTGACAAATAAGATGAAATATAAAAGTACCTAGAAGAATGATGTAATGAAACTAGGGCCAACAACTCTGAAAATATACTATTTGAGGTATACTATGACTAATACGCTAGGTTGGATGATTTACTATCGCTACAGGATTTTGGGCAGAATTTAGAATCTTCTGGCAACTGATCATGATTTGCACAAAAGTAGAAAAATGGCTATATCGAGATTCATAGTCCTAGTAGGGTGATTTAGTCCCATTACTAGGGTTTGATTGATATTTTTGTAGCATCTAGTGATCTTTTATAGTTTTCATCTTGTTTGATCTTCAAGTCTGAAAGTCTAAATTTTGGTGTGTAGGTGAGTTTCCATGAAGATGACAACTTGACAAATTTCACAAATTTTGCAACTTTTCCTTCAAAGGATCTTCAAGCTCCAATTCACCTAGATCTGCAAAAACACATCAATAGGAAAAAATGTTATTTTGTTAGGGAATGGAGGTTTGCCTTCGTTAAACCTGATTTTTGTAATTAAACCTTAAAATGAAATAGATAAGAATGAAGGAATGTAGAATGAACAAATGTAATATTGCAACTCACAAAGCCCTTGAAATGAAGGTTGCAAACTTATGTCAAATGGATAGCATGAATGTGGATCTTGAATATTGAATCATGAAACCTGCATCGCAAATGTTAACTCAAAAACACACATGATGCATGAAGACTTTGACATGATGCTTGAATCTTGAATGTGGCTCCAAATTTTTGATAACTTACTGTTGAATGCTCTTGTAAAATTCTCACTTGAATGCTCATACGATCACTTCAATTTTCCTAGGAGAAATTATGTGAAATAACCTTGTATTTATACTTGTTTATGCCCAATTTCATGAAATTAGAACTATACAAGTTGACATCAGATCTAGGATAATAAAATCCCACCAAGAATTTGAATTAAAATAGATCAAGGTTAAAGCAAGACTCATACGCTAGGTTGGGCATATGAGTCCCAGTGGCTTAAATGTGAGACATAGAGTTCAAGAAGTGTCTTGTTCAATGTAACATTTAAAATCAGGTTCCAAGAGCTAGGTGGGACTCATAGGCCTAGAGAGGTGTATGAGTCCCAGATCCCAATATATGGAACTCATAACTAAAACATTAAATTATAAATTTCCATTTATTAAGTTTCAGGATTAACCTCAAAAAAATGCATTTAATTAGGCTTGTGGATGCAAAATAGGACCAATTAAGACATAAATGAGCCAAATTTTAATAGGGAGGGCCCAAACAAGTGTTAAAATGTAAAGGGATACATTTTTCTACACTACAGCTAAAATGGTAAACCTCCACAATATCTCATGAAAAACCCATTGTTAGTTGCTATCATGAAAGTTATAATGATTTGATATTTCCTCAAAAAAGAAAAATTATAGAATTGAATAATAAAATGAAGGAGAATTCTTATAAGAGAAAACCCTAAATGATAAATGGATTAGTCATGTAAATTTTCAACATCCTATGTGATGAGACATAGTGATGTAATAATAGATCAATCTAATAAAATAAATAAACACTCCTAAGTTTACCTTAAGTGCATAAAGTGAAATTAGCCTAATAATCAATTAGAGATTAATTAATTATTAGCTAATAAATCATTTCTCTAACAAATTATTCTCTTTCAATATCCCTTATAGTAAATTTTGATGACATGAGTCATGACTTTATTAAATCGTACCATGTATCAATGAATTTTATTTATACTATCTTGATGATGTAATTTCTACATTATGTCTATACTACTATTTGTATGTTTAAATATGATGTATAGAATTAATCATTCTATCTAGATAAATTTTATGAGAGGCCTTAATGATGGTATGTTTAATTGATGTTATGATCTTATGAAATATGTGTATTGCAAAAAAAAGAGTTAGTCAAGTAATTAAATTTTGTATGGGTGTTGTGTCATGTCCTTATTTGAGTATTTAAGGGCATTATAGACTACTTATAATATCCAAGTTTAGCAAGAAATATAATTAAATTTATAATGGATGTATGTCTATATTAAAGCACTAGAATATAAGTTCCTTCAAAAATGACATTATGTGAGATTCAATAACACTAATAAGTCAATGTGTTATACATCTATACATATATTTGCACAAATTAGTGACAATATTTTTTGATTCAATATATGGGATAAAGGATAGTGAGTAAGTACTAAGGAAATGGAATGGATAAGTACACATATACAATTTGTTTGTTATACATCAATGATGAATTTTATTAACTAAATATAGATCAAGAAAGGAAGAAAATGATAAAATGGCTTAGCCAAGCACTAGGATAATGCACCCTTTCACCACTTGTGCATTAAAATAGATATTTGTGGAGTATATGTGTAGGGATGAATGAATCAAGGAAAGGAAAATAAATTACTATGGTAATTTCTAGAAAATATTAAGAAACATAATGGGCAAGACAAGGAGAAGGACATAGATACCAATAAGCCATGTTCATGAAAAATCTAGGATTAGTTTTGAAAGAGCAAGAGAGTCCTAAATTTAGAATAAATTAAATTATTTTTGAGACAACAAGAAGTAATTTATATAATTTTATCCAATATTTGATAGGGATATAAATGTTTGAAATTTGGTCGTTGAACATATTTAACACTAACAATTTTTGTTCTCTTTTTCTAATAGCATATAATTTAATTATACTAATTGGTATAGGATTAAATTATAGGTGTGCGTTCCTTGAAAGAGTTAGTTCTAAGAGGTTCTATAATAATGAATAGGTTTTTTGTGAGAGAAAATATTCCATACTTTTAGCATAATCAATTTTAAATTACTATTGAAAACCATCTCGCTGATAATAAAGATCTCTTATATTCATGATTTACTTTACAAAATCCTTCAACATCATTTTCTTAATACTTTTTGTAATAGGGGGCGACCCTTTGGTGAAATAGTGGGGCTTCTTGCCTATAGTGCCAACAACCAAGGTTCAAACGTCGCGAGGTTACTCTCTACTATGTCAATAATTGACAGGATTGGAAGATCTTGTATCTTAACTTACCTAGGAGATATGGTGAGGGGAATTTTCATTAAACCTATGGGGTACATTGATAGCTTAAATTTTGAAAATGAATAAGAGTTTCCAAAAATGTCAAAAATATTGACATTTCCCAACGTTTGCTATCCCAGGGTTTCTATGTAGGTTGAGGTAATGAATGGATATGGTTCCCCTGTGGCTACCATGGATGGAGAATTCAATGTGAAGGCCATCGGTGGTTTGGGTTCACAAGGATTCTTGGGTCCATGGGGTAAATTGGATGATTTTTCTATTGCATTGGCCTCCCACAAGTCCTATGTTAAGACATCCAATGCTCCTTTGGGAAGTGTGGAGATCAAGGAATTGAATCGTTATCACCATGACACCCCTCCTCTATTTGCTCATGGGGTGATGGTGGAAGATTATGATCAAAATGGATCAAACCTACCATCTTTGAAGGATCAAGAACATGTAGATTTGACACACAAATCTTTTCCTTCTAAGTAGAGGTCAATGGTGAGAGAACCCTCACTTTCAGAGGTAGTTAAGTTGGGTTCTTCTCCCCCTTTGAATGCAACATAGAAACCACAAATTTGAATAAGAAATAGAAGGAAAGTTTAGTGCTCTGGTAAATCTCTATCTTTAGATTTTGATGCTTCTTTTTCAAACAATTTTTGAGAAAATGAAAAATTATTTATCAAAAATGGTTTAATCAATAGATTCAACCATCTTTGGCCCAGTCTTCTAGATCTACATGACCAAAATTTGAAATCTTGGCTTCTTCTTATGGAAAGTAATTTAAAAATCTACCATAGTGTAAGAGGTTTTTCATTGTGGTTTTTTTCTTGTAGGAAAGGAAAAAACACTATTCTAAATTATGTATGGTTATGAGAATAAAATTTGCTATAGTTGAAATCTTTGCATCCAAGATTTGATCTATCTACTGAATCATTCACAATTTTTTTTACTTGGGTTTGTCTCTAAAATCTCCTCGTTCACTACTAGTTTGAATCATGTTTTCCTACTAGTGACAACTCAATAAATTTCATCAACACAACCTATGCTAGGATTATGATGGAATGGGTTACTTTCAAGGATCTTTTGGAAAAAAATAATTTCAGGGCCAATGGACAATGTTGGAAACAACCTTTAGACTATGAAGGGTTAATTTTTAGGTGTAGGAGATGTTATAAAACTGGACATATTTTTGCAAAATTCCTAATTGTAAAGACCCAAGGAAATCAAGAGGCCTCTTGGTGGAAGGAATCTTCCCCTAAATATTATTCTATTGTGATCTCTCCCAAGAAAATAATTTCTCCCACAATGGTGGAATCTAGGAAGTAAAATATGGAGGTGGACAACATGATTTCTCCTAAGACAAAGGTAATATGAAAAATACTTCATCCATGTGACTCAAGAAGCTTCGGAAAAAAAAAGATTTTTGTGAACATCACTTAATGATATTTTTGAACCAACATTCTTTGGACTCTCCCACTTTAGATTTGGGGTCTTAGAACTTGGGAGTGACGAATGCACTCTTGCTTCATGTAACACCGACATCCTCAAATGGGTCAGGTGGGGATGGGAAATTAGAAGAGGATAATCATTCAAAAGCTCAAGGGTGGACAAAAGTAAAGAGGGAAAACATATTCCTCCACATTAGATGACTTTTAGATCCTCCAAGGATTAAAATGTGGCAACATAATCTTCAGGTTGTTTGATTCTATATGCCTCTTACTTAGATGCAGGAGTTTCCTTTTTGTTTTGACTATCTTTGGGTGGGGACCTAGTTTGCACCCCTATCATTGTGTTGATGTAATTCTTAATTTTTTACTATTTTCTATACGGGAGTGGACCCCATGTCCACAACTTCTTATGAATAAAAAAAAAGATTTGTTTGAAGCATCTATAATAGAGTTTAGAATTTACTTTGATTGGAGGATTGTTCCATATGAAATTTATAAATGAGTAATTTATAATAGTGTATAAATTAATCATAATCCATTCTAAAATTGGAGTTTAGAATCTTTCACTTTTGTTCCAAACATTTTAAAAAATTTAGAGAGAGCATCTAGATGAATACTTAAAAAAGGTTATGTACACAAGAGAAACATTGTTAACTATAAATTATGCCGTTATTATAATTAAATAATTATTTTTTCTATTTAATTAAAAATTGTTAAAATCAAAATAATATTTCAAAACATTCTATTTGTAATAAACCTTTATCAAAAGATATTCACCTAAATTTTAATCATTCATTTTAATCATAAAATGTATTTATATAAAAAAATTATTCTTGTAAATTCTCATTCATTAATCTTTAATGACGAACTAAGCATATTTTAGTAGCTATAGTCTTTACAAATCTAATAAAATTAAAAATAAGATAAAAGTAAACATTAACAAAGATATTATGAAAGTTAAGCAAATATGTTTCATAAATATAGCAAAAATTTTAAATGTAAATAAAAAAACAGATGCAATGAAAAATTAAAACATGTCTTCTTTGTAAATTTTAGATTAACAATAAAATCTTATTATTGAAACAAATAAAATCCATAGTATATTAAATAGAAAACAAGTAAGATGCTTAATATATTAAATAGAAAACTATTATAAATATGCTGGAATAAAATAAAATGAATACATCATTTGATAGTTTAATAGCACTTATGATCATTTATTAGACTGGATAAAAATGAGTAAGATTGTTTTAAAAAATATTAAAATAATTAAAATTATCTATACATTTTTCTATATCCCTATCAAAAAGAATGATTTTTTAATCAATAATTGAAAAAAATCTAAATGAACAATGATTCATTCCTCTTGAATTGTACAAAGCTTAAAATTTGAAGAGGAAAAGCTTAAAAAGTCTGTACCAGGGGTGTCTATCACATTTATTATTCGGCCATCCGTCCAGGTGCGTCGCTCTAACTGACACTCCTTCGTAACAGAAATCATACTCCAAATCGACTTCAAGGCGTTGCGTCCAAGGATTGAATTACCAGTTGAGCTCTTGCCATTGCCGGTACGCCCCAACAAAACCAGAGTCGTGGCTCCCATTCTTAATTTGCTCAATTGAACTGTCAGTCAACACCAAAGATCAGCAATTTCCTCAAACGTTCAGATCAGAGTTAAATACAAATCAATATCAGACATACCCAGCTCAATAATATCCAGCTAATTGTAAGCCTGTGATAAGGTTTAATCCTGTGAAAGTCCTGTGCTGCTTTGCGTTGGAAGTAAGCCAGGGTGACGCACAAAGAATAACTTTACCAAAGTTGAGAGGACGTGAACTGTGTGCTTTGAGTATTCGAAACAGGAATGTATTCTAAGATGACAAAGAAAAGATAAAATATTGAAGAATTGTTCTGAGATGACGTACGGAAGAGATGATAAAGGAAAAAAAGACAAAATTAAAGGCTCACTTAATGAATAAGGCATACGAATCGAAGGATATTTCCTTAGCTCAACTGAGGAATAAATGTTTTATGTTTTTGATTCTTTATATTAACCGAGGAATAAATTATGTTTTTATTCTTTATCTTACCTTTTGTTTTGTGGAAGTAGGGCATTTATATGGAAGAAGATAGGAGAACATATACTCTCACCTCTTCAGATGTTATATTTCAATACTGGAACTTCAACTATGATGGCCACGGACTTCTGTGGTTTTAGAAACAAGTGAAAATAATAATATTAAATTTAAGAAATTCTAATATTGTAGAGTTTTTCTTTTATGTAAAGGGTACGAGTTTAATCATTATAATATTAAATGTAGGAACATTTTTGAGATAGAGACTGTTTTTAGAATCACAAGGGTCTATATAATAAAAAACAGGAAAAAAATTATCATAAAAAGAAAAGCTTTGTTGTTTATCTATAACCTATTCATTGTACTTATTATATAATCATAGTGTACAACATTAGATGTGAAAATATTTCAGCGGTGGCACTCCTTCAGGCATTCAGATGAATCACTTTGTTGAAGCCATGATAGCCTATAATGTTTTAAAGTTAGCATATGACAAGGGTTAGAAGAAAGCCTAATTGGAGGGGGGCTCCCTAAGAATAATTAATTGTCTTAGAAATGATCATATTCCTAACTTGTCGATTGAGACCTTCATCACAAACTCCCTAAATATGATTAAATCCTTTGATGACTATATGATTTCACATATTTTTTCGCGAGGGGAATAAGCTTGCATATGTATTTTATAATGAAGATGTTAAATCCAAATCATTGAAACAATGAGAGGGCTACATCTCTATACCCATCAAAGCTCATGCCATTATCAACTATGAGTGCTAGTAGGGTTTTTGAGGACCGATGAGACATGGGAGTAATGAGTTATAGACACCTCACACACTTTCTAGATGCAAAGGGTGTTTCCTTCCCTTTTATTGTGTGGTGAGGCCTTAATAACAATATTTGTGGTTTGTTTGTTGGGGTCATAATAGTAACTATGGAAGGTGATAGGAGCATAGTGGAGCCCTTGTCCTATGATAGGGTTCATTGGAACCAAAAGGTGTGGAGGATTGTGAAGGAGGAAGGCCTTACACCATACTTGGAGGCTACTAAGTTGTTTTAAATGGTAGAAATGTCGATTGTTGATTGTGCATGGAAAGGAATTTTTGATCAATGAGGAGGTGATTACTAGAATTACTAGGCTCCTAGTGCAGGGTAACATGTTTTTTTGAGATAGAAAGGTGAATGATGAAGCCCTAAATCAATTCTTTAGTGGGAATGCACCCAATAAGCTAGTCTATTAAACTTCCTTAAGGGGAATGAGGCACCTTTGTGAAGGAAGGAAATTAAACACCATAGATGAATACATGTCTATTCAATAGGAACATGAAAATCCATGCAACATAAGAGAGATGTGGAATTGGCATCACAAAGGCAACAAATGGAAAACCTCTATGCAATGAGACAATTGAATCTTGAAGTTGAGGGCATGTAATCTACCACAAGTTAAGTTGAAGGCACACCATCTACAACATATCATGTTGAAATTACATTAGCATTCACATCTCTCGTTCGAGGCACACCATCTTCCAAATCGCAAGTTAAGTTACAACATCTCTTACATCTCAATTTCAAGTTATGTCATCCTTTTCATCTCCTATTGAATTTACACCATCTATCCCCAATGTTGAGGAAACTCTACCTTTTATAACACCTAAAGTTTTGCATAGAAATCCTAATTATTTTATTGATATTGATGCTAATATTTTGAAACCAATGGTTGATAAGATTCCAAAGCATACTTGTCAAATGTATACTAAGAGGATATGGAGATTATTATATGAGAAGTTAAATGAGAGAAAAAGATATCAACTATTTGTTGAAATGATGGGGCAACTAAAATTCTAGACCCATTATGAAGATTCTTGAGCTAAGAACATTAGATGATTCAAGTAAGAGATCTATTGTAAATAATGCAATAAGTGCATATGAGTGTGGGTTCTACCTCATGCACAAAAGATAGTAATGTCACCTAAAATGCTATGACATCAACAACAGTAAGAAATCAAATTAAGAAAGCTCATGTTGTTACAAATATAAGTAAAGCATTGAAAATAAGTAGATCATCTCTAACAAGAGCCAATGAAAGGTGCCAAAGAGTGTCCATGATTAAAAAAACAATGATTTATAGGAAAGCTTTGGTAGAATACTATAAAAAAAATCAATTCTTGAAATCTTGAAATCCCTAATTGAAGAATTTTGGAAGAATAACACAACGGTATCTCCTAATCAATGAGATGTTCTAAGGAGGATTGGTAGTCAAATCTATGATCCACCTCTGAAGAATTTTTTGGATATGACTCAAACACGTTTTTTTTCCAAATTTGAATAGATGTATTTTCAAATTAAAATTATTCAAATATTTTGAAATGGTAAATCCTTTTATGTCAAAATAAATCACTCATAAACAAATTGTTGTAGAGTGTATACTCATTTTTCTAGTCATTATGATGTTTATTGACATATATGTGTAGATTCACATACTAACAATGTTTTGTAGGAATGTAACATAAGGGATCCACCTAGATCTTGAAGGGATTTCATATCTCGCATTTTATGTGAAAGATTGGATGGCCAACCTTTTTACATGAACTTAGGCTTGGATAGAACATGTGTTTATTGTGGTGGTTTGCAACATTTGTCTATTTCTGAAAATATGGATAATACATATGCAATTTAAAATGAACTAGTGAAATTTGGAAAATATAAGACACAAGATTATATTCTAAAAGATGGAAAATAAGATAAAATGTGTGAATTGGTAAGTGAAAAGATTCTAGTGTGTCTATTTATGTGCATTTTTCATGAGAATATAGTGTATGAGTATGCAAGGCATACTCGTAGAGCTTGATGGTTGGACTCAAAATTCAAGTTATACAAGGATACGTTTCCACTTCATACCGTCATTTTAGTTTTTGAATTTGTATAGAAATACAAACTATAGCCATAGAACAAGGTGCAATCACAGTATTGCAACTCCACACAAGTTGCTATATTTGTGGATATAGCATTCATTGATGCAGGTGATAGTATAGAGGATGATAGGAAGATATTGAGGGAGTATCATTTATACATCAATGATGATCACATACATTCTATAGAGATTGTGCAAGGCTGCTTTCAAATGTCATACCATGATTTATCTAGTAGGGGAATATAATTCAATCAACATATCATATGGTAAAATAATTGTGCATTGCCGGTATTGGCATGGTGTGATGGTTTATAGGTGGCATTGTTGTTCTTGCCACCAAGGTTCAAACCCCGTTGGGGTGTTATGGTTGAATGGTTGTATCCGGTTCATAGCTCCGGTCAAAAGATTTTACCCCTTGAATAAAAAAAATAAAAATAATTGTGCATCACAATTCAAGAACTCCTAAATGTTTTATTTGTTTTGTATGATGCATAAGATCACTTGTTTTTAGTATATGTGGAATTTATCTGAGGTTGGGTATGGAAAGGGGAGCATGAGGATGCATTAGAATGTATTAAAATATATTTAGTATGAGAAGAGTTAAAGTACAAAGATAATTCAAATATGGGTAAGTGCACCAAGATGGTTCCCAAAAAGGGGGCTTAAGTGGCCACTTTTTTTCTGAAATCAAGAAATGCCGACCTTGGACGTGAAATTGAAGATAGTTACACTCAAAATTTTGAGATGGAATAAAAACAAGGATCGAAGTACTCCGACTCTAATTTCTAAACCACTAATTTATTTTGAAAATGGTTGAGATTAAGGGGTTCAAAAGAGGGATGTACAAAAATTGGTGTTGTTTTTGTCAGAAAAACATAACATAGCAACTCTTGTACAACCTGAGCACGGTGAAATTTTTTGTAGTATTTTTAAAATCGCTATGGTCAGAAGTTAGCTAATAGCATCTAGTTGGTACACAATTTTTTTGATAATTTTTTAATGAATATTTTATTTTTTACTAATTTTCTAATTGGGCACTTCCTAAAAAGCAGAATTTTGGCCGTGCTCCCACTACAAATTTTTGAAAATAATTGATTTGTTTTTATTTAAAAAAAATTGTAGAATGGAGTCTAGTTTCTAAAAATTTAATTTATTTAAAATTTTGATGAACTGTTAATTTATAACAAAAAAATACTAAACACTGCTTTTTTGCAAAAAATAGACATACAAACAAAAGAAATTATGGATGAAAGGCTTAACATTGTCAAAAAGTGAAAAATTACATTGTTGGATAGCTAA
>VDFB02049217.1:146070924-146117117 GCA_007258455.2 Sequoia sempervirens
AACTTGAAAAAAACACATTTTAAACCTTTCCTCCAAGTCACAATTCACCACAGTAGGAGGAAGGGCTCCATCACAAAAATTAAAGTAAACTCAAACCCTATTGGTTTATACAGGCTTAATAAAGAAAAATGGATTTTCCTTTCACTAAAACAACCAAAGGTGTATCAAAATAGATTTAAATCTAGGTTAAGACCTGCCACCACAATGTTTCATGAATTTCTATTAACAAGAGGCTTTTACTAGTTCGTACATAGAGAAAAGAAATTGAAAAACTTAGAAAAATGTTGAAATTCCACAGTTTTAGGCGTTGTGAAGAGCACCAATCTTCAAAAAAACTATTGATTGAACCCCCATTCAAGCTTGAATGATGTTTTTAATACATTTAAAATTATAATCATCTCCCTTCAATTCCCATAACTACATTTGAACCACCAAACCCTTATTAAGTCTAGAAATACTAGTATTTAACAATGGTTTTGCTTAATAAGCTTTATCATGCAAATTTATTATTCTAAAGGCCTAGGACTACTTAGATACCCTTATAACATGACTTTTAGACTCTTTCTCTGCACTCCCACCTACTTTTTACATAATTTTCCTTTATGGAAATATCAACAATTATTTAATTCAAGAGTGCTTTTACACATTTGTCCACCCTAACCTACTAATTCCCAAAGTACATAAAAGATTGGTCTATTAGACCTTATTCAAGACAAAAATACCTCAACATACTAACATTTACCAACTATCCTCCCAATTTACCATTAAACAATCACAAATTGAGGGTGAGGTGTGGGTGCTCCTGCACCATTCAGCTTTCAAAAACAAAGTCAATTTGGCTGGCAGACATCTAGATCAGGCTAGCATTTGGTGGAAGAGGAAGAAAGATGATTGGAACTCTAGAGGCCCACCACACTATATTTTGGTATTGAACCATGAGAGTAGAAGAGAAATTTGATATCATGTATAAAAACATTAAGTATGCATTCTTCCAACCAATGGAGAAGGAGATGATTACTTTGCTTCATTTTCATTTGCATAAGCATATCAAGGCATGGGAACCAAGAAGACCAAGGATGTCCAGTTCTATGTGGAGGTAATGGATGTGATCCAAACTTTAGGAGGGGCAAGAAGGTCAATGTATGATCTTGATGAAATTGAGGAAGAACAACAAGAGAGGACAAGAAAAATAAAATCAATACAAAGTTTCAAGGATTTGTCAATTGAGTAAGAGAGCTATGGGAGCAGCCTCATCTAAAATATTTTGAAATAGAGTTTGATATGTATGATTTATAGTGCTTGGTTTTCATGGAGTTCCTTTCAAAGCCTCTGCTTCTATTATTCTTATGGTAAACTGTTTGGTAGAGTTGGTGGAATTACCTTTCTTAGTAATCACTATTAGTGAGATTGAGATTGTTAGCCTTGAGAGAGTATGACTTGGGAAAAAGGAATTTGATATGGCTATTATTTTGAAAGACTTCAAGCGGGATGTACTCCACATTGATTCCATTCCTCAGTCTTCACTTGATGCCATGAAGGAATGGCTGAACTCCATGGATATAAAGTATTATGAAAGCAGAATGAACTTGAACTAGTGGCCAATTTATTGAAGATGGTGGTTGGGAATTTTTGAATATGGAAGCTAGTAATTTTGATTCTGATAATTCAGAAGAGTCAAAACAAGGATATATGAGTTCCCTCTAATGTAGAAGAGGAATCAGAATTAGATTTCATGTAGCCACCATCAAGAGTGTTACAAGCCAACAAGATGGAGGGAATTCTTATATAAGGATAATTTTCAATGTAGCAGGTATCGGCTTTAATACCAACTACAATGGCAACATTGAAATTCCCTAGTAGTATTTATGTTGAGGAAATTTCCTTTACATGCAAGGATTCAAAGCACATCAACCACATGTGGTACAAATGATTAAATCCCAGAGATGATCTATAGCAATGAAAGAGTCTGAAAAGGAAGATAGAGCAACACTGGTGACTCAAGAGAAACTTCAGCTTTCAAAAACAAAGTCAGTTAGGCTGGAAGATGTGTGGATCGGGCCAGCATTTGGTGGAAGAAGAAGAAAGTTGACTGGAACTTTGGAGGCCCACCATACTAGATTTCAGTATTCAACCATGAGAGTAGATGAGAGAGTTGATATCATGTATCAAAACATTAAGCATGCATTCTTCCAGCCAGTGGAGAAATAGATGATTACTTTGCTTCATTTTCATTTGCATAACCATATCAAGGCATGGGAACCAAGAAGACCAAGGATGCTGTGTTTTATGTGGAGGTAATGGATGTGGTCCAAAATTTAGGAGAGACAAGAAGGTCAATGTATGATTGGTGCAGGAGCACCATTCAGTAGGTTTTTTTCATCAAGGAAAATAAGGAGTAGAATATCATCAATTTACTAAAACTAGCCTGAACTTGTACATTTCAAGGTTTTGAGTTAATAAAAATGGCTTTTTGACCCATTCCTCTTTTTGTAGCCTCTGTAACTCGAGGAATGGGTCTGCACTAGCATTATTAAGGTCTAGGAATGATGTGTTAGTGTTGGGGAGTTCTGAAAGTGAGATGGGTGTGAAACCCATGTGTGTAAAAATGAGTTTTCTTTAAGAAAAATGGTGGTTTTGAAGAGTCAAATTGTGTTTTTGTGTAGGGAAGCATTATTTTATGATTTTTTGAGCTTATGTAGGGTATCAAAAACTTGTTTGAGTAATTTTTAGGTTGTGGTTAGCTTTGGAAGTATCATTTTCAATAAACCCCTAGGGTTTAGGCTACAATAGAGGGTTTTGTGGTTTACCCATTTTATGCTGGTATAGCTAAGATTTGATTGTGTATTTTCAAGTTTTGACACCTTAGAATTTTTTCCCCAAGAGTTGGTAACATTTGGATAAGTTTATAGTATAGACCCTTTCTTCAATTGGATTGATCCCTTAAGGGTCCAAAGGGCGAAATGGTTGCAAACTTCAGCATGAAGTTACTCGGACACCGTGACACTTAGAAACTACTTATCTAATCCCATGGGATTATGTTAGGCTCCTCTACAATAACCTCTCTTATTTTTTGTTATCTTGGAGTGGTTTTTCCGTGGTGTCTAGTTTTCAGTTGATGGAAAAAGTGTCAAATGGAAGCAGTGGAAAGTTGCAAGGTAGTGCAACTTTTGTTCTGCAACTCATGTGACCAAATGGATTGTTCCAACACATCTGAATAGGCATTTTTTATGCTAGGCATGGTATTCTTTCACACACAAACATGCAGAATTGATCTGAGCTACGTTCAACTGGATCGATCCCTGAAGGGTCTAAAGGGAAAAATGGCTGCAAACTTCAGCATGAGGTTACTCGGACACCGTGATGCTTAGAAACTTCTCGTCTAATCCTATGGGATTGTGTTGGGACCCTCTACAATAATATCTCTCATTTTTCATTATCTTGAAGTTTTTTTCCTGTGGTGTCTAGTTTTTAGTTGATGGAAAAAGTGTCAAATGGAAGCAATGGAAAGTTGCAAAGTGGTGCAAATTTCATTCTGCAACTCGTATGACCAAACGGACTATTCCAACGCATCCTTCAGAGGAATATTTATGCTAAGCATGGTCCTCTTTCTCACCCAAACACGCGGAATCGCTCTGAGCTACGTTCAACTGAATCGATCCCTTAAGGGTCCAAAGGGAAAAATGGTTGAAAAATTCAGCATGAGGTTACTCAGGCACTATGATGCTTAGAAACTTCTCGTCTGATCTCATGGGATCATGTTGGGCCCCTCTACAATAGCCTCTCTCATTTTTTGTTATCTCAGATTGGTTTTTCCGTGGTGTCCAATTTTTAGTTGATGGAAAAAGTGTCAAATGGAAGTAGTGGAAAGTTACAAAGTGGTGCAACTTTCATTATGCAACTCGTGTGACCAAACGGACCATTCCAACGCATTTGAGTAGGCATGATTGCACTAGGCATGGTCATTTTTCACACCCAAACACGCGAAATCGCTCTGAGCTACGTTCAACCAGATCAATCCCTTAAGAGTCCAAAGGGAAAAATGGCTGCAAACTTCAGCATGAGGTTACTCGAACACCATGATTCTTAGAAACTTTTCATCCAATCCAATGGGATCATGTTGGACTCCTCTACAATAACCTCTCTTGGTTTTCATTATCTTTTAGTGGTTTTCCCGTGGTGTCTAGTTTTTAGTTGATGAAGAAAGTGTCAAATGGAAGCAGTGGAAAGTTGCAAGGTGGTGCAACTTTTGTTTTGCAAGTCATGTGACCAAACGGACTATTCCAATGTGTCTAAATAGGCATTCTTACACTAGGCATGGTCCTCTTTCACACCCAAACACGCGGAATCACTTTGAGCTACGTTCAACCGAATCGATCCCTTAAGAGTCCAAAGGGAAAAATGGCTGCAAACTTCAACATGAGGTTACCTGGACACCGTGACACTTAGAAACTTCTCATCTAATCCAATAGGATCATGTTGGGCCCCTCTACAGTAACCTCTCTTAGTTTTTATTATCTTAGAGTGGTTTTCCCATGGTGTCCAGTTTTTAGTTGATGAAAAAAGTGTCAAATGGAAGCAGTGGAAAGTTGCAAAGTGGTGCAAATTTCATTCTGCAACTTGTGTGACCAAACAGACTATTCCAATGCATCTGAATAGGCATGTTTATGGTAGGAATGATCCTCTTTCACACCCAAACATGCAGAATCACTCTGAGCTACATTCAACCAGATCGATTCCTTAAGGGTCTAAAGGGCAAAATGGTTGTAAACTTCAGCATGAGATTACTCCGACATCGTGATGCTTAGAAACTTATTATTTAATCCCATGGGATCATGTTGGGACCCTCTACAATAACCTCTCTCATTTTTCACTATCTCAGAGTGGTTTTCCCATGGTGTCCATATTTTAGTTGATGGAAAAAGTGTCAAATGGAAGCAGCGGAAAGTTGCAAAGTGGTGCAACTTTCATTCTACAACTCGTGTGACCAAAAAAACTATTCCAATGTATCTAAATAGGCATGTTCACACTAGGCATGGTCCTTTTTCTCACTCAAACACGTAGAATCACTCTGAGCTACGTTCAATTGGATCAATCCCTTAAGGGTTTGAGTGTAGCATGTTGAAATAGGCCATTCCAGCTATTGTTCAGGCTGTGTCTCGATGATATGGGTCTGATGTAAGTAGGATAGGGAGTAGGAATAATAAAATACCATTAGTAAGGGCATTGGAAGAGATTACTAATGTTGCCCCTGTTGAAAATTCAAAATCGAGGCCCCTTAAAAGTAAGGCTAGAAGAGGTGAAAAGAATAAATTGCTTGAAAATAAGTTAAAATAGGTTGGAAATATGGTGAGATTGTGGATTTTGATGTGTTCAAAAGTTCTGCAAGGACAAAGGAGGTCAAAAGTATATTATGGCATGACATGCCCTAGTTGGGAAAACAGGGATTTTGAATGAAAAAGAGAGGTTTGAGGGAGTAAATGTGGGTAAATTCAAGGGGTAACATAATTTGGTGGTCAATTAATTTTGTGCAGGAAAAATGAAGAGTGTTGGAATAGGTTTTGAGGTTCAGGTTCATGGGTTTGGTTCGCCAGTTTGGCCAAAAAAATTTGGAGGGGGGTTCAGTTCCTTTTGGGTTCGTTGGTACAAAAAACATGTAAAAGAAAAATATATATCTATGCAACCTAGAAGCATGAATTAGGATTAGAATATCACATATCATCATATAAACAACAAAACCACCATAAAATTGAATCTCATTTAAAATAGAAAAATTGCCAAAAAAAATGTGTTTATAACCTGCAAAAAAATGTGAATAAAATCACGTTGATTTTCGCATGAAAAAAAACCATGAGACCATAGCTTGTTGCTTACTATTATGCTTTGATATATTTTTTCCAAGCATCCATAGCTTGTTCGAAAGTACTTTTTTTAGGCTTTTAGCCATAGCAGCAAGGCAGTGAATTGTTTGATAAAATGCTTTAGTAGACATGTATGAAAAATGTGGTAGCATAAACAAGGCAATGAACTATTTGAAAAAATTCCTCAAAGAAATGTGGTTTCATGGTGATGGAATGGCATGATGAATGCCATGACAAGAAAATTTCTATGGATTGTCATGGCATTCCATCACCATTGAGACCACATTTCTTTGAGGATTTTTTTCAAATAGTTTTCTTCCTTGTCTATGCTATTGCTTATTATTATGCTTTGATAGATTTTTTCCAAGCATCCATAGCTTGTTTGGAAGCACCTATTTTAGGCTTTTAGCCATAGCAGCAAGGAGGTGAAGTGTTTGATAAAATGCTTTGGTAAACATGTATGAAAAATGTGGTAGCATAGACAAGGAAATGAACTATTTGAAAAAATGCCTCAAAGAAATGTGGTCTCATCGTGATGGAATGCCATGACAATCCATAGCAATTTACTTGTCATGGCATTCCATCACCATGAGACCACATTTCTTTGAGGCATTTTTTTCAAAAAGTTCATTGCTTTGTCTATGCTATTGCTTACTATTATGCTATGATATATTTTTTCTAAGCATCCATAGCTTGTTCGAAAGCACCTGTTTTAGGCTTTTAGCCATAGCAGTAAGGCAATGAACTGTTTGATAAAATGCTTTGATAGACATGTATGAAAAATGTGTTAGCATAGACAAGGAAGTCAAATCTTTGAAAAAATACCTCAAAGAAATGAGGTCTCATGGTGATGGAATGCCATGACAATCAAAAGCATTTGATTATCATGGCATTCCATCACCATCAGACCTCATTTCTTTGAGGCATTTTTTCAAAGAGTTCGCTGCCTTGTCTATGATATTGCTTACTATTATGCTTTTGATAGATTTTTTCCAAGCATCCATAGCTTGTTCGAAAGAACTCGTGTTAGGCTTTCAGCCATAGTAACAAGGTAGTGAAATATTTGACAAAATGCTTTGGTAGACATGTATCAAAAATGTGGTAGTATAGACCAGGCAATGAACTATTTGAAAAAATGCCTCAAAGAAATGTGGTCTCATAGAATGCCATGACAAGCAAATGCAATTGGCAGCTGCTCCTAGTTATTAGTTATGCAATGTGAAGTAATTGCATAACCACTTAGGTTCACTTTGTAAATACTATATTGTAATTAAAATTTTGTCATCTATCAACATCTAGTTATTAGTTATGCAATGTGAAGCAATGCTTTGAGTTTGAAAGATGTGCAATGCAATGTAATCAACGATATGAATATAAACAACAAAAATCTATTTTTTACAATTTAATAGTTAAACTCTTTATTTTATTTGTTCTCTATATCTCTATGCTATGGAAATGCCTTTAATTTTTTTTAAACAAGTTTTTATCTCTTATTCTACTTTTTTTTACCTTTTTTTTTTAAATCTAATTTTTTTTTATTTTTTCTAGACTTTTTCCCATTTTTTCAAAAAATCTTATACTTTTGGTTTGCCGATTTTTTCCCCAAAATATTCTTGCTGCTATGGTATAAACACATATGTTTTTGTAATATCAAGGATGCTTTTTGAAACTTCCATGCATTGCTAATCTAAAAGGAAAATTATTTTGCCTAATCTGTATGCAGCCATGCTTTTGACATTGTCAAAAAGAGAAAAACTTCCTGAATGATGCAAAGGCATGGCCAAGCAGTTCTAACTCTTTGCATGAGAGAAGAGAAATGTTGGAGAGTACATCAAGTTAGTGAGAACAAAATTTTAATGTGTTTTAGTTTGTAGTATTCCTCTATTTCTCTACAGATGTGTCATAAATTCTCAGTTCAAATATGGACACCAAATATCGATAAAAAAGATTTGTATTAACCAAATAGCCATGTGCGAATACATCAATATATGTCAATATAAGTATAACATATAGTTACAAAATAGCCATATAGGCTTACGAGAATGCCATATAGGCATACAATGTCAAATATATCCAATACAAAATATGTACAAAATTGCCATGTCTAGGCATACAACAAAGGGCTCTAGAATCAAAATTCATTTCTCTCCATGCTCTGGAAATAAATTCTTTCCCTTTGTTTGGTGATCCGATGGTGATAATTCCGTCACTCATTTATGTTGTGCTTGAGGAGTGCTCCTGCTGCTCCTCCTAGAGTTTAGCTCCTGGTGAAGTTTTAACTGTTACAATAAGAAGTAAAGACATTAATATATAGAAATTGCATTATAAAAAATGATATATTTAACAAAATAATCACTTACGGACATCTCACGATCACTCTCCATGATGGAAATATTTTCACGTCGATGCTAAGCTATGATCAAGCCCTGTATAAAACATCCAAATAGGAATTAAACTACGAATCAATAATGGTTTGATTTTCCACTAGAACTAACATCTATAACAACGAATGTAAATTGAAATTTAGTAGTTTGTCTCATACCTCCCCTATCAGAGCCATCAAGGATTGTATAGTGGATGAAACATTGATATCCATTTCCCTCACAACATTTGGAGGTGTTTCCACATCAACATCTGAAAATAAAACAACAAATTATTTAGTCACAAAAAAGTTACAATAGCGATCCACGTCACATGACTTATAATGTATGAGATATAATGAAAAAAAAATTGAGTACAAGTATTAAACTATATATCTTTTATTATCATGCTTACTATTTTCCCTATCCATATATTTTTTATTATCATGCTTACTATTTTTCCTAGCTAAATAAAATTGAGTGGAAGGGTGCCTTGGTGAATGATGAAAGAGTGGATTGTTTAGTGACTCTAATTAGGTTTCTTGTACACAGATCAATCATTTTTGTTGATAAATAAGATGCTTGAAGCTTGAGGATGATAAGAAGAAGTATTGAAATGAGTTGGCTTGTTGTTTCCTTGTGGTTTACAAATGAAACAATGTGATTTTTGATTAAAAGAGAAAGAAATTTTAGTTTCTTATTCAATTTGATCTTCTCTTGATTCAATTGGGTCAGATGTTGGTGTAGGAGCACCTAGGTCATCAAATACTTTTCAATTTTTCAAAAGGGATGAGTGTTCAAATTTGTATTGATTCAATCATAAAAGGTCATGGAAAAATTATGTAAAGTGCATGTTCAAGGTCATATGAGGTTTTATTTGAATGTATTTAAGGTTATGGGTAAGTTCTAGGTGGTCAAAGTGGGAAAATGCAAACAATGCAATAATGTAATATTGTTAAAAGTTGTTAAATTGACAAAAACAAGGAAATCAGGCATATTAAGGGTTAAAAGGGGTAGTTTCAATTGATGGAAAGACAGTTATGGAAAAGGAAATATCTTTAAAAGGCATGTAAAGGCAAGAAAAAGCAGAAGTTTGTGTTTTTGTAATTATATTTTGAAATAAAAATTCCATGTTTATGAGTTTGCAGCATTACTCCATTGTCTTGTTTTCTTGTGTTGGTAATTTAGGAACACTCAAAGTTAAATCATAGTGTGAATACATGTAAAGAGGAGTTAGTTTCCAATTTCAAGAGTTGGAAGGTTAGTTTTAGGAAAGAAAAGAATAAAAGGCAGTTTTCAATGCCCGATAGAGTCCTTTTAGAAGCAAGTTTGAGAGTCCAATAGGGTTTTTCTCCACTACTCCACCAATGTAGGTCAAGTAAATTGGTAGAGTAGGTTAATGTTTTTATGATTGTAAGTGTAGGGAAAAGCAAGAATACCATGGTGGAGTTGTTGCTACACTGGAAAATAGAGGATTTTCCTACACAAAGTGATGCTATAGTCATGGGTCATAAATAAATAAAGCTTGCAGAGGCTTGGAAACAATGTAGAAGGTCTTGGAAGACATAAAAAATCATTTTCTGGGTGGTGGCCAGAGAAATAGAGGTTTGCAATAGTATTTTTCACAAAACCCTCCTTGATTTGTGCTTTTACACCCTAGAAATGAGGGTTTATTGGATCAAACCATTTTCATGGTTTTAAATCCCTATAAATGGTGAAATATTGAGTTATAAGATATGCTTGAAGACTTTTTTAAGGTTTTGAGTGATTTGGAATGGTTTTGAAGGGGTCTCCTTTGTAAAACAGGCATAATCTACTAGCCTTTCTTCAGAGGACAGTCTAGAATCTGATGATTTTCTTTATGTCAAACATCTAAGAACTTTGATATGTTGTGATGTGCTAGAAAGTGTTTCTAAATGTGCATTGAGTTTTTTAATAAGCTTTGAGATAGGAAAAAAAAATACCTGATTCAATGGTTGACAGACCTACTAGAGGAATATGATATTGTCTAATCAAAACAAAGATGTTTGTTTAAACAATGGAAAGGATGATATTGAGTGTTTGGTTACTATCAAACTAATGATATGATTGATGTTAATAAATTTGGTTAAGGTGTATAAGAGAGGTTTTGTGACTTTGATGGTTGGATGGTGAGTATTATGAAGCCTTTTGAGAAAATTGGTGATTAACCACAAGATGATAATCAAGATTTTGTTGTAGCTAGAGTTTGTAACCTGTAAATAGACTACTGCAGTCAAAATATGGTGAGTAAAGTGCTTGATAATGGATTGATAACAATGAGGTATGGTTTATTTGATTTATTTCCTTGGTGAATAAATGAAAGGATGAATTGTTCAAGTGTCAATAATCAAGTTTATGTTGTTTTTATGGTGGCTGAGAATAATGTGAATCTAATTGATTAAGTCAAAGTTTTCAAATATGGTTTTTTCTTTGAATGATTCAATTGGCATATTGATTAGTGGAATGATGAATGATGGCCTATGGAATGGATAAGAGAATTTGAGTGGATTTTGGTTGAATGAAAAGTAGATTTTTGATGAAATTATATTTGATCTTCTCTTGATTCTATTTGGGATTGAAATCCCTTGAAGAAATGATGTTGATGGTGTTTGTTGGATGCTCTGCATCAAATGTACCCTGATGATTGAGTGTTTTTATATGATGCTCTGCATCACTAACTTCCTTATCTATGCTATTGCTTACTATTATGGTTTCATATAGATTTTTTCCAAGCATCCATAGTTTGTCGTGATGGTGCACCTTTGCAAGCACATGCCTCCATGTGAAGTAATTGCATCGTTCTTCTTATGTTGACTTTCTAAACAACTATATTGTACAGTTGAAATTTTGTCATCTATCAACATCTAGTTATTAGTTATGGAATTTGAAGTAATGCTTTGAGTTTGAATGATGTGTAATGCAACGTAACCAACAATATGAATATAAAATACACAAATCTATTAAGTAGAATTCATTAGTTAATTTCTCTTTATTCTATTACCTTTGTGTACATTTGAGTAAATCCACTAGCACTAGGAGGTGTTTTCTTGAAACCTCCAATATTAGCCTGTTCAACATCCAAAATCACATATTAAAATACCATTAGTAAAACAATGCTATTAACATGTAATAAATTTATAATTGTTTACTAGTTACATACCCCACTGATAGGTGTACTATAGAAATAAGTAGATGTAGGACCGATGTATCCAATCTCAACACTGTGACCCTGCAATTTTATTAAAATAATAAAACTAAATTAGTTAATCTTGCATTTCAAATTCAAAATTTAATAAATCAAATTCAATGAACATGTTGACTTTTACCTGACTATCAATACCATATGCATGATGCAAAATTTTAGTCGTCCTCTCCATCCCCATAACAGCAGCATACAAATCCTACGTAGCAGCATGTGAATCTTGCATAGCAGCATACGAATCTTGTGTAGTAGCCTCCTGAGTGTCGGTGGGGTCATATGAACAAGTCACCCCACAAGATTGACACACATGGATTCAAAAGCCACCACTCAAAGGCTCCCCTGGATGGTGTTGTATAATAGGGATAGTATGATGGATGACTCTGGGTCAAAGTGTTGATCACCTGCAATGTCTCTACGTTGACACTCTCCTTCGCAACGGTAGGCATAACAATGTGCTCACAAGGAATCCTAGCGAGAGGTCATTTCCCTTCCCGCGCAAGATCCAGTTGTGCACCAGGCCTATCCTAAGCCGATCCCCCACCTCTCCCCTGGAACTCCCTCATATCAAAATAATTTGGGATTTGGTTCAATATGAACTCACTGTATAGTATCCTAAGAAAATATTGGGGGACTTCACAATTGTTGAATGGTGGGTAATCAAATACCAAGTACCACCTATCATAAAAACAGTTCCTAATCTCTTGGTGGTGGCACCAATGAATAGGAAACCTCTTCACATTGAGGCTAAGATTTTGATTTGTTCTAGGGTCAGTGAATAAAGAGCATAAATCACCTTTAGTAATTTTTAAATCTTTTACTTGTTTATATGATAGTTTATCTGCATTATATGCCCTAGCTACCTGCCTCCTATCTTTCCATCTTGTTATTTGTTGGGTTATTGAATCTACATTTTTTAACATCTCTTTCATTGAATTTGATAGGGCCATTCTTTATGTGGTTGAAGCATTTGGATCACTCAACCTATTGATAAGATCCTCAATTTTTTTTTGTTGTTCTCAATTTCACTCCTCAAATTTTGTTGAGTGTCAGGAGGACGATGTTGAGTGATTGGTGGGGGAGGTTGATTTTGTTGAGGATTTTGTTGTTGATCAATTTCATATTCTTCTTGTTGAGGATTTTGAGGATTTGCAGGATCATTTGCATCTCCCACAAATTTTAAAAAATAATCAAATCTAACCTAAAACAAAAAAAATCAACTTGAAACTAAGAAATTCAAAACAAATAGAAAACAATACTTACCTCCTACACCTCTTCGTTGTCATGGTGCCATCTTTGTAAAGAAAAAGAAACTGTTGTTGATGAATTTTGTAGAATGCCTCCTCCTATAATGCGAGCGCGAAAATGAGGGTTTTTGGCCGTAGGAAAAGTAGAAAAATAGACAATAGAAAATGAATCACTTTCAATTTTTTTTGCTTTAAAATAAAATAACGTGAGCGCATTATAACGCGCTCGTGTTATGTCATTTTCAAATTTTTTTTGGAGTTGGCCACAAAAGTGTAACCCAACTTCATGCACCTGCCCTATGGCCCTATGTCTTGTATGAATAAAAGAGATTTGTGGAAACGAAGTGGATGCTCATATTAGAACATTCCATGAAAAGCATTTAATTGTTGGAGGGGATTTCAACGCAATTCTACGTAGTCAGGATAAAAATGTGGTATAGCAAGGCCAAGCCAATCTCAAAAGGATTTTGAAGAGTGGGTTTTCAGGAATCAACTTCTAGAGATTGAGTTTAAAAATAGAAATTTTACTTGGAATAATAGAAGATTAGGTTTCTATAACATAGCAGAAAAATTGGAC
The DNA here is from genome assembly GCA_007258455.2 of Sequoia sempervirens. Taxonomy (NCBI): domain Eukaryota; kingdom Viridiplantae; phylum Streptophyta; class Pinopsida; order Cupressales; family Cupressaceae; genus Sequoia; species Sequoia sempervirens. The sequence goes on from VDFB02049217.1 coordinate 146,084,187, forward strand.
AGGTTCTTTTTCTATGGGTACCTATCTTCATTTCCTGCTTCTTTGGAAGGCTCTATTTTACCTTGCTCTAGATCAAACAACTTCCCCATTCAATTGAGATTGCTATTGGATTCCAAACCTAGAGGTTCTCCCTTCAAATTTGAAACCATGTGGTTCAAAGATGAAAATATTTTACCCTTGGTAGAGGCTTGGTGGAAGGAAGAAGAATTTGTAGGATCTAAGCTTTTCTGCTTCATGGAAAAACTCAAAAAAATTAAGCAAAAAATACTGGAATGGAATAAGGCTTCCTTCAAGAATATTTTTGAATCCAAATCCAAAGTGGAGATGGTTCTATCAGTTTTAAATGATTTGGTAATAAGAAATGGTATGAATGATGTCCTATTATTGGAAGAGAAGCGAGTGATGCAAGAATATGAGGATATCTTAGCTAAGGAAGAAAGTTTCTGGAGGCAGAAATCTAGAGAGCTCTAGTTAGAAGTGGGTGATAAAAACACCAAAAAATTTCACAATATTACTAAATAGAAAAGAGACTTGAATCGGATCAGCAAAATTGAGCTAGTGGATGGGACAATTCTAGAGGAGCCCCCTGATATAAGGAAAAATATAGTTTCATTCTTTGAGGGCCTGCTAAACAAGGAGGTAGGTTCCAATAATTTGGAACAAATAGACCTTTTGTCTCATATTCCTCAAATTATCACCCAAGATCTAAACTATATGCTTACTACCAAATTTTCTTGAGGAAGTTGAAGAAGCATTTAACCAATTGCATCTGGACAAAGCACGAGGGCCTGATGGCTTCCTAGGCATGTTTTTCCATAAGTGATAGCACTTCCTGGGAAGGGAGCTAGTGGAAGCTCTAGAGGCAACAATAAATTCGGGGAAGCTCTTGAAAGAGGTAAAAAACACAGTCTTTTTAGCCATCATTCCAAAGAAGGATAATGCCATCAAATTAGAGGATTTTAGACCAATTTCTCTTTGTAATACCACGTATAAGATAATGGCTAAAGTTCTAGCAAATAACATAAAAAGTGCTCCCTCTTATCATTTCAAGGGAATAAATAGGTTTTGTCCCTGGTAGATTGATAATAGATGGTGTTATTAATGCACAAGAAGTCATCCATTCACTCTAAATGATCAATACAGTTGGGATGCTAATCAAGCTTGACATTAGGAAAGCTTACAATAGAGTGGATTGGAGGTTTCTATGTAAAACTTTGCAGGTATTTGGCCTTAGTAATCAGTTTATCAATTCAATCTTTGAATGTATTGCCTCCCCAAGGGTCTTTGTGCTAATAAATAGTACCCCAAAAGGTTTCTTTGAAATTTCAAGAGGTTTGAGGCAGGGAGATCCCCTTTCACCCTTTTTTTTATAGTATAATGGAAAAATCCTTGGGAAGGACCATCTCTCACTCTTTAACCTTAGGTCATATCAAAAGGATTAGGGTGTCAAGGAATATAAGGGTATCCCATCAATAATTTGTTGATGACACAATACTGTTGGGTAGCTCAAAAAAGGAGGCCAAAAGCTTCAAGAATATTTTGGCTCTTTATGTTGCAGTCTCGGGGCAAGAAGTGAATCAGAATAAGTTAGAGGTTTTCTTCATCAACACCCCTATGAGGAAGGAGGTTGGTATCCTAAATGAGCTAGGCTTCAAAAAAGGCTCTTTACCTTGCTCATACTTGGGGTTCCCATTGGAAAAAGGGCTAATGAATACAAAACTATGGGACCCTTTGAAGGACAAAATGGATAAACATCTAAGCTCATGGAAAGGTAGGTGGCTTTCTTGGGTGGGTAGGATTGTCCTGCTTAGAGCGGTTATCTCCTCTCTGCCCATCTATCTTCTTTCTTTTTTGCTTTACCTGCAGGGGAAAATAAAGTGTTCATTTAAAAGATGCAAAGGCTTTTTTGGCAGGAGCTCTCAAAGAACCACAAATTAGCCCTCATTTCTTTGGAAAAAATAAGCAAACCAAAAGGTTCAGGTGGGGTGGGGCTAAAAAACATCAAGTAGCAGAATATAGCTCTTGGGGCTAAAATGATTTGATTCCCCCAGTTGAAGTGGGCTAGGATCCTAGAGGAAAATGGCAGCTTGAGTATATCTAGGACAAGTAATCCCCCAAAAGGGTTGAAGGTATGGAACTTTATGTTGAGCTATAGGCCAGTCATATGCAACTTTTTATCTTGGGATATTCACATGGGAGATAAAGCCTTATTTTATGAGGACTCATGGTGTGGCCACCCTAGTATAGATAGCTTAATTAGCATCCACACCACAAAAGAATATTTGTCTGATCATTGGGGCACAAAGATGAAAGATTACATCAAACTTATGTAGTCTGATGGGGACAGAAGTTGGGAATGGAAGAACATGCATAATATTCCCTTTCCCAACCATGAGCTAGAGGCCTTATATTCCCTCCTTGTTCAGAGATGGGTAGACTTCAAAAGGGGGGAAGATTGATTAATTTGGGAAAAATCTAAGAATGGGAAATATAATGCCAAAGACAGTTACATTAGGATTGAAAGCGAAGAGGTGTTAGAAAAAATAGAGATCCCTATAGATCTATGTTGGGATAGACTTTATGTGCCTAGAGTTGGCACCTTTGCTTTACAAAAGAAAATATTGACTATGGAAAGGTTTAGGAAGTTGGGTTTTGAGGGTCCGTCAAGGTGTTTTTTATGCAAGGAGGCTAAGGAATCAGTAGATCACATCTTTTTAGGCTATCAGTTTGCCAGGGAATGTTGGCAATGGATGTGTGCCAAACTGGGCTAGATAACGACCCTCCTAAATGATATTTTGAGTCTTTTTCAATGTTGGCTAAGGAGAGCTAATTCAGGATCTTTAAAGAGCCTTTGGAAAATTTGTCCCTCCATGCTAATTTGGGAAATATGGAAGGAAAGGAACCGCTAGATCTTCAATGATAAGGAAATGTCTCTGGTCTCCTTTAAGAACAAGGTTGAAGCAACAATAATAGAGGTTGTTAACCACAGATACTCTATGTTCCCCCACAAGGAAGCAGTGTTTTTAGACTAGGATGGTAAGATGGGGTGGCATGGCCAGGCTTGAGAGTCTCGACCTTTATTGGAATTGACCTTGCAAAGTCTAATCCATCAAGGGAATAGGCCAAATGGACACCCCCTCCCCAAAGTTGGATGGTACAAATTGAACTCTGATGGAGCATCCAGGGGCAACCCAAGCCCTTCAGGTGCAGGAAGCATCATTAGAAACTAGGAAGGCCACATTATAGGGAGAAGGGAACTCTCTCTAGGGATTAATACCAATAATTATGTAGAATTCAATGCACTACTTAGTAGAATACTCTTTGTAAATAAATGAATCTAAACAAAATTGAAATTGAAGGAAACTCAACTATCATGGTCAATGCAGTTAGATCGGGCTACATGCCCAATTAGAAACTCAACACCACCTTGGAAAGAATAATCGACATCCTAAACTACTGCGAGGAATTTACTATCAACCATGTTTACAGAGAGGCTAATCAGGAAGTGGATGGTTTGGCTAATTTGGCATTCAAAGGGCATAACCTCAAAGAGCTCCACGACTGGTGCCCACCACAATAAGCTAAAACAATTTTTAATTAAGTGCCCATTGGTATAGGGTGGGTAGGGATTTCGTATATGGTGTATACCGCATAGTCTGAGCTTCTCAGCGTCTATTAGTCTCAGTTAGTTTTAGTTTATGTAGAGTCATGTGGGGCATTTTGTATCACGGGCCCTTATCTTGGTTGTAAATAGTAGCTAGAAGAAATTAATAGCTATGGTTTGGTTTGTGGGTCTGTAACAAATCTGGGCCTACCTAAACATCTTTTGTAATCCTTTTTTATCATCAATATAGTGGCACCACCTATTATCTAGCAAAAAAAAAAAGATAATTTATGTGTGATTAATATATATTGGCTTCTGGCCTTTTGTCTAAAAGAAAAAAAATATTATGTGTGAGAATAATTTTAATCGTCATTTTAATATGAATTTATAAATCAATCATTAACTAAAATATTTCACATATATCATAAATTTTATCTTTATGAATTTGCATCTATTAATTTGCCTCTAATTGGGAATAATGAAAAATTTGTTAAAAAAAACCTAATCATTAGTTACAAACATGACTTATATATAATGTTATCTAAATTAAAATGAGTTCATTTATAGTGGGAGCTTGTTGAAATCATGAAATTGTGCCATTTGTTTAACCTTTGGTTTCAAAAATGAATAATAAAAATAGATTAAGATAATCCAGATAATTGTGTTATAATTATATTAGATAGTAATAAAAAGTTTAAATATACATTTTTTTCATTGGACAATTTTTCTTACATGTAATATTTTTTAAATATATATGTGTGTGTGTGTGTGTGTGTGTGTGTGTGTGTGTGTGTGTGTGTGTGTGTGTGTGTGTATTATTTTTAAGATAAGAATTATGTATTATAAAATAATTAATATTTAAATTTATTAAATTTAATTTGATGAGTTTAAGTCATAAATTAAGATTTTTAAATAGAAATAAAGGTGAATTTTTATATTAACGAATATTGTATTGTTAAGTTAAATATCATTACACTTTTATTTTGATGGATAATTGTTTTAATATCTTTTGTTTCTAGTTAAAAAGACAACTTTTAAATAAATAGTGTAGTGTCGAAAAAAGTAGCTCTTTTTCACATTTAATTTGGAAATAAGTGTTATTGAATTAACCTAATAATGCCTTGGTTTAGTGTTGTAATGTGTCATACACATTCACATTAATCTAAGGACCATTTTTAATAAATGTACTTAAATTGTACCTTATTTAAGGTGTTGTAAAGTGTTGTAGTACACTCTCACATTTATCTTAGGTTTTATTAATTAATTGAGCCTAATGGGCCCCTTTAATTCAAATTCAAGCCCTCTTAATTGCCTTTTCCAAGAGATCTATCCTGACATCCATAAATCAAATTGCATACATTAAATTTGGAAAAATCAAAGTCCTAGAAAATGGTGTTAGGTCCCATTCGCCTTTAGTGGCAAATGGGTCCTCTCCACATAGTACCCTCCTTTCTTTGCATATTTGATGTGGGTTTTTGATGTTCTTTCCACCCCCAAAGCAAGGTCCTAGAAACTTATTCTAAGACCCATTCATCTTTAGTGGCGAATGGGTCTTCCTCACATAGAACACCCCTTTTTGAATTTAATTCTGATAGGATTTTAATTATTTTCAATCTTAAATCTGAGGTCGGCTTGAATTATTTAAATTTCGGACTTAATCTCTAGATTTAGTATAAATATGGGGTTAATTCACATTGTTTCTCCTAGCAAGTTTACAAGAGACCTAAAGTTTTCAAGCATTAAAGCACTTCAAAAAAAAATTCTAAGGCAGACTATCAAGAGTTTAATGCAGCAATTCAAGATCATTTCATCATATCAAAGGCATAATGCATTCATGCATGTTGTTGAGTTAAGATAGTTGATGTAGCATTGAATATCTACTTGCAAACATTGTTCCACATCTAATTCAAGATCAAGATCTACATTCTTCATGGACACTTCATGTTAGTTTGCAAATTTATATTCCAAGACAATTTCCAAGGTATCAACATTTCATCATTTAATGCTTCAATTTCACTATTTCATCATTTGGTTTAATTACCTACAAGGGGTTTGACTTAGGCAAACCCCTATTCATTTATTATAGACTTATATTTAGCAATTCCTTAAAATACTTCAATATAGACATTTAATTTTAATTTTTTATATAATTAGATAAATAGTTTAACATATTTAATTCTATGATAATAACTAAATATTATAAATTTTGGGATAAAAATTTAATTTAATTAGAATTTTTTTTTTATAGGTAAGAGATTAGTTATATTATGATGCAAGAAATTGGTCTGGCCCGCACTAGATGAGACCACAAAGAGGATTCTCATCCCCAAGGACAATAGATTACAACTGTCTTATTCAGCCATGATCAAAATGGACCATTTAAAACACTATCTACTTATTCCTCATGCCACTCTCAGAACCCAAAACTAAAAAATCAAATATTAAACTAAAAACCAAAATTTTAAACCAAATCCAGGTGACCAACTGTCTAATGGATACTGGCATCAGAAAAAAGTTCTTTATTTTCATCCAGTTCTTTCAGAAGACTCTCGTCAAAATCCAATTTCAGAGGTTTGTTCGAGCGTAGAATTTCCCTGCTATTGTTCATACCTGAGTGCATCGTGAGCAAAGACTTGTCTGCTGAGCCATATCCAGAGTTGGGGGCGTCAAATTAACGAACACCAACAGACCGTGCAGCGTTCACTCGTGAATTTTTAACCGTGTCTAGAAAGGGGGTTTTTGGCTCAGGACCAGCCATAGCAAATTTATTTTTGTTAAGCACAAAGGCGCCAGGGGATGCACCGACCGATTGATGACAGCCCCTACCATTCATATTTCGTGTATAAGCATCAACAAAAGCATAAGAAAACGTGGAACAAGAAGAACCTTGACCATTCTGGGCCTGGTCTGCAACGCCCCCAACCAAACCATCTTCCAGGGAGCCAAAGGCATAGGGGACACCACCGTCGCACAGTCCCTCACTTGATCCAAAGGAAGACACAGTCGGGCGAAAGGAGTTTTTGGCCGAAACAGGGGAGCCATCACCAGCCACACCCTGCATTTTGATGCCCTCATGACTAGATAGAGGCGCAGCCATTTGCTCCTCTTCACCTGTGTGCCCTATCAAACCATTATGCTTGAGCACAGGCACAGAGACATCAACATCGCCATGGGAGACCTTGTCGTCGCCAGCATTGACCGTAGCACCCGAAACCCTAGAAGCGCAGAAATTCGACAGCACCATTTTAATTGTCTTCTTTATAATTAATTAGAAAATTAAATTTAAAGAAATTATTTTTGATCATTTAAAGAAATAATCATAATGAATGAAATATTTGTTATATAATTAAATATTTAAATTTAATTGAGTTGCAATTAATTCTTATTTAAATTTGAAGATAATTGAAAAAATCATGAATCTTGTAATTTAAGCAAAAATTGTAATACATTTAATTTATATATATTTAATTTCTATATTTTGATAAAATGAATTGTCAATAATAAAGAATATGTATTTTTTTCCAAATGTATACAATATTTGTTATAATACTAACTAATGAATTAATATAAATAATTAATTTAATTATTACTTTGATTTGCTATATTTAAATGTAAGTTTGAACATGAAACAATGCTCTTAAAATTTGAAAATAAATTAATAATAACCTCATATCTATTTTACAAATGATGGTGGTATATATTTATGCAATTGAGCACCCTACTACGGTTCTATGAGTCATTGAAGGCAAATGATTTCTAATTTTTGTTTCTTAAATTATTTTCCCACCTACAATTTTTTATTAGTTAGTCTAAAATAATGTAAATGAGATTTTTTTTTTTCTTCCAGATGTGTGAGAAAATAAAAATTCATCCAATTAACCATGAAAATGCAACATATCAATAAAAAAATTACAAATTAAAATTTATATTAAAAAAAAAACAAATAATTAGAAAACAGCATAATTTTTATGCTTGAAACTGCTTTAAAAGAATAATTGAAAGCATCAGAATCCTTTGCCCAAAGCAACGACTTATAACTAATGACCCTACATTTTTTAGGTTCAGCATTTCAAAAAAATTAATGAGATAATTTAATATATAGCAAAGTTTCGAACTTTTTTGAATGTCTTTTTGCCGACCTCAGAATAAAAAATGAAGCCCTAAAACCCTAACACGAAGAGATAATTATGAAGATATAATGCCATGAAATACAGTCATAATATGCATCTAAATGGTCAAATATTTAACAAATATTCTCGTTGAAAACACTAATTATATGAAACTTGATTCATTATCCTTTCAAGATCAAATAATAAAATTACAATTCGATAACCGAACAAAGAGTTCAAAAGCAGATGACAACAAAATTCAGAATAGGTAGCCACAACCATAATCTTCATTCATGTTGATTTCTGTTGTAGATACGATTTGTTTTTTTCAGATTTGGTCATAGAATAGAGCAGGGTAATGTTATTTTGATTCTATTGGGCTCCACAGAAAAGCCATAGATTAGCCCATCTGATTGTGTAGTCATCCTTGGAAGACTGCGGATTCCTTCATCTAATCGTTGTTGTCCCAATCGAATTCTTTCCTCGGCTTGTTTCCGGGCATTCTGCTCAGCAATCAACTTCTCTTCCAATGTTTTTATTGCTGTTTGCATCTTCTCTTCCACCTGATTACGCAGAGTAACGAAAATATGTTAACCAGAGAAAATTCGAATGATTTGATCATCTAATTTTTCAATGAATACACTCTAGTGATGAGAGAACTTAGTAAACTAAGGTTGGAAATGGTGTGGCAAATTCACGTCAACAAATTTATCTTTAATAATTTATTGTCATGACAAATTCATTTTGTAGAAAATTCACCACCAACAATATGATATGAATTGTGGTAAATTTTCTATGAAATGAATTTGTCATGGGGAAGAATTGTTAGCGATGAATTGTTGGAGATGAATTTGTAATGGCGATGATTTATCAGCCCGGTGAATTGTTGGTGGTGAACTAATTCATTTCGTGGAAAATTCACCAACAATATGATATGAATTGTTGATGGTAAATTTTCCATGAGATGAATTTGTCATGGCAAAGAATTGTTATGGATAAATTGTTAGAGATGAATTTGTCATGGCGATGATTTATCAGCGGTGAATTGTTGGTGGTGAACTAATTCATTTCGTGGAAAATTCACCACCAACAATATGATATGAATTGTTGATGGTAAATTTTCCATGAGATGAATTTGTCATGGTGATGAATTGTTAGAGATGAATTGTTGGAGATGAATTTGTCATGACATTAATGGTGAATTGTTGGTGGTGAACTTTTGTGGGTGAATTGTTGATGGTGAAATTTTGTACAAAATATTTAAACTTCATTTCAGTTAAAACCATGTTTTGATTCAAAGATAGCAAAATAAATTATAAAATCTCTTATTTGCTATAATTCTTATATAAATATACACTTTAAGACATCACAAAGAAAGAAAGTTATTTAGTATTTAAGCAAAGTAAATGATAAACATGTTAAAAATTGGGTAGTCTTTCACCTATAAAAATATTTTATTTTTATCTTTCATATATTATTTTATTTCTAAATTTAATAAGTATTCACTCATCACTTCTAAAATATTTTAAATTTTTTTTCCAAATTGTCAAAGACATAAGATTGAAATTAATTAATTTTAATTATGTTTTGAGAAAAAATATCAAAGTATAGAAAACAATGATTGGCTATTTTGACATTCCATCTAAGTATTTCAACAAAGATGGATATACATGTGATTCTCAAACATGTGTATCATTTGATTTTGAATGGAGTGATGCACATTAATAGATATATTTACATCCATCCAAAAACATTAGTTAAATAATCTGGATTTTTTATTAATGAAAGGAAAGTAATAAATGTCATATATATTAAATCATAAATATAAACATTTTAGGACTTATGATTGTATAATCATTATTTTGAAGAAATACTAATTCTTCATAGAATATTGTGTACTTGTAAGTGTGGAAAGTGTATCTTTAATACTTTTTTATATTAATTTTCGGACATTTTGATTTGTTGTGTTTTATATATAATTTAATTTTTCAAAAGTATATTTATGTATAAGTTTTGGTATTTAACATATATTTTATTTAATTCTAAGTCCTTTTTAATAATATAGTTCCAATACATATATCTATTGTTTCTTACCATAGTTCAAAACCATCAATGTCATCAAAAACTTGGTTCATAACTACATATATAAGATTGATCCCAATTTTTAAAAATAAAAATTACTTATGGACCCAAAAAACACTAACTATAATTACTAGTTATCCCAACTCAAGTTTAAAATATTAAAAAAAATCTTAGGATGTTATATAAGAGGACAAATCCCTTATTCATTAAAGAGAAACCATAATCAATAAGAGTATCATATCATTTTTATCAATTGAACACCTAAGAGTATCCCATTATCATATAGATCATAAGGATAGACATTTGAATTTCCATTTATTATTGGCATATATTCAATATTATGAAGTGATTCTTATATGCATGAGGGAAGCAAGTTTCCTTCCAATCCCTAGCATAGAAATTTTTCCATGCTTATAGGCACCACCATTTTCAAATATGAATGATGAAATATATAGAATGTCAAGAAGCGCAAATTTTGATGACACAAATAAAGGTTAGAACCATAAAATTATGTCAAAATTCTAGGCCCAAGTTTGATCCAAAATAAAGTGATTCATTTCTTAGTCTATTAGATCTTATAGTCTCAAATGTGATAAAAAAAAAGCTATTAGATATTCATAAAATCCTCTTTTCATATCTAAACATTTAGATTTATTGTTATCCTATTGATATTCATAGCATAGATTTGCATTATTTAAGACAGAAAATTTATTTATATAAATTAATCATGTTAATTTCTAGATTACTTGATTAACATATATTACTAGAGGAAACAATTATTTATCTCATTTCATTTTTCCTGATACATAAATAATTAGAGATAATCTCCTATAGCTACTTGGAAACTAGGTGATGCCAAAATCTTTGGTTTCATTTCCAATAAAAATTATTAAGCCACACCCCTATCCATATTGTGTTTAGGATATTTTTTGCATTTGGTGAAATATTATATTCTATGGATTCTTTACACACAATCCTTTCATCTCAAATTTATTATCCTCAAAGTACAAATACATGAGTAGATCCTAGAATTTCATCTTTATTGTTCTCAAAGTAAAATATGTTTTCTCTAGACATAGGTATATAAAAAATAGGATAATATACTATGTAGTCTCTCTTCATGAGATAAATATTATGGTATTTCTCTAAACAACTAACTATACCATTATTCGCAATCATAACCTAGAATCATAGGGTTAGGTAGAAAAAAATAATTTAATTATCTTTCAAATCTATTTGATGAAGATATTTATACTCTTTGAGTCAATAAATATTATTTCTCTCTATTGTTTCAAGAAACCCATTACCTTGAAATTGTGTGGGTTGCTACTATCTAATGGTGCATGACAAGAGATAGTTGATTGGACATCTCGTAATTATTCTACCATTGTTGGAATTGTGTGCCTCAATCCCACTGGCCTAAACCTCTAAGAGAGCAATGTTGTTGTGATCATTGGAAAGTCTGGCCGAATTGTATAAGTGTTTCATGCTTGTACCACTGTACCATTGGATGTTTGTAAGAGAGGAGTGGTAGCGCAGTATACCGCCATACCACAGGAGCCTTCTAGCTAAGGTGCGATAGTGCGGTGTATATCTCCATACCATGGGATCCCTCTGGCTGTTTAATGGTAGTGCAGTGTATACCACCATACCGTAGAAGCCTGTCAACTATTTAGTGGTAGCACGATTACCGCCACCCCACGGTTGTGTTGGAGGCCTCCTGCGATGGTGGTATAGTCACCACCACACCACAAAGGTGTTGTGTCTTGGCTGCAATAGAACGGTGGGTGTTTGAATTTATTTGGTTAGATGAAGGACGCTAACAAGGTTGACCTCTGATGTGGTTGATGTTCATTGGAGGACCACGAATGAGTTGGAGAAGTTTGATCGATGTCCAAGATCAGTTGACGGTTGGTCCAACAAAAGGAAAATGAACTGATCTATAAAGGAAGTTGAACTGTTTCATGTCGGTAGAGAACGAATGGTATAAACATTGAATGTTCTGCAACAAGAAAGCGAGAGGAAGATCTAAGCAAGGTTATGCTATCAAAATCTCTCCTTATAGAATGTCTTGATCTGTCATGATCAATCTTTCGTTGTTAATCTACACTATATATTGTGTGAGAGTATCGTAATAGTACGAAGGTTGTAATGGACTAAGAGGTTGATTAGGGAAATGAAAAAGGGGGGGAGAGGGAAATAGAACAGAGTTGCTGCTAGTTTGTCTCCAGAATGACACATGATGTAATCTCTGTAAAGGCTTAGTGCTTGAGTTGTATGTGTAACTATTATGTTGCATGAATAATACAATGGTGCTCTGGGATTTTGGAGTGTGGGGTTTTTTACCTGAAAGGGTTTTCCCCACATAAATCTGTGTGTTCTAATCTTTTGTTCCATCTTTCATGTTTATTGGTTTTTTTTGTTGAATTTGTTTATGCAAGTTGTTGAAACTAAATTTACATGTGCTTCTCTCAGAAGGATTAATGTGGGAAATGCACTGTGTTTGATTCCACTTTGTGGCTCAGTTGTACGTGTCTTTGAGACAATTTAATAAAATTAAAGTTATCAAAGGCACTACTATTCTTGGAGGTTTCTTTGAGATGATCAAAATTTCCCAACAAGTGGTATTAGAGCCTTCTTTTGGTTGCCAGTTTTGGGTATTTCTCTTGTGAAGATTTCTTAGTTTGTCAGGCTTGAGGAAATCTGGAGGAATTGACTGATGAATTGATCCTTTAGTGAGTGGAAGTCTTATGGTATTCAGATACAACACATGGCTTGAAGGATGGTGAAGATGGAGACAATGGAGTTGGTCATGTTAAATTTTTGTGTTATGTAACTCCTAGTTGGTAGTGGTAGAACCTTGATGTATGAGGTAGTTTTCTTTGCTCCATGGTTGTGTAGCAGCAAAGCTTTCATATTGGGTGTCTATGTGAGAGGCTCCTTGGTGATATGGAGAAGCTTGGGTTGTTTCTCAACCATGGAAGAGAGTTCTTATGCTGGGTGGTGTTTCCTGGTGTTGGAAGGCATTGTTTCCTATTAACCTCGAATACATAAAGGTTGTGGAGTTAATCATTAGATGATTTGAAAACTTTTGAATAGCCTAGATCTCTTGAATGCTTGTGCATGCTTGTGGTTTTGGAATTGGTCTGGAATGGGCCTAGTGTTCCTATACTACTTGTTCCTTTTATGGATACCTTATGCTTACATGGTTCAGATTCATATTTTTTGGTTCTGAAGGTTTTTTATAGATTTTCCTAAAAATTCTATGGTGATGCATATTCATGTTAGTCCATTATTCTGGTTAACCATGATGGTTGTGTGCAAACTCTTGAGTCTTCCAGATGTGTAGTGGATATGGATGTGCATGGGTTTTTTATAAACATGGTGGTTTTGCATATTTTGCACAGTCAAGAAAAACTTGTGGTTTTGTGGAGTTGTTGGTAAAACTATTTTCTAGACCTTGGTTGTTTGGGGTGTCGTTAGATGAGATAGTTGTAGTTTTGCATGTAAGAGTTGCTTGTTGGTTTCCTAGACTATGGTTCTTGAGTTGTGGACATGATTGGAAAATCAAATTTGGTTCTGATCTAGTGTTTGAGTCAAATTGTCTATGTTGTTCTCTTTGAGATCTTAGTTTTGCAATTTCTAGTACGATGATAGATTTGTAGGCTTCATTGATTGAATCTACGGGTTGAGCATGTAGTGGGATGTCTTTACCCACATGTTTGCTGAGGGAAAACTCGGAAGTGGACTATCAATATCCATGAGGTTTGAATCTATGACGGTGCAGATTTGTTAGTTGGCCTTGTTTGTGGTCACTTGTGCATTGGTGTGGTTGCTTCAGGATGAGAGGATGGATTATGTAGAGTACCCGAATAGTTAGCTATGGGGTCCTGTAGCATGTATATCATGATGTCATGAAGAGCTTGATACACATTTTGGTGTAAGCTTTTGATAGTGATGGTGTTGTCTACTTGGTTGGAGATCTTAGTGTTGCTTGGTATTGTTGTCAGATGGACATGTTGTTGAGTGGATGTGAAGGATTTTTCAAATTAGTAGATGTTTGGTCATGATGCTTGAAGAGCTCGAGTGTCACGGTTCAGTGGGAGCTTTAGCAATGACTATGGGTTCATCACTTAGTGGTGAATGATCTTTAGTGTTGCAGATGTTACTAGGAGGGACTCTTAGATCCTGTTGTTGCAGAAGGATTCTTTCACATTTGCATGTACACTATTTGAGTATGTGAAACATCTTGGATCCATGAAGGACATCTTGGAGTCTTTGGTTGAGGAGTTGGTTGTTCTTGGAAGGTGATGTTGGTTTTGAGTTTGTTTGCATTATGTCATGGTATACTCTTACTTATGCACTAGATTTTTGGCATTGTGCATTGCACTTGAGACCATGGTATGTTCACTTGGAGCATGGTATCTCCCAAGGGGGGTGGCAAGATCATGATGTCATGATAAGTTCCTGATTCAAATGTGTGGAGCTTTGATAGTGGTTTGGAGTTTCTCTATGTTTTGAGTACATTGGTTATATGCTTGAGAACTTCATGTTAAGTGCAGTAATGTAGAATCAGAGTTTAGCATGAGATAATCAGTTGCAGGTGTTCATGGATACATGGAGAATAAGGTGAGGCTAAAATTATTTTTAGAAAGGTGTTGATTATAGAGTAAATTCTGAGTGGCCTACACCTTGGTTGGACGTGAGTTCAACAAAGACCAATGAGGAGATTTCTCTTGGATGAGTAATGGTAGCTTGTATATCTTGGAGGAGTATTTTCTTTCCCCATTCTTGGTCTACTCAGCAATGAAGTCTAATTTGAGAGGTATTTTCCCATTATATCTTTCAGATGTGTTTTATGCTTCCTTTCATGATATGGATCTTGAATTGCTATTTAAATGGTTTGGGAGGATTCATAGTGGAAGATGTATAGCATGCTTTATCTCCTTGACCTTTTGTGTTATATTTTTTTTTATGAGAACTGGTAGGAGATGCTTTATGGGTCGATTTCCTAATATGGGAAATGAAGTGGTTTCATCTTCTTTGAGAGGCTTACATACATATGTTGTGTTTGATCTTGGAGATTGAATGGTTGGATATTGTTAAGGCTTTTCTCTTGGGGTTTTGAAAGAGATCATACTTGAAATAGTTGGTATTTAGAGGTGTATGTAGGAGGTTTTTCTACAAGCTCGTGATGTGCAAAGTTTCTCTCTTTGGTCTCGGTAGTCTTCCTGGAAGTTTGACTTTATTTTACATTGGTTTGAGGTTTGGTTGGAGCTGGTGTTTTTCACTCAAGTTCTTGGAAGATAACTTGAAGGTTCTTTATCTCTTTCATGTGTTGGGTGTGAAGAGCTTGGGAGAGTTGTGAAGACTTGTGGTGAGAGTTGTTCTTACAAGTTATTAATTTGCAGGTTGTGCATATCATTGTGGATAATTCCTTGGTACTACATGGTTACATTTTCTATGTGCTATAATTGGTAGACCTGTTATTCCTTTGATCCTTCAAATTTGGCATTACCCATGCAGTGGGAGCACCTAGATGTATTTGGTCTTCTTCAATTGGTTTGTGCATGGTGCTTGTATCTGCAGTTGATGGATTGGCTATGTTGTTGGCATGAGTTTAAACTAATGAGGATACCTTGAAAGTATGTGAGATTGGATGGAATGGCATGAGCTGTGGGTGCTATTTTAGTCACATGGGTTAATCAGTTGGATGGGAGCAGTCAATTTTCTAGTTGTTATTCTAGTTGATGTTCTATCTTGTTTCTAGAAAATGACTTCACAGCTGTGTGTTGTTTGAGGCTTTGAAGTTGATATTTCTTTTGTATAGCGTGTGAGCACAATGAAGTGGTGGTAGCATGTTATAGTCTTTGCTATCACTGGGATCTTTTTGCTTGTGTTCGTTGGTCTGGTGCTTTTTCACCTTGGCTTGTACCTTTCTTCCATAGGTGGCATGTTGGAAGATGACAGGGATTGTTTCTTGACCAGTGGACATCTTAGATGTTGTTGCAAAATTCTTGATGGAGCATGAGAGCATGTGTAAGATCTATGTGGTTTCATGAAAGACTATGATTGGTTGAAAATGTTGGACAATTAGTTGCAGTTGGATACTTGTTTTTGTTGTAGATTGTCTAGTAGATTGTTATTTATGGAAACTTATTGATTGGGTGTCCTAAATGTTGTTGATCAAATACTTGGACAAAGCAAGGTCTGAACTATGGTGTCAATGTAATCTCAATAGTTCCTAAGTGCTCTAAAGGTGCCATTGTGATCTTTGTCAAGTGAGAGATTGTTGGAATTGTGTACCTAAATCCCACTGGCCTAAACTTTGAGAGAGTGATGTTGTGATCACTGGGAAGTCTGGAAAAATTGTATAAGTGTTTCATGCTTGTACCACTATACTGATGGATGGTTGTAAGAGAGGATTGGTAGCGCGGTATACCGCCATACCACAGGATCCTTCTAGCTAAGGTGTGATAGTGCGGTGTATATCACCATATCGCGAGATCCCTCTAGTTGTTCAACAGTAGTGTGGTGTATACCGCCATACCACAGAAGCCTTTCAACTGTCTAGCAATAGTGCGATTACCACCACCCCAAGGCTATGTTGGAGACCTCCTACGGTGGTGTAGTGTAGTCACCGCCACACCTCAAGGGTTTTGTGTCTTGGCTATGATAGAATGGTGGGCATTTGAATTTATTTGGTTGGACAAAGGACGCTAACTTGGCTGACCTTCGATGTGGTTGATGTTCATTGGAGGATCAAGAATGAGTTGGAGAAGTCTATTTGATGTCCAAGATCAGGTGACAGTTGGTCCAACAGAAGGAAAATGAATTGATCTATAGATGAAGTTGAACTGTTTCATGTCGATAGAGAACGAATGGTATAAACATTGAACGTTCTACAATAAGAAAGTGAGAGGAAGATCTAAGCAAGGTTATGCTGCCGAAATCTCTACTGATAGAATGTCTTGATCAATCTTTCGTTGTTAATTTTCACTGTATATTGTGTGAGAGTATTGTAATAGTACGAAGGTTGTAATGGACTAAGAGGTTGATCAGGGAAATGAAAAAGGGGGAGAGAGGGAAATAGAATAGAGTTGCTGCTAGTTTGTCTCCAGAATGAAACATGATGTAATCTTTGTAAAGGCTTAGTGCTTGAGTTGTATTTGTAACTATTTTGTTGCATGAATAATACAATGGTGCTCTAGGCTTTTAGAGTGTGGGGTTTTTTTACCCAAAAGGGTTTTCCCCATGGAAATCTATGTGTTCTAATCTTTTGTTCCATCTTTCATGTTTATTGGTTTTGTTTGTTGAATCTATTTATGCAAGTTGTTTAAACTAAATTTACATGTGCTTCTCTTAGAAGGATTAATGCGAGAAATGCACTATGTCTGATTCTGCTTTGTGGCTTAGTTGTATGTGTCTTTGAGGCAATTTAATGAAATTAAAGTTATCGAACGCAATACTGTTCTTGGAGGTTTCTTTGAGATGATCAAAATTTCCCAACAACCATTACTAGAGACTCTTCTTCATCTATTTCTTCCTAATAGGTACTCTCAATGTAGAATAATTTATTTTCAACATATTTATATCCTCTATTGTATTTTCCATTAGAAATTAAACATAACCATTTTAACTTTTTGTTTTTAATTTTTTGAGGCATCAATATCATAGGTTTGAGTAAATAATGATATAGCAACCTTCCAATCTCCCTTTCTAAGGAATTCCTCCTTTTTATTAGAAAAGAATATCATTCCTATCTTGCAATAATCATTTCTTGGGATATATAATTTGGAAAAAACATTCATACCTAATATTTTGTGTGGTCCTTCAATCCTCCTAAAAATAATTCCTTAAAGATTTTCTCTCCAAATCCTCCATCCTTTTTAGACAAATTGTATAATTGATGAATAAAATCTTTGACCATACCTATTTGATTTAATTTGGTAATCTTATTTAAATAGCTATCCATAAGATTGTCACCATAATGTGTAGTGAGCTTCTCTTGGACAATAAACCATGTGACAACAAATACCTTCTTTTCTTCTCTTCGCATAGCTAGTTATACCAAAAGATTATTTTAGGTTTCAAAAATAAATATTTCATTAAAAAAAATAGCATAGAACATGATGAATATATAAGAATCACTCCACTTTACAAAGTTGGTTGTTTGGATTATTACCATCAAACTTTCTCATAGCAATCTAAGGTTTGAAATGCCTAGCCATAGAATTAATTTCAATTGATGATCTATCTCTATTTTTATTCAAACCTAAAGGTATCATTCCTCTTAAGAGACTCATTTTCTTCCCAAGTCTTGTTATGTATTTTCATATGTTCAAAATCTCTAAATCCTTGGCCAGAAGTTGTTTTCAAATCATTATCATGAGATCTTCTATCTTCTCATATATCTTTGCATCCAAGTTTGGAAAAATGTATTCCTTAATCATATTGGTTTCTCCCCTAATTTGTTACCTTATAGATTTATTTTTTATGAGACCAATCTCCTCAATAACGAAGTCCTTATTTTCTTGAGATTTTATACATCACAAGATTCTTTTCCCTCTTATTGTAGGCCCTACCATGATAGGAAAAATAACTTTGCAAGAAATAAAATAAATAAATTGAATCAATTGAGATTTTTTATATAACTTACCAACGCTTACATCTTTTTCTTTTTTGAAATAATCTAAAAAAAATGAATTGAAATCTTAAGCACGAATTTTTTGAAAACCCTAATTTTGTAGTAACTTTTTAAAAATAATTTCAAGTTCCTCCAAAAGACTGTAAGTGGAGCAATGCACCCTAGTTCCACCCTCAAAAATTTAGGAGAAAAAGACTCATATTTGTAGTCCTAGGAGAAATTTTTTGGGAACTTTAAATTTAAACTCCTTTAATTATTATTAAAATTACCTTAAATTTATACTATCATCGCTATAATATTGCCAAAAAAACCCTTTGAAAATTGGAAAAATCTAACAAAACCAAAAATATATGCACCTCCCTTAAAATGACCTCATTTTTTAATCAATTTCTTGTTTCTTACCTTTATAATGCTAAGGTCATGCTCTCATATGACTTGTAATGAAAATTTGCATGAAAAAATATATAATAATTGAGAATAATCAACCTTTTAGAAGAGGTGAACCTCCAAAAGTCTCCAAAAGAACACAAATTGCAATATGATGATAATAAAATAAACACAATCTCTTATATATACCCTACTTATTCCTTGGATGTCACCTAAATTGACTTAGATATCTAATTATAACACAAAAGATTACCTAAAAATATATATATATAAGACTATATAATTATCATATAACTTAATTAAGAGTTAAGGTAGCCACAATACAACTACTAATAACTTTATTAATACTATAGGATGAAAAACAAAGAAATATGTGGCTCTCATCTATTCTTATATTACTCTTCTAGAGATCACAACAATAGTTTCTTATTTCTAGAAAAGATCACATCATGTAAAATTTTCTTCATGATTGCCAATAAAGATCTTGATGTTGAAACTCAAAGCCTAATATTGTATTGTAACTCTTTTGTTGTTAATAATAAATTAATTTTAATAAAATAAATATTTAAATTTTTCTTTGAGAAATTTTCAAAGTATACTAGTGTCTCTCTATTTTGTATGATTTGTTCTATACGATTTATATTTTGTACTATAAATAATTCCTTACATTTAATTAAATATATTTTTGATAGTGGAAGTGTAGATATAGATTGATTTTTTTTTTTAAAAAAAAAAGAAGGCTTATGAAGGGATTATGAATCATAAAATTTACCAGTTTCAGAAATTGAAAAATGCCAATTAAATTGCGCTGTCAATTACTAACCACTGACCCTTTTTCCCTTTTTTGTGTGGAGGGTGGCCAACGAAACTCTAGAGAATTTCACAATGGTAATCTTGTTTCCAATTCTATCGTACTCTTAATTCATATGTAAAATTTACGTATCCACATATCATGAAATTTAAATCTATGATACCAAATACTTAAGAATAAACATAAAACAAGTACGTGTAGTAAGAACCAGGCATGCAAAGGCAAAAAGTTTAAACCATTCAGGAATCACATTTTTGCCATATATTACAGGACCAGTTGGAAAAAAAAAAAAATTGAAGGTCAATTCAAAGCATAGAGTGAAATACATTACCATATCATGTAATCGTTTGAGTTGTTCTGCATTCGCCTTTTCCAATTCTTCTTTGGAACTTCCTCTACTTGAATCAGTTCTCGCCTGTTGAGGGAGACTCGTCTCTGGTCTTGCCTGAAGAAACAAAACAAATGAGCGAATGAGGAGGGCTACATGATGTAATCATTCCAACTATGTTGTTGGAGTATGTCAGATGTTAATACACACCTGAGCTTCATGGAACAACTCATTGGAATAAGGTCGACCTTCATTTTCATCTGTTATACTGTCGATTTGCTTCATTAATTCACTTCTCTGATTTTCCTTCTTTGTTGCCAATGTAGTTTTATTATCGAAAAGCACCATTCTCATGTTACATCTACGAAGAACCTCTTGATTTAAGCTTAAAGACATCAGTATGGCATTTCCTGATAAAAGTATGCCATTGAATAGGTTATACTTAATGTCTAAAGAGATAAGAAAGTATAACTAAGTTAGAAAATAGATTAAAAACCAGAAGAGTATAATGATAAAAAGTGCAAATAAACACTTGTAAGGGAAAATAACCTTTCCTCAAGCTTAATCTATTTGATCAAATGGAATGTATATATTTAAGCATAAATTAAATTAGATTAATATATAACAATTGAGGAGTGATAATTGAAGGATAAATGCTAATTTAGAATTACTGCACTTCGTTCTAGGGATGATGGAGGAAGATAATTCTACTGTAGTTACTGAAATCTGATGTTCTAATACAGAAAGGTAGATAATCAGGATTTACCTTTAATCTCAAATTTTAACAGAAATATGTTCCTTTTTAGGTTGAATTCACAAATTTAGATTGTCTGAATCAAATGCATGGATCTATTTTGTAGTCTATGGATTTGAACCTATTAGTTGTACATTTTTATTTTTTGTTTGTCTAATTATCTGCTTTTTTTTTGCTGTTAAGAATTGGTGGTATTTAAAAATACTTTAGATTGCTAAAGATTGGTAGATAAAAAGAAAGCATGCAAATGTCCTTGATGATGATTCTAAAGTAAGTGTCATCCCTTTTAGTACACCAATCAAAGTGTTCCTCTAATAAATTCTCTTTGAATGCTCTAGGAAGTTGAATGATTCTAAAATTAAAATTAATATAATTAAATGTCTTGAAATACAAGTACATAGCGACAACCATGTGAAATATTTACCATCATGTTGTGGTAGGAATAAAATTGGTAGGATTTGGCCAAATTTGAATTTGAATTTTAGAATTTTTAGTATTAGATCCTCAAACATAAGATCAATCCTACACTCATAGGATCAACCTAGGATAAGGGAGATATGATATCGATGTGGTGAATGATTTTCAAGACATGGAAGATGTAATATATATCATGTGTATGGGAATGCATGTCAAAATAAATGAGATAAGATCAAATGCATTGGAGCGAGCAAATGTGGGGCTATGTGAAGGATATAAGAATAAGCCCAACTTTGTATAAGATTTTACCATTTGTTGATGTGTAATTGTAGTAAGGACTTATCTCAAAATAGACGCAAAACTAAACATGAACTTGTAAGGGTGTGCAATTTGACCATTACAATACTATGAATTGAATGTTGTAGGTACTTATGTACTATCATATTCAATATATTTAGAGAATAGTTAACCATATTTAAATTTCTTATAAAAATAACCCCTCTCTAATACAGCTATAACAATGAAAGCCCAAACCCAATAAAACTTATTCTCATGATCCTTTTACATATTATAAGAATGCAAATATAATTTCTAATATAATATTTGAAAGGTCAAAATTATTTTTAAATTAAATATTATACATTTGGATAACAAATTATAAACTACAACTTATTCCATAAGCTCCATGTTTGTCATAATCTCAAGATGCATGCAAGTACCATAAATTAACTTGGCAAACCCATATGTATTCTAATATTATAATGAAGGGATAAATTGCATACCTTCCTGTTTACCCTTCATTTTACTCTTACTTTTGTCTTATCATATATAAAGTGTCTTATAGCTCAAATTGTCTTATTTTGCACATATGTTGACCTCAACCTTTATCCTATTATGATATCAATGCTTCCTATCTCCAAATGGTCTTGACCAATCCCTAATCCAACTACTTATCTACCTTTGACTAGAATGTAGAAAAAAATTCTATCTCATGGAGAGGACCACACTCATAGCCTAGTCCTCTTGTAAATCTAACTATTACCTATCAAATGCACAGAAGAACACCTAAAGTTTGGCATCAAGGGTCCAAAAATTTGTGAGACCCTACTCACTGCCAAAATTATATGTTGTTACCAGTCAAAAATTGTGAGACCCTACGAGTGATTCTTTGTGAACAGAAAGCCAGAGAAACCTGTGACTATATCACCATTTCCTGACGTCAAAGGAAAGAATTTTACTTACCACACGTCAGGCAAGGCAACTTTCAGAGGTCTTATTAGTTCCTTCAAAGGTAGGATACCTTAAGTTACTCGAACATGTAAATTTCTTTTGTAGTTGGTGAATGAACCAATTGAACAGGATTTCTATGTCAGGCAACCTTGATCAAACACACACAAGTCCTCGATTCAAATTAGCCATAAAACGGATGCAAGGTCAGTTTTAATGCAAACCGCTTATTTGCAGCATGCACTGTGCTGATTCCTAAGACAAGGGCAAACTATTAAGGCTGCTGCTAGTGAAATCAACGCACACGTTTTCATTTCACTATGCGCAAACAGAGAGAAATCAAGTATGACAGTTTCTACAGATATAAAAATAACTATTTTTCAATTATCTTGGTTACTCATAACTACAAAAAGGATTTGTTTTTTTTCTTTCTTACTCAGCCGGCCACCTCATTCGGCTGAAATGAATAGCAACATTACTCCTGTATGTATCTGCAGCGTGCTTCGATTGCCTTGTCTTGTTATTTCTCCACGGTGTGAAACAGCTCATAATTAGGTGACTGCAACCCTATTTCTAATACTACGATTTGTATAAGAGACTTGATCTTCACAGCTTTGACCTCAACCATGAGGTACATGTGTACTTCGAGAATGCCAAATAATTGGGCTTTAATTAAAATAAATAATTTTGCTATAATTATTAAAATAAATATAATGTAATGACCATTAAACTTTGTTTTTCAAATGGTAAAAACATTAGTTAATAGTTTATTCAACACCCAAATCCATTTTACAATTAAAGCAATATTTATTTTCAGTCTACTGCAACTATTCTCTTCTAATCTGCTAAAACTATTCTACTAAATCTCATGATTAGTAGCTAGATGATTCCTGTTTTTTAACTAAAGATAAATAGGGGGTTTTAAAGGGGTCCAATTCTTACAAAGAACGCGGCAAACACTATACAGAAGCTGAGAAAGAACAACCCAAATGGCAATAAGATGCAAACAGCAACAAAATTAAAATTGAACAAACAGACAATTCCACATAAGGTAGAACAAAAACCAACCAAACACATGGCGAGTCATCCGACAATGATGATCAAGGACCGACCACTCAAGTGGAACGAAATTAAAGTGCTTCAGGATGCTCTACATCCCCACCACATCAGTCCCACTGACTTGTTGAGAAACATTTTCGTCTTGGTGGGCCTCCCATTCTTTGAAGAAGAGGAATTAAGGAGCACAAGGAGAGCCTTTCAGATTCCTCTTATTGCATAAAGTATTTATTTAATTTTTTGAAAATAGCAATAACTAATCTATCTATGTGAGCAGCACTAAGAGAAAGATTATCTAAACTTACAGTGCAATCCTATTAAATACTCCCAATACAAAACAGATAAGGCCTCCGCTATATTAACTTTTGTGATACGACTCATCACTGCAGTCGCCCACTACATATGATGCACAGTCCACAGTTCACATTAATACTCATTTATATTCAGTTTATTCCACTACTATTTCAAGAGAAAAGAATTTGTCCTATACCATTCCCAAATACTTTAAAATAATTTAAAATCCTTCCAAGGGATTGAGCATGGATGCGAAATGGGTCTTTAAATTCATGGATACACATATTTTCCACTGCAAAAGTTATAGATTAAAAAATGCATGCAACATAGGGCATCGAATTCCAATAAGAAGCATTCTAACCTTGAGTTTTTGTGGGCTGTCCTTCAAGTAGTCTTGTAATGTCAAACCCTCCTTTTCCAACGCATCACCACCAGTAAAGACAACCACCATGTAGTTAAGGATTTTGGGTCCAAATAGCATCTGCAAGCTATCTAAAACATCTGCTTCTTCTTCTGTAAAGCGGTTTTTAACGGAGGGAACGTAAAGAACTCCATGCACTCCATCCTTTGCAAGATCAATACATTTGACAATTTCTTTCTGAAGAAATTCCTTTGAGACATTTGTATCAAACAGACCTGCATTGAACAGTAATAGACCTCCGTTTAGCTTTCCCCATTTTAAATAAAGCGTACAGGGAAAGAGAGTGAAGTGAGAATGAAGCAGAGATTAATATTCAACTTTTTCTAGTAAATTTTCTATGCAATCGTATCTATGAATCTTGACCATGTATTTTGTGAAAGTCCGGTGAGTAAAGACACAATTCTTGCAAGCACATGAACCATTTTAGCATCTCCTCCTATCAACACCTCAAAGTGATAATCTATGCCAAATAATGCCTCCTTCATAACCACAATTTGAAATCCTTAAAAATACAAAATTGTTCAATCTCATAGATCAAAGACCATATATGTATCTCATATTTAAAAAATGGATGCAATCCTCTCTAAAACCAAGGAACATCAAACTTAAATCCATTCCCAAAACTATTGAAATCAACTCAATAACATTTCTCAGATGACATCATAAATCAAACTCATATGCACAAGGAGATAAAAATACCTCAAACTCAAAAATTCGATACCAATACCAATATTTAGTTCTCAAAGGATTTTTTATTTTTTTTAAACACCTATAAGAACTCAAGAATTTGATACCGTAAGTGAAAGTTATGCAAGAAAAAGTCTTCCAAGGGCTAAACAAGAGTCAAAAGAGTCATCTTTGTATATCATTAACATCACCCGGTGAGCCCCAAACGGTTGATGAGTTGGTTCGGGCCGTGGGTTTGCTCCCCATTGGTCTCGGGTTCAACTCCTGCCGGTCTTACCTGGTGTTGGGGGCTATTGGGCGGTCTCCGCACCTCCAGTGGACTAGTCTCACCTCAGCTCGCCTCTCCCCAGACCCCAACTTGGCATCCATAAATCCAAGATAAGGCGAGGTGAGTCGCTGGGCTGAGTCGCAGGGATACCACTGGGTTAAAAAAAAAAACATCACCCAGTGAAAACGATAGCATTGGGGGGATGGTGGCAAGTAGAGATGGTGTGTGGGTAGCAAAAGTGGAAAAATTAAAAAATTGCTTATGAGGGTAGGTATTGGCCAACCTAACTGGGGTTTCGACTGAAGGCGTAAATCTTGTCAACCTAGCAACCATTCGTTGGTGCCAATCAATGTTGATAGCCCTATGTGACACTATTACCTCTTTTGGCTAGTACACCATTGATGCCAATGCAGGCGTACAAGGGTCTCCAAACCCCTACCACACCCATACAATATTTTTTTAACTTCTAAGATATTTTAATAGTGACTTTTTTTTTAATTGTTTCTCCCCAATACACATACAGTTGCGTGAGGGACATTTTTTCTCAAACCACGGTGACAAAAATATATCAAAATTTTTATCATTTTTCATCTCGTGTACCTCCAAATTTTCCAAACAAAATAACGGGGGCATAAAAACAGTGTGGGGAAAACCTGAATGAAAAGTGGAAAGCACGAGTGGAACTCACCAGGGGTGTCGACGACGTTTAATAATCGGCCATCTTTCAGCGTAGTTTGCTCGAGCTTGCACTCTTTCGTAATAGATGAAAAACTCCAGCGCGAGATAAACCCATTGCGTCCAAGGATGGAATTTCCAGTGGAACTTTTCCCATTGCCAGTGCGTCCTAACAACACCATCGTTGTACCTCCCATTCTTTATTTCTTCCTTCTCTGCAATTCATCACGCACCTTATCAATTTTCCTGTCCTATCATGTCCAAAACACAAGTAAAAACACAAATATACCTTTCTGTCGACCCAACTGAGAAATCCCCAGCTAATGGTAGCCCAGTGTTTAATTTAACAGTTGTCAAGAACTCTGTTGGAAATCTATCTACTTAAAAAGCCAGAAGCAAACATTGCGTTGGAATTAAGGCATGGTGGCAACCACCGAATAACTTTATGGTGAAGATTATTCGTGCTAAGTCGGCTCAAGCAGAAGGAATATAACGTTTACAAAAGCAGAAGGAACATAGAAGGGATGCATGGATATTGTTATTATTGAGAAAATGCATTCTGAGGTGATGTAAAGAGACCGGAGTTTGAAAGACCTAAGAGGTATTTGCCCAGGTTTTATAGGCTCTTCATCGGAAAGCATTCGTACTGAAAAACAAATGGATTCGTGATGGTGATGTCAACCGTAGATCCATATCCACAGTGTTTTTCTACTTTTAAGGCAGCCAGCCCAATGATTCTAGGTAAGGACGAGACAGCAATTCTAACAACGCAGCTGTAGATGCATTTCCCCGATCAATGATGTGATGCGAAATGCTTTTGTAGAATAGAAGAATGGACCGAGTGCAGCCTTAAGGTGTTATAAGCCCTAAATCACATTTTAAGGACCCAGGTGCCTCAAAAAGGTGGAGGCAAAGCTAGATTGTTTGTTGTTTATTTGAGCAATCTAGTCATCAAACCCTTTGTTTGTTTGTTTAACATCTCATGCATTCTCTGAATTTCATTTCACAACTATTACAGTAGAATTGATTTAGAGTTAAGTTTAAGAAATTTACAAAATAGTAAGCTTGAAATATTAATTTTTAAAATTAAATATATAAAATAAGTGTATTTAGTTTTTATAATAATGAGGGAATATGCATTTTAAAAGTGTGAATAATCTATTTTTCAATGTTCTTAAATAATGTCTTTGTTGTGCTCTTCGTCTCAAACTCGGCAAATCTAGAATCTTCTATGGGTTGATCCCAAGTGGCTTAAGGCTAATCTTGAGTAGCACATAACTAATATAGAAGTTGTGGATTTGATTTGGTAAATGAAATGCCATGGTGACATAGTTAGTTGTAATCTTTGGTATTTGATGACAAGTAAAGAAATGATATATTTGAAAATGTCTAGGTTGTTGGATCTCAACAATCATGTCTTCCTAAGTCAAACCCTTGATCTACTAGATTTATGGCCTTACAATAATTATCAAATACATCAAAAAAAGTGTGAAATGGCTTAGATGTTGATTTTGATTTAGATGTATTATTTTTAGTTCTCCAAATTGAAGTATTCCTTGAATGAATGTTGTTTTTTCTCCTTATGTTCATATAATCTAGAATTATTCTTTGATGTGTTTAATTGTACAAAGTAACATCTTCAAATACCAATGTAATGAATAGTCACACCAATCTATACCAATTTAGCTCCCAATGGCTAGTGTGGGATTCACATATTGAATTTAAAATTATTTTTTTGGGGTCAATCCCAAGTGAGTAAAGGTCAAAATTGGGCACTACAAGATTGACCTGGGATAGAAAATGGTTTATCCTGGGGCATGAATGAATGTATGGAAGTCTACGATAATAATGGGGTGAATGTGTAGAAATATGAAAAAAATTGGCTCAAATGAATTTGCATATATGACAATACACACAAAGGTGAGAATAAATGGAGTTGTAGAATGATTGGGAATGATGCCAAAGTTAGCATAAGAGCATGACACTTTTCACCATGTAATTTTATTGTCTTTTCATCAAAAATGATCCCACTTTTAAATGGAATTTTTATGAAATGAGTATACAAATTTTACCTTTATAATTTTCCTTGACTTTGAAATGCATCTAAAATAAGCATTTACTCAAAGTACATGAACATTCCTAGCTATAAATAAAAAATGAATATTAACATATTACAATTAAGGAAATGGGATCCACATAAAGTAATTGACCCATCTTGATATGAGAGCTCCATAGGAACCTACAAAATAATGAAAAAACATGCAATAACTTTTTTCATTTTTTTTTTATTTTCTTAAAAAGTATGAAAGTAAGAAATAGAAAGGTTAGTAATTCAACCTATATGAAAAGTGATGCTAAAATACTACACAATATAGTGATAGTAATCTAGTATCACACTCTACAAATTACCATGTAATGTGATTGAGATGTATTTAAGTATGATCTGATGAGTTTACATGTAATGATGATAAGGATATTAAAGAACATATAGAGAAGCCAAAAGAAGAAAAGCTACTAGAAGAAGAAATCAAGGATAACTCTCCAATTAAAAAGGGTGAAGAGAAAGAGGATAAAGTAGTGGAAAATAAATAGACATTAGTAATAATAGCAATAGAATAGAATCATGATCTACTAGATAGAAGCATGAGGTACATGGAAAAATAAAGGTTGCACTAGTGGTAACTCTAAGTCCAAATATCATGGTTAACACTCTAGTAGGATTACAAGTAGATTTCACACAAATTACACCAAGTCAAAAGTTAGGGATGAGTAAATTGTTAAAAAAATGGTGCTAAAAGAGAAGTTTTACAAATATACCTATCCACAAAAGAAAGTATGAATAAAATAATAAATTTTGATACAACAATAGGTACCAAAAATACAAGTGAACTCCCTATTAAGAACAAGAAATTACTTAGAGATTTTTATCAAAGGGAAGAACAAATAAAAACTAAGAACAAGAAGAAAACGAAATATTAATTATAAATCAGTATGAGGCAAAGAAACTACGAAGGAGGTAGCAAAAAAGGAGAAAAATATTGAAATAATTAAATAAGAAAATAAAAAACTTAATACATGCAATAATGCCTCAACATTATATCAATATTGTATTAGTTCATTGTAAACCACCATTACCTAAAATACACAAATTGATAATCTAGAAAGAAAAAGTATACAAGCCTCAATCTCCTCTAATATAATATATAATTTTGATTATTCCTACTTTGTCAATAGTTACAAGGCATACAATCGCAATACCAATCACTCAATTAATAGAGATTTAAAATCATTTCCCAAATAAGAGAATTAAGTATGATGACTAGTAACCTATCCCAATTAATAAGAATTTTTAAAGAAGTGAGATAGATGGTCTCTAACCTAAAATAACCTACTACATTGACTATGATAGAAAAGTCTTATGTTAATATTATGATATATGTATAGTGCATCTAACAAGCACTTCTATCTTGGATACCATAAATACATAGATAAAAAGAAATTATAAGAGTATTCTACCTTTATGTTTGAAAGGAAGTCAGGTGCACAGAAGCATCTTCCTACACTAATCTAGAAGTAGGAGAGTATTGCAAAAAAAAACTTATTAAAACCTTAAACCACTATAGGTACCAATAGATGCACATTCAATAACATAAAATAGATAAGACAAAGATAAACAATAACACAGTGTATATGTGGGAAAACCCTTTCAAGAAAAAACCCACACTCCAAATCACGCATCTCAAATGTGTTATCAACAACAAGAACAGTTACAATACAATCTTAGAGCAATGCTTAGGAGTCTTCACACTACAACAAGAATCTAGATAAATTTCAGTAACATAACGACATGTTATCAAACTTCAATGTGTAACCCATAAAATGCATTAAATCTGGAAGCATTTATAATGCAACAACATGAAGCAAAATGCCAAAAACTTTCCAAAACCATTTCACATGCCCAAGGAGTGAACTAGAGTCTATTATGACATATTGTCATAGTCAAGACTCATTTAATTTGGCAATCTCCCAAAATTAGCACCTACCTCCACTAAAATAGCCACCACCTACCATGCAAGACACCACTTCACATGCAATTGCTAAATGCTAACTTAAGCACCCCCCATAATAGTAGCTTACCTATCATAGTGTAAATATGAAACTGTCATACACCACTCTTATAGTTGTCATATCCCATCATTGTAGTTTCCACAATAAACTCTTATGGCTGTCATAAATTGGCATAGCAAGTGTCATAGTTGTCATAGTGCATGACATAGCAACTTATGACAAAAGACATCAATTTATCCTAAATTATAGGCCCTCCAAAGTGGATTTCTACTTCCACAATTTTAGCTTACAACATTTACATGTCACTTTCCATGTAGGATGCCACGTCAACAGTGGGTCCCACAAAGTGACAACATATTTATTAGGCATAATTAATTACAAAATAAATAAATACATCAAATAAAAATTAATTAATTTATGGGACTCAAAGGTTGAAATACCTAATTCACAACATTCTCCCACTTGTCAAAGGCCTGCAAGAGTCATATGAAATCAACTGCTTAGGGCCCCAAGGCCCATGGAATCGAAACACCATCTAAATTTTTTTGTACTCACTGGTTTCATCAGTGCATCTGCAACATTCACCAAAGTGTCAACCTTTTCCAAGTTCACCTTTCCATCTTCTACCAGATCATGAAAAAAATGATATTGAACATTGATGTGCTTTTTTCTGGCATGGAAGGTACAATTCTCTACTAAACAAATCACACTTTGGCTGTTGTAACAAATAGTAATATTTATTGCATCTAAACCAATATCAGAACACAATCTCTTAATCCAAATGGCTTCCTTGAACGCATGAGTAGCTGCCATGTATTCAACCTCTGTCATGGATAAAATGACTACAGGCTACCGCTTACTCATCAAACTTATTACACTACCAAACATCATGAAAATGTGACCACTAGTGGATCTTCTGTTGTCAATGTCACCTACCCAATCTGAATCCACATATCCACGAATACTTACTAAATGTTGAGGTCCTATAAGATAACCATGAAAACACAGAGCATACTCTAAAGTACCCCATGAATACCTAAAAACCCTCTTAATAGCATCCCAGTGTAATCGTCTAGGATTAGCCATAAATTGACTAAGGACTCCCACTGCTTGGGCAATATCTAGCCTTGTACACACCATCACATACATTAGACTGCCAACTGCACTCGCATAAGGTACTCTAGTAATGTCCTCCATCTCAGTAGGAGATTTTAGACAATCATTCATAGAAAGCTTCATCCCCTGCATAATAGGAACAAATAATTGCCTGCAATCTACCATGTTGAACCTTTCCAACACCGAGTTCACATACTTGCTTTGGCTTAACCAAAGCTTTATGTTAGCTTTATCTCTCTTGATCTCCATCCCTATAATGTACCTCATAGCACCTAGGTCTTTCATCTCAAACTTGCTGGCAACTGAGACTTCAAATCTGAAATCATACTTTTACCATTCCCAATAAACAACATATCATCTATTTATAAAACAATTATGAGAATGTGACCATTATCAGTTTTGAAATATACACAATGGTCAAATTTAGATCTCAAAAATACCAATGATAAAACATAAGTATCAAACTTCAGGTACCACATTCTAGGAGACTATTTCAAACCATATAGAGACTTTTTTAGTTTGCAAACTAGACTTTCTTTACCTTTAACAACAAAATGCTCTAGATGTGACATATAAATCTCTTCCTCCAAGTCACCATGAAGGAATGTTGTCTTCACATCCATCTATTCCACTTCAAGATCATATGATGTTGTGAGTGATAACAACTTGAAAGATGTCAACTTTGCTACGGGTGAGAATATTTCACCATAACCTATTCCCTCCACCTGGGAATATCCCTTAGTGACAAACAATGCCTTATACTTCTCAACACTTCCATCAGGACCACTTTTTCTCTTAAACACCCATTTAAACCCAATGGGTTTATGTCTAGTAGGAAAAGGTACTAGATCCCAAGTATTATTTTTCTTCAATGCAGTCATCTCCTTGTCCATGGCTTTCATCCAAGAATCTGCATCACTCATACCCATAGCCTCTCTAATATTCCTAGGCTCATCAGTGTTAAAAATCAAAGCAAAAATACAACTAGAATCCAATAATGAATAACCAAACCTTTCTGGTTGTCACCTAACACGAGTAGATCTCCTCAATTGTTAAGGTTGAGGTTCTTCTTCTTCAGAACTTTTAGAGCCACTAGAGATCTCCTCATCATTAGTTCCTATAGGAGTTCATAGCTCATCTTTCTTATGTGTAGGTGGGCACTGAACTATCTCCTTTTGCTTCTCTTCTTCCTTCGATTGCAGGTCAACTGTGGAAGGATTCATCTCTCTAAAAATTACACTTCTTCTATAGATAACCTTCTTTACTGTGGGCTCCCACAGCTTGTACCCCTTCATACCAACACCATAGCTGATGAAGATACATTTAATTTCCTTGTTCTCCATCTTAGACCTCTTATCAATAGGAACATGAGTGTAAGCTTTGCAGCCAAAAACTTTGATGTCTCAATGAAGGATTTTTACCAAACCACGCCTCCATAGGTGCCTTTTCAATAAGTGTTGGTGTAGGAGATGTGTTAATCAGATAACATGCAGTGGCTACAACTTCAGCCAAGAACTTCTACTCAAGGCCAACACCACTCAACATACTCCTAGCCCTCTCCATCAATGTCTTGTTCATCCTCTCTGTAACTCCATTTTTTTGCAGAATGTATGGAGTTGTCTTATGTCTCTCAATCCCGTGCTCTTTACGGAACTTGTTAAATTATGTCGAAAAAAACTCACTACCATTATTAGTTCTCAAACACTTAATCTTTCTACTAGTATGATTTTCAACCAAGGCTTTAAATTCCTTAAATCGACTAAAGACTTCAACATTACTTCTAAGAAAATAAACAAATGTCCTATTGTAATCATCTATGAAAGAAACAAAATATACATCTTTTGATAACGAAGGAACATTCACACAACCAAACACATCTGAATGAACATAGTCCAAAACCCCAAAAGACTTATGAGAACTAGAGTAAAAAGAAACACGGTGTTGTTTTCCATAAACACAATGTTCCCAAAATTCGAACTC
>VDFB02049217.1:146717217-147088661 GCA_007258455.2 Sequoia sempervirens
TTAGTATGATAATAAGAAGCAGAATATGTAAGAGTTAGTATTATGATAAGAGATAGAGTTTTGTGTTAGTTTTCATATGAGCAGAACAATGCATATCATTATGAGTTTATGAATAAAAGCTGATGAAGTTCTGAGTTCAATTCTTGCATAATTAGTTGATGCTGGCTAAGGGGGCCCACTTTGTAAGTATCTATAGTTAGTTTGTTAGTCATTTATTTTCTATTGATCATAAGTTAGATTTTGTTCTACAAGTTTCAGTGCAAGCTCAGTCTTATATTGTTCCTGCAACATAAAGCCAGTTCATAGTTTGTTTCTCAGTTATAGTTGTTATGGTTTCTACTTTGATTAAGTTTAGAAGGCTTCGCATTACATTCCTGTAGCATAAGTATAATTCCTTTCACACATTTATTTATGGTAAATCGTGACTGAAACTAGTTCTCAGTGCACATACAATTCCACTCCATTTCAATTATACGTTTCCTGGTTTGACAAAGTAAATGAACAACCATACGAAGATGTTGGTCGCCTGCTGGAATGTCCAATTCCCAAGTTAGGATTTTCTGTGACTTTTATATCCTTTTGTGGGCGCCGTTTCCGGGGATGGTGTCAAGATAAGAACCTATCACAGGTCATTGTTAGTAGTAGTTTAGTCTATTATTCAAGCATTTTCAAAATTCCTTCAATTCACCATTCATTCTATTGCATGCATAGAAGAAGAGATGCTCTAGGAAGATTCCTCCCTGATCTTCCATTCATTGATAACAATCCTGAACCAGCTTATAATCTATTTGAGGAAGAAGGAGACCAAGATATCAATCCATTTGCTGAAAACCTATTTGTTGAATTGCCATTTGACCCAGCTGATGAAGAACCTAAAGAAAATCCATTTGCTTTGATACTCCATCAAGCAAATATGACACAAAATCCACCTAATCAACCTCCTATTTTTTAGTTCCCCATCATTACTTAGCAAGATAATGATAACCTTAAAAATATTCCTTCTTCATTGCTTCCCAAGTTCTATGGACTAGTTATAGAGGACCTAGACACTTTCTTTTTTGAGTTTGACATCCTCTGTCGCAGCTATGATTACACTTCAGATGCTCGTAGGCTGAAGTTATTTCTGTTTACTTTGAACGAAGGAGCTCTTAGATGGTTTATGAGTTTGGGAAGAGGTGTTGTTGATAGTTGGGCAGTCATGCAAACAAAATTTCTTGAGAAATACAAGGAATATTGTAAGAGTGGTTGTAAGGGAGATGATATATTTAGAATTCAACAAAAGGAGGATGAAATTCTAGAAGACTATCTCAAGATTCTTGTTTTCCTTGAAAAAGAATTCAGACCATACTCTCAATGAAGAATCTCAGAAACTAATTTTTCTAAGGGGAATCAATGATAACTATATAGATGCCCTGGACCTGATGGGAGGAGGAGATATAACCCAACTGCCTTGGGATGATATCAAGAAAATATGCCTCAACTACTCTCGAGTAATTGTTAAGAAGGGTAGAGGTCATTAGGCCACAGTGGGAAAGTCTTTTATTAATGGAGTTTCACAGATGGAGATCACAAATTTTCTCTCTGATTTCAAGTAGGATATCATAAACAACATGGTACATAGTTGGATACTATGCAAACTAGGAAGAAATATGAGGAAGTTGAAGCAATCTTGGCTGAGTTCTATCCACATTGTAGACAGAAGAAATGTGATTGTAGATGCAAGATGGTGTCTAACCTAAAGGCTAAGCAGTTACCTACTGACTTTAAGATGGTAGAGAGTGATGATGACCAAGTATTCTTCGTTGCACAAAGGCGACCATGGGCTCAAAGACAAGGTATGCCTCAAGACCCTTTGACTTTTGGTAATCCTTATTCTAGTTACAATAACCAATGGGAACGTACATATGGCCCCACACCACCTTGGAATACTTCTCAATCTCAATGGCCTAACTATCAGAGTCCTCAATGGAAATCTCCTCAAGGAGGTTGGCAGCAGCCACAAGGACAATGGGCTCCACCCCAAGGTAACTGGCAGTAGAATCCTCAATGGAGAGGTTATAAGTAATGGTAGAACCAATCCCCTTGATCATTGCAGTTTCAGCAACCACAACCTCAAGCTCTCATGCCACCTCCTGCAACACCTGCAACAAATACTGGCCCTCCAAAACAAACGCATATGCCTGCTCACCCATTGCCAAACCTTAATAATAAGCAGCAGCAGCAACAACAACCTATGTATTTTGGAGAAGCCAATCAGTATCCAACTTATGCCCTGAATATTCATGATATCCATCTCAGATCTGGAACCACACTTCCTACTCTACAGCTGCCTGTAATTATAGAGATTCCAGATTCTGCATCTAAACAACCTACTGATCCTACAGAACATATACCTGTATTAGATACTATCTCTAAGGAGCCTATCCGACAGCATCAGGCCCAACTGCCTTTTCCTCAGAGATTGCAAATTACTACATCAAAGTCTATGGAAGAGCCTACCTTTGATATTTTGGATCAGTTGAAGAATGTACACATTCAAAATCCTCTTTTTCAAGCCATTAAAGATGTCCCAATTTATGGAAAAGCCATTAAAGAGGCCTGTTTAAAGAAACTGGTAAGAAAGAGAAAGGATCCCCAAAATATCCATGTTCTAGGATAGTTAGCAGATATGTTGGGGAAGATAGTCATTCCAAAATATACTAACCTTGGGAGTCCTATGGTACAAATAAATATTAATGGCCAAATAGTAAAGAATGTTTTGATAGACCTTGGTGCACCCATCAATGTAATGACCAAGTACACAATGGAGTGCTTAAAAATCTCAACAATTTGGTCTACAGCTACCATCCTGCAGCTTGCTGATAGTTCCATAGTAAAACTTGATGGAGTGGTAGAAGATATCATTGTCACCCTTGAGTCTTGGGAATACCCAGCAGACTTCACCATATTGTCCACTAAGGAAACTTTGGGAGGATATCCTATTATCCTAGGTAGACCATGGTTAGCTACGACTAATGCTTTTATAGGATGTCGTTCAAGAGATATGACAATTTCTGATGGTTAGTTAAGAAATAAATTGGATTTATATCCACCTGCCCAACCTCAACCATACTTGTCTCAACCAATTTGGCTAGATTTAGGAGAGGAAACTGAAGAAGTTAATTCATTGGCCCACCTAATGATGTTGAAAACTATTTTTTTTTATATAGCTTTAGAGTGAGGATGACCTTCTTTTACACATTTTGCAATCTAACCCTGGTCCGAGTAGCCCATCTACTACAGATAGCTATATTCAGCAGTGTTTCCTGTAGTAACTAAATTCTGAGAGCCTTTCACCTGAATCTCCTACAATTTATCATAACTTGCTTCCACATGAAATACATACACCACCTTTATTAGCATCCTCCATGAATGATCTTACCAAACAAGTAGAAGTGTCTTTAGGCCGCTGTTTGAACATTAATAATAAGCTGCCTCAATCTCAACAAGCTGCCCTAGTCACAATGCTGGAAGATCAACATAGAGCTTTTTCATGAGACAATGGGGATATGAAGGGAATAGATCCTCAGCTATGCACTCATAAGATCTACATTAAAGAAGACTGTTTACCTGTTAGACAGCCTCAAAGGAGGATAAACCCAACACTCAGGGAAATAGTTAAAACAAAGCTCGATAAATTGCTTGATGTTGGTTTTATCTACCCCATTTCAGACAGTCAGTGGGTATCTCCATTGGTGATTGTCCCTAAAAAAGGTGAAAAATGGAGAGTTTGTGTAGACTACAGGGAGCTGAACACAACAACGAAAAATGATTATTTTCCACTGCCATTTGTTGACCAAGTACTAGACTCATTTTTTGGAAAAAAGTATCTCCTTTTTGGATGGATATAGTGGTTGTAATCAAATTAGAATCACCCCTGAAGATCAAGAAAAAATAACTTTTACCAGTCCATGGTGTACTTTTGCCTACTCTGTTTTACCTTTTGGATTGTGTAATGCACCTGCAACATTTCAAAGCGCAATGATAAGTATTTTTGCTGACATTTCTCATGATTCTATAGAGATCTACATGGATGAATTCACTACTTATGGAGTTACATATGAAGAAGCATTAGCCATTTTGGAAAAAGTGTTGAAAAGATGTGAAGAGAAGAATTTGTCTTTGAATAGTGAGAAATGCTTTATGATGATGCAAGAGGGAATTGTTTTAGGCCATCATGTCTCCCAAGCAGGAATTTAGGTTGATACTACAAAAATAAAGGTTATTCTAACTTTTCCAACACCTACAAAACAAAAGGATGTTAGGAGTTTCCTAGGACATGTTGGATATTATAGAAGATTTATCAAAGATTTCAGCAAAATAACTAGTCCATTATATGCTTTATTGACCAAGGATTCTAAATTTAACTGGACTGAGGCCTGTGAAAAATCTTTCCTGCAGCTTAAGACCCTACTTACTCAAGCACGTGTTCTTTAAGGACCGCAGTGGAGTCTTCCCTTTCATATACACACAGATGCTTTTGATTATGCCATAGGGGCAGTTTTAGGACAAAAAGATAATTCCATTGAGCATGCCGTATATTTCATTAGCAAAAACCTTCAAGGCTCTAAATTAAACTATACTATCATAGAGAAAGAATTGCTAGCAGTTGTGTATGCCCTGAACAAGTTTTGACATTATGACACTAGTTACCAAATATTTGTTCATATAGATCATGCAGCAATAAGGTACCTCATGAATAAGCCTACCATATCTGGCAGATTAGCAAGATGGCTCCTATTGTTGTAGAAATTTGATATCATAATTATTGATAAGCTAGGCCGAGCTAATGCGGTGGTTGATTTCTTGTCAAGACTTCAAACACCTACACCTTACACTCCTGAGGTAATTGATGATAGCTTCCTTGATGAACATCTACTTTTTATTGCCGTTCAAACCCCATGGTATGCAAATATTGCACTTTATTTATCATCCATCAGAAATCCAGCAAACTTCTCACCAAAGGAAGGGCAATTGCTGGTTGAGAAAAGTTTTAACTTTTCATGGATTACAGACTGTTTATTTTATATAGGACCTAACCAAGTCATGAGAAGATGTGTGAGGGAAGATGAGACCTATGACATTTTACAAGCTTGTCATGATGAGCCATGTGGAGGCACTTTGCAGCCAAGAGAACAGCTATGAAAGTGCTTAATACAGGATACTATTGGCCTACACTACACAAAGATGCAGCAACCTACACCAGGAAATGTGACAGATATAAACGTATGGGGAGACCAACAAGGTCTGATGAAATGCCCCTACATCCACAAGTGGTAGTTTGTCCCTTTGACAAATGGGGCATGGATTTTGTTGGGCCTATTGATCCTCCATCCAATGGGAAATCATACATTTTGGTGTGTATTGATTATATAACCAAGTGGGTGGAAGTGAAAGCAATGACACATGCCTGTGACAATAAAGTTGTTGAGTTCCTATATGAGCAGATTTTTACAAGGTTTGGAGTCCCAAGGGAACTTGTTACTGATCAAGGAGCTCAGTTTACATCCAACTTAATCACTGCATTGATGAATGATTACAAGATCAGGCACAAAAAGTCTAGCCCCTATCACCCTCAAGCCAATGGTCAGGGAGAGGTTACCAATAGAGAAATTGAGGCAATCCTTACAAAGATAGTCTAATTACATAAGAAGGATTGGAGCAACCACCTCCCTGAAGCAGTCTGGGCCTATAGAACAACATCGAAAACAACTATAGGGTTTACTCCTTTTGAGTTACTCTATGGTAAGACTGCCATGTTGCCAATTGAATTTGAGCATAAGACCTTAAGAACTACTCTCCAACTTAACATTGATATTTCTAAGGCTCAAAAGGAATGCCTCTTGTAGCTAAATGAATTGGACGAGCTAAGAAAAGCTGCCTTGTAGCATACTAAAACTATCCAACAACAAAGAAAGAAATGACATGACAATCATATTCAAACAAAACAATTCTCTGCCGGTGATTGGGTGCTGCTCTATGACTCCAGGTACAAAGAAAATCAAGGTAAACTAACCACACAATGGTTTGGTCCTTATGAAATAGAAAATGTGTTTGATAATGGCTCACTACAGTTGGCTACAATAGATCCAGTTCGATTCAAGCTACTGGTTAATGGACACCGTCTTTGGTTGTATCATAAGCCAGCATCCAAAGATGAATTTATGTAGCAGTTTGTTTCAAATATGACCACTGATGTTCCTACAGCGAAAGGCTTCAATCTTTCTCCTACAACATCTCTTTAA
Organism: Sequoia sempervirens; assembly: GCA_007258455.2. Taxonomy (NCBI): domain Eukaryota; kingdom Viridiplantae; phylum Streptophyta; class Pinopsida; order Cupressales; family Cupressaceae; genus Sequoia; species Sequoia sempervirens. The sequence goes on from VDFB02049217.1 coordinate 146,723,502, forward strand.
ATTCCACGTTGCATGCCCCTAATAAAGGTTTCCTTTTAAAGGAAGCCATGTTCTCCATTTTCCATCCATCACCGCCATTCATTCTCTTTTCTTCCACGTCATCCATCCTGCTGTACTGCATCATTCATGGTTACTATTCCATCTGTCATTTCATGGTGCGCTGTGATTTTTCCCAGCACGTACGAGCATTAATTAAAAATTACACGATATCTTTTCTTAATCACATTATTTATTTATTTCATTTATTCAACAACTGTTATGTACATATTAGTCTTATCACCCATTCTTCGCCTGTCCTTTTGCCCATGTGTGGACACATGTCAGCTTTTAAGTAGGGGGCAGGATAATCCATTTCATACCTTTTCTTATGTCGCTGTCACAACTAATAAGACATTTTTATTCTTCTTGTACTTTCCAAATATGGCTGCATGTTTTATGTGAACAACATTAACTGCTTGATATGAGTAGTTCCTAATAATCATTACATGCAATTAAATTTCGAGTCATTCTTGGAAAAGAAGAGAAAGTGATGACAGAACAGAAAGAAGCAAAAAGAAGCAGAGCAAAAGAATTTTCTTTTAAATTTTTAGAAAAGATTTGAGTTTTTGGAATCTCAGCAGAGGTAATTTGCGAATATGGGTGGTCAATTGGTAAGACATGAGAGTATAGCTCATGAGCTCTTAACACAAAATACTCAAACAGTGCAGACATTCAGTAATTGTGGTTGGCTAGACTATTTTCTGAGGTTAGATTCTTTCAATAAGAAAGCTAATGGTGAATTTTGAAGAACTCTATCAAAAGGGGAAGCTTCAATATGGGTTCTGATAGTGGCTATAATAGAAGAATGAATTGTTGAAGTAACCAAGCTTCCTGCAGTAGGATAAAATTTCTCTTCAGATGTTGTTTTTGCTAGGGAAGAGTTTATAGTACCAACTGATGGACCCTTGGAGGTCTCTAAACAAGGATGCAAACAAGTGTCATTGCCCTTCCCATATTTAGAATATGCTGCATTTATAATTAGGTATGTGAGGGACACTTCTCCTATTTACATTCTTACCATTTTAAATTATTGAGCCATATGAGGCATGGGTTAATTGTTAATGTCCCAATTTTTTTGTTAAATCTTTTAAAACAAAGTGCCCATGAAACCTAGAGGGGAAGAGACAACTCTATTTCCCATCATGCCCTCATTAAACTGTTGATTGAGCGCTCCCTAAGGGATGTATCACTAGTTTCTTGGCAAGAATTTGTTGCCCAAAAGGGTCTGCAACTTCCAGAACCTCCTAGAGCAATCCCTGCAACACCTACCCCTACAACATCTATTCCTACGTCCTCCACACCAGAACCCTCTACTAGAGTACAGACCAAGTTTGCTAGTAGAAGAGAAAAAGGAAAAATGAAGGTAGAAGAATCATCTAGGGCAGAACAAACCCCAGAGTTTGAACCTCATGTTCAAAGACAACAGTGTCCCTCTCCTGCACCACCGTCTCTTGTAGCAGTTCCTCCTGCAGCAACACCTGTTTCCACAATAGTTTCTTTATCATCCTCTTCTGTTGAGTTTGACCCCTCTAGGAAGGTCAGGAAGAGGAAAGCCACGAGAGTGCCTCCTGCAGCTGCCACATTGCCAAAAAGAGTTTTAGCAAGGAAACAACATAAAGTCACCTCAACATCTACTCAACCTGAAGTTATAATAATTTCAGAGGATTCTGAAGAATATAGCCATGATGATTCTCAAAATGTACCTGAGAATGTTTCACATAGCCCACCTGTTGTTCCTGAGGAAATGCAAAATGAACCAATGGAAGTTGATGAAGCACAATATGATAGTAATGAAAGGGGAATGTCAAGTCTTGATGACTTGGTTGAGGCAGTTAGGCAAATTTCAGAGGAAGTACAATCTCCTCCTGTACAGCAACAAGAATTCATCCTGTAGCAAGAGGAAGAACAACCTGAACAATTGGAAGTGTCCAATGAAGCTTCATTACCCCCTGTAACTTGTCAAGCCATGGTTGCCTATAAAAAGATAGTTTTGATTAAATTTTTGGAATACCTTAGGACCACATGGAGACCGGTCACATTTTAAACCTTGAGTTTCTGCCACTTAGCCAAGACTAAAATTCAACAAAGTCTTTGGGAGGAAGAGAAGAAGAAACTAAAGAGAGAAATTGAAAGGCAGAAACAGGAAACCCAGGAGATGAAAAAGAAAATGGATGAAATGATGAAAATAACTGGTAAGATTGTGGAGTGTAGACCACTGCCTAGAGTCTATGCCATGTGCCTAAAGGAACAATTTCTTTGGTTTCAATTAATGAGAATTTCAAGGAATTTAGATCCTGTTATTCATACAACCAAATAATTTTATGATGCATACCAAGTGGCTCCTAATTGGTTAAAGATTTCTTTATGTGAATTTTATTTGCATGGATTGATAATTCCCTCTGAAATAGAGTGGAATCCACTTCTTCATATTGGTGATATTCATTTGAGGTCACTTATGTCATGGGCAGCCAACGAAACCAATTATGGTAGACAATTGGAAGCCTATGAAGAATTTAAAAGGGATGAGCCTATACCACTGCGATCAAAAAGCACAGATCCCTACACAATGCTGAAAACTTGGCTCATTGTTGCATATGGGTTCAATAATCAAGCAGAAAGAGTAAAAATATTTGATGTCAAAAAGCAAGTGTATGAGGAATTCAAAAGCCAATCGTATTTGTTTTGGAAGCTTGCCTCTTCCAGAATTGAAAAGAGATGGGAGAAATTGACTGTTGGGCTCATAAAATCTGAGCCACATAGCCCCTTGAATTTTGAAGTAGCCCTTGGAAGGACATAAAAGTACATACAACTAAGTGGTCTTTAGAAGAGGTTCAAGTTACAGTTTCCAATAACATTTCGACCTCCGGTTTTAATGTGGCCACTTTATCCCTATCGAGCTACAAATGTTAATAAGGATACAAAAAGCCTCAAATATGAAAGATGGAAAAATTTCAGAGGTTTCTATTATAAATTTGGGACTGTGCCAAAAATCCATACTCCTACGGATTTCAGGGAAACAACAACGAAGCTTAATGCTAGTGGACCATCATTAGGTTAAGTAGGGGGTAGATGATGAGCTAAGGATATGCTCATAAATTGAGTATCATGATGTATTTTTAATATCTCTACTTTTACTGCTAATTGATGTTTTAACTCTTTTATTAAAGATCTTTTATCTAAAATGGGTACTATCCTGTAGCAATACATTCCTACATTCCTGCAGCCTAACATCTCCATGTGTCTTATTAATTACCCTGTTTGACTTCTTGAGTGACTGATATAATGCATATGGTTTTTGAATAATGAGATAGATTTAATATGTGATTAATGAATGTATCATGTTGTTTTCCACGAATGATTTCTTTCGCCTCTATCACCTTGTGCATTGCAGGTTGTTGAAGGGAGCATGAACAAGTTAAGCATAGTAGACTTTGGCTTTGCAGTAAAGTCCATTTGCAGCACGGTGTCGAGGAAGTTGTTCCAGTGAAGACTCTCTGTTTGGGTCATTGGAAAGAAACTTAAATGATCATTAATCTGGAAAGAGTGGAATGCTCAATTCTCTAGATCATGTTGAATGGATATGTTTTCATTTATGAGAAGTTTGTTCCTCAATTTTAGGATTCATTTATGTCCACGTCTTTCTCTGTTGAGTTAGGTAGTTAGTTGCTTTTTTGGTTTAAATAAGTGCTCCTCCTATGCGATTGAGCAAGCATAGCATGTAAGAGTTAGTATGATAATAAGAAGTAGAATATGTAAGAGTTAGTATTATGATAAGTGATAGAGTATTGTGTTAGTTTTCATATGAGCAGAAAAATGTATATCATTCCTAGTTTATTAATAAAAGCTGATGAAGTTTTGAGTTTAATTCTTGCATAATTAGTTGATGCTTGCTAAGGGGGCACACATAGTAAATATCTATAGTTAGTTAGTTAGTCATTTATTTTCTATTGATCATAAGTTAGATTTTGTTTTTGAAGTTTAAGTGCAAACTCAGTCTTATATTGTTCCTGCAACATCGGGTATCCATCCCTATGTTTGTTCCTGCAGCTTAAGGTCCGTTCATAGTTTGTTTCTCAGTTATAGTTGTTATGGTTTATGCTTTGATTAAGTTTAGAAGGCTTCACATTACATTCCTGTAGCATAAGTAGAATTCCTTTCGCACATTTATTTCTAGTAAATCGTGACTGAAACTGGTTCTTAGTGCACAAACAATGCCGCTCCATTTCAAGTATACGTTCCCTGGTTTGACAAAGTAAATGAATGACCATAAGAAAATGTTAGTCTCCTCCTGGAATGTCCAATTCCCAGGTTAGGATTTTCCATGGCTTTTATATCCTTTTTTGGGCACGACCACCACCTGTAGTTCAAAATTTCAATCATCAGAAAGTGTGGTGAAAACCACCTATAACCAAGCCTAGGATTGTAATTTTTGAAAGGGGTGTCGGGGTACCACTTCCAATCCTTCCACTAGGGATTGGACCCATGAATTCCCACCTTATGAAGCATTTCTATAGGAATTGCATTCACCAGACCATCATAAGTAGCATGGTCCTAGTTTTGAATCTTGTAAAGGGCACACAAATATTCCCATGGCATGATGCACATGGTGGGTCTATGAAAGACCTACTATAAACTTTGAATAACTTTCTTGTGGAATCTGAGCTCCTTAATCCAAGATGACTTAGCTAGAGGTTGACCATTGTTAGCAAATAGAGGTGATCACCAAATGTTTTTTTGATTGAGTGAAAGCCCATCACAAAAACTAGAGCTAGCATAGTGGAGCCAGGGCTTAACTACCTCCCAAGCTCTCCAAATTCTCTTGGCCATGAAATTCCCCACTATTTGAATAGGTTCCTTCATGACCATTAGGGTTTGAAAACCAATCCCCTTCCAGGAGGTTCTGTGAATAGGAAATCCTGACTGAATACAATGCCCAAGGAGAATTTTCTATGCCTCATCTCTAGTAAGCACACAAATTATTCATTTTACACACAAGGAAGTCCCTTGTTGTTGAGTGGAGAGCAAACCAAGTCCTTCAAAATCTTTGGGAAGGTAGAAAAATTCCCAAGTGACACAGTGAAACCCTCTATGGGACTTGGTAGAAGCCCAAAGAAAGTCCCAAAGAAACTTTTTGAGCTTGCTATAAGCCAATTTTCAAGGGGTGTAACAAGAAGAATAATAAACATGGGTAGCCACAAGAATTTTGGAGCACACCTAGAATTTCCCTACCAGAGAAAGGGGCTTAATAATACAGTAAGTGAGATTTTTCTTGTCTCTAAAAAAGAATAGCTTGCCATAGCTCATCTAGAGAGGCCTAGAAAGCCAAAGGAATTCCCACAAACCAAAATATTTCTTTTGGCCCATTCCACTTTGAACCATACTACTGAAACCAAGGAGGAGTGGGTAATATAGACTGATAGTAGCATAACATTTTGTGCCACTAAAATGAAAAATTGGATGCAAGGAAGAAAGTATTAAGACATCCTAGGGTTGGCTTGATATTGTCTTCTTCCTCCAAGAGAGTGAGGAAATAGTCATTAGAAAAATGACCATTAACCAGTTGGGCCTGAGCGTTGGGCAGCGAAATGCCTTTGACACACTGCTAGGAAACCGCATTGGTGAAGAGGTAGCCAAATTCTTCAGCAGCAAGAACGTAACATTTGAACAACCTAAATAGGGAGCAAGTGGGAATCCTTACCAAATGGAACGAAAAATCCAAAAGGAAAGAGATTGGTGGCCATTAGTGGTGATATATGTAAAGGCATCTACAAAGAACATTTGAACAACCTGAATAAAATTAGGCCCAAACCTCAAGGCTTGTAGCATGGAAAGAATAAAAGGCCATTCAATGCGGTCATAAGCCTTAACAAAATCAATTTTAATGAAAATAGCTTTCTAGTTTGAGCACCTGGACCACTCCATGCCTTCCTAAATAACAATAATGTTGTCTAAAATAAAAATTGATTTGATAAACCCATTGTGCTCTAGGTGCACAATCCGAGGTGAAAGATGGCGGATCTTCGAAGCCAAAGCTTTGGCTATGATTTTGTAGGAAGCATAGAGAAGCATAATAGGCCTCCAACTACAAATATCCTTGGGATCTCCAGACTTAGGTATAAATTTATTATTTCCTTTATTTAATACATTACCCAAAGATTTAGCATGAAAGGCTTCTAAATATTGTACAAGTCATTCCCAACATAGTCCTAAAGGGCCTTGTAAAATTCACAAGGGAAGCCATCAATGCTCGAGCCTTTTTCATCAACCATTGAATGAACAACTTCCTTAATATCTTCAATTGTTAACAATTGATCGAAGAAATTTCTCTGGGCTAAGGAAAGCCTAATTGGAAAAACAACAAGGCAATCCTTGAGGGCTTGCTATTGCATAGGCATGGATTCCTATGTAGTGAAGACTTGGTCATAATTCCAAACAAAGACCTAGAGAATGTTAGGAAGCTCAGAGAGAATTTTAATTCCATCTTTAATTTTTTTAATGCCTTGAGATGATTTCCTAGCTTGAAGGGCTAGAAAGAACTCTTTAAAGGCATTGTCGTCAATTTTGAACCACTGTAACCTAGCGTTGATTTGAGAACCTTTGGTAGCATAATTATTTGCAACTTGATTTTTATGCCTTAATTCCACCACCCTGACTTGTAATGATGGTGAAAATGGGTTGGCCACCAACACCTTGGTTGCTGAGTTTAGATTAGTAGTGGTAGCCTCATAAGACTACCGACAAAAGATGACCAGTTGGCGCCCATAATTGGACATAAATCTAGCCATGTGAGTGATATCATCACTCCACCAAGTAATCCAACCTATATTATGAGTTGGATTGTAGTCAAATTCTAGACTCGGTGAATGTGGGCTAGGGTGGGCTAATGACAAAGCAAATATGTGTTAAAAAAGAATTGATTTTTACACATGCAAGGCTGTCTTGTCTCCAATTCGATGTGAAAATAAATGGGGAAATGATCAGATAAGGTCACATCCACTAACAACTTAACTGGGAGAGAAGAATTATCAAAAGAGAAAAAATATCGAGCAAAGATCATGGCACGATTGAGGTGCTTAAATATCTTGTTAGGGCCAACTCTATAATTACACCAAGTGTTCTAGAGAGAATGAGAATGGTGGTGGCCAATATTTGGATCAAAATTCCCCTATTTATTGCACATGTAAAACCATGCCTCCCTTTCGCTAGCTACCCATCTGAATGGCAAGGTTCCATCTTTGTCACAGGCCATGTCAACCATATTGAAATCCCTAAATAATAACCAAGTTGCATCTAGAAATGAATCAACAATCCTAAGCCAAACCAAAGAGCCTTCCACAACATCATTAGAAGCATAAACATTAATAATCTCAAAGGAATGATTATCAATGTTGAGAATGATCCAGACAATCTGATGAGTGGGGTCAGACCCATGTTCAACCACACAAGAGTTCCACCATGGAGACAAAAGGGTGACAGCTTTGCCACGCCTAGCTTCATGATCAGTGCAAAACATCTTATTGGCTAGCCAAATAGAATGACAACCTGAGGAAAGAAATAAACGAAAAATTTTAACCTCTTGGAGGCAAAGCACTTCAATACCAAATTATTTACTCCAAGTATCCCTAACTGAATACTTTCTAGAGAGGTCTGTCAGACCTCAAACATTCCATGAGAGGAAATTCATGAGTGAAAATCCTCCATATCATTGTGTACCATAGAAAAACGGATCTTGAAAATTTTCATAGTCTTTTAGGTTTTTCTCTTGTGATGCTTGACCTATTTTTCTTAGATTTAATGTTGAAATTTAACTTATGCATTCATATTACTTAGTTTTCTATGGGATCTTCATTCCATGGGATTGATCATCCCTCTTGATTGTTGTCATTCCATCTTGCTAGCATAAGGACATTTGGATCCTTCTCAATATACATGACTACTTTAGTGTGAGTTTGAAGCGAGTTCATCCTCTCACTAAAGTGGGGGCTAAATGTAAGATAGAAAAATGGATCTTGAACATTTCCATGGTCTTTTAGGTATTTATCTTGTGATGCTTGACCTATTTTGCTTAGATTTAATGTTGCAATGTAACTTATGCATTCACATTAGGTCCTGAACATGTAAATTATGATGTCTTATGAAGGTGTTATGAAGTGTTGTGACACATTTTTCCACTTTTCTAAACTCTCCCCATTATAATTCATCTAAAAATCACCTTTTTATCACTTATAATGTCCTATTCTAAAGTTCTATAAAGTCTTGTAACAAGATTTCACACTGTTCTAGGCTTGTTATCACTATTTACACTTTTTCTTATGCTTTATTTGACCCCATTATGCACTCATAAGCCTTAATTAAGTATATTTTGAATGTAAACCCGAAAAAAAACATTAAATGTAACTTAATTCCTGACACCCACTTACAAGCCTAGAGTGGGACCCATTCGCCATAGGTGAAAAATGAGTCCCTCTTGGCTCCAAATTAGAAAAAAATAAAAATTCTCTCAGGTTTTTATTCAAAAAGACCTTATGTCGGCTTGTGATGATATATTATTGGGTTATTAGGGCATAAGTGTGTATCAATAAGTTTTTTTCCATCCATTTTACATCTAATTCATTCACTAATTGACTCATTAATCCAATTCATTCATTCAACATCAATTAGCATTCTTCCATTGATTCTATCAAAGCATCATTGAATCAAGTATCTTGGAGCATCCATTGGCACATCTTCAGACTTCTACAACAAAGTTTTTGGTGAGTTTAGGATTTTTTCATGTTTTTTATTCATCATTCCTTGCTCATTTAATTTCATTTCTTTATCAAGGGTTTAATTACCAAAGTGGGATTTGACCAAGACAAATCCCTATACTCTAACCCTTAACAATTTTTCCCTTTTTACATGTGTGTTTGTAGACATTTTATGTATATTTTTTAAGAAAATAGGTGTTTGAAAGTGGTCAACAAGTCAATAAAGTGTTTCAAGTCAACTAAACCTTAATTCAAGCTTGGAGACAACCTACAATCCATTTTTTTGCATATTTGACTCTGTCAACCTAACAAGAAGACAAGTGTATATCTCGAGCTACAAGATTGATGTTTGAATTTTAAAAAATTTGGAGGAGGACCAATTCACCATCAGTGGTGAATGATTCCAACCTATAGGCCGGAAAAGTTGATTTTGTCAAAATCCAGTTCTTGATAGTTGGAAAGCAATTTCAGGTGTTTTTGCTAGTAGGAGGACTGATTTGCAATCAGTGGTGAATGAGTCCAACTAGTGATTTACAATAATTTCTGCTAGCTTCCAAAACCTTCCAAGATTAGTACCCAACTTCCAGGTGCACTTTGTTCAACCTTATTCAGTTTTGTTTGCATTAGTTTATGTTTTTAGTTCATTTTTGCATACCTCATTGTGTTTTCAAGCATTACATATTTCATTAGTTTTTCATTAATAATCAATCAATTTCATCATCTAGTTGCATTTAGATCATTGCATTTAGTCTCAATTCCATCTTGCATTCCTTATTTTTTGTGAACCACATCAGTTTTTGTGTTCTATTGAGCTCTCCTTTTAGGTGAAAAACCATAAGAGTGTAAGAGAAGTTCATAGAACACAAAAAAATTGATGGTTCATTTTGGTGAACCTATATTTTGAGCACCTCTCTTTATAATTTCCATTGCATCTTGCATTGTAGGTTTCCTTTGCATCAACATTCAATTAGGTTTAGTTTTTCCTTTACATCTTAGGGTTTCTCCAATTGCATTCGTGAAAGAATCATATAGACTTCATTTTTTAATATTAAATAATTAAACAAAATAAAATTTTTCATTTGCATCCTCATTCTATATTTGAAAAGAATTGAAATAATTTTAATTTTTCTAAAAAGCACAAAAAAATCTCATACTTGGACTCATTTGCCACACTGGGTCAGTTCACCTGCACATTTTGAGCTACATTTTCAGGCATTTTTTGGTTATCTTTTGCATTACTGTTTTTTGTTGCTAATTTTTGTTATACTTTCCAGATTTTCTCTTTTATCTTCTTTCTTCCACCTTATTTTCCTTTTATTCCTTATCCTCATGGATTTTTTTGTTAACAACTTTTGGAATTCACTAAAAAATTTAGTAGAAATGTCCAATTGTTCCCTTGACTATGATCCTAATGACCTTGAGCTTTCTCATGCTCCTTCATATCCAAATGAATGTCCTCCTCATGCTGTTGAAATCATTGGACAAGATGATGATAGTATGAATAAGTTCTTACATGAATTCCTTGGTAACCTTGAAGCCAATGAAGCCTTTTACCCATCCATGAACTCACAAGATATTTTTGCTCTCACCTCCTAACATGTTTGGATACCTATATCCTGAAACAACTAAAGGACCTAAGTTCCCTCCAACATGTGAACCTATTTCCTCTACGCAACCACATCCTCACTCATTTTATGATAAAAAAGTTACAGACACACCAATCAACCTTGAAGAAACATATGGAAAAGGATTTACTATCTTAAGAAAACAAGATTGTGACACAACAACTAAGCATAACATTGACCAAATTTTAGAACAAAGACCAACATATGACAATACAACAAGATGAGGATATCAAGATCCTCCTCATGACAACAAGCCTCCTTTTGAATATTGCAAACCTTGAGATGATGGTACACTAATCTTTGATTCTCCTCCTAACTTGAATATCCTCCTTCCACATGAACAACCATTACCTAATTCTAATGAAAAGGATGCTAGGATCCCAATGGGTCCTCTTCCTCCTTCAAGCCATGTAAAAGGTGAATCAAGCAAATGCAACATGCCTTACAAATTGAAAAAACTTGAGTTTCCTATCCATCCACCACCTGAATGTGAAAGGAGACTTCAACTTTTTAAAGCAGAGGCCTTATATTCTTACCACTTTCAAATAGGTTGGTCATCTATCCTAAAGAATATAATATACCATATTGCAAATATCATCATATTCTTGGGCACTAAACTAATGAATGTCGGGCATTGAAGGACATACTGAACAAGTATCACTTCACTGATATGGACTGCTATCCTATCATCCCTTAAACCAAATCCCTTAATCATGCCATAGTTGTCGAATTTTCTCTTCTTATTATTGCATGATCCTTTCCCATCACCCACCTCAGCTCATTCTTGCCTCACATTTAGTGGTGGCAAGATGTTGTTTTCCTTATCTTAGAAATGCATCTATCCTTGTCTCCTAACTACATTATTCCTCTTCTATTTATATTACTTGAGATTGAGAAGCCAATAACTCGGTTAATGGTTGACTTGAATTTGCATTACTAGCCCCTTTTACATTTTCCTTTTTCTGTGGTGTGTTTGTATGTGAGTATTTTGTTTCCTTGTAATGTGCATTTGATGTTCCCTTTCTTTGTGCACTTCCTCTATTCGTACCTCTATTCTTCTATATGTTGTACATTTTTACTCTTTCCTTTTCACTTTTGTTTTGTGTTTCTCCTTTTGGGGATGACGCAAAGCATTGGGATACCCTATGTCTCTTCCATGTTGACCCAAATGGTCCCTTTTCATTTTTACTTTGTATTTTATTTTGTTTTCCTTTTGGGGATGACACAAGGCATTGAGATTGAAATGTATCCTTCATGTTGACCAAAAATATTTTCCTTTTCTTCTTCATTTTCTATTTTTGTATGCCTGTGTTTCTCCTTTTGGGGACAATGCAAAGCATTGAGACCGCAATGTATCTTCCATGTTGACTCAAAATAAACTTGGTTTTTCTTTTTTTTTCGCTCTTTGAGCCATTCTTTGAGTTCTATGTGTTTTGGGGAATGATGATAGTTTCGAGCTCTTTAATAAAAACATTGCAAAAACAAACATACTAACCCCAAATCCATAGATCCCTTATGTGTTTGGTGTGTTCCTTTCTTGTGGGAAGCCCCCTTTCTTTTGTTCTCTTTTTCATTTACATGATGCAACCCTTCTCAAAAACATATCTCTTGGCATAGGGGCTTTCCAAGTTGGCTCTCATGTCTTTTTTTCCTTTTGTATATTTCCCTTTGCTACTTTAAAAAAATTTCTCATAGAACGGTGTGTAGCAATTCCTTTAAAGTGGGGGGCATGCATTGGCATTATTCATTTCATATTTTTTTCTTTTTCTTGGTTCTTAGTGCAGCCTTGTTACTTCACATGATGTGTTTGTCACTTTGTGCATGATATTGGGTGTGATGTCCTTAATAAGTGTGATCTATCTTAGCATATTGCATTCCTCTTAGTGGCCTCATGCGACACACTACATCCCCTAAGTTGTGAATATTCTATTCTTTGACCAGTCCTCTCTTGGAGACATTAGGTGCAATGTTCACTAAGTGATAGACCTTGTATGAAGCAAAGAAGACTCATTTGAACATCTTTTTCATTTTAAATTTTTGCAATTTAGATTTTACGTCTTTTCCACCTTGCATAACACAACTTGCATCCCTATGGTGCCATCTTATTTTTTTATGAGTTCTAAGCATACAAAGCTTTGCTTGTCTCATGAAGCACAAATAGACATTTCCCTTTCTGGCACCTTATTAAAGTTATCAAGAGGTATAACTTTGATATGGTTGAGTGGGAAGCCCATTCTACGACACGACTTTCCCCATAGCTACTTATGTGTTTGTTAGTGCATACCAACTAGCATATGCATTTCACCTCTTTAGCTTTCTCACATGGTAGACCACCATGATTTTTGTCACCCCAAAGTGAGTATGCATTTTATTTTTCAGAAAAACAACCTAGATCCGATTCACGACTAGCTAAACAAACGATTGAAGCTTGATCTAGCTTTTCCTTTTGCATCTCCCTTCTATTTTCCTCTTTCACACACTCGTGTTCCTTTGTTCTTTTGTTTAGTTTGCCATGGGATCTTCATTATGGGGGCTTGATCATCCCTCTTGATTTTTGCCATTCCATCTTGCTAGCATAAGTACATTTGGATCCTTCTCAATATGCATGGTTACTTTAGTGTGAGTTCGAAGTGAGTTCATCCTCTCACTAAAGTGGGGGCTAAATGTACCATATAAAAATGGATCCTGGACATTTCCATGGTCTTTTAGGTCTTTCTCTTTTGATGCTTGACCTATTTTTCTTATATTTAATGTTGCAATGTAACTTATGCATTTACATTAGGTCCTAAACATACAAATTATGATGTCTTGTGAAGGTATTGTGAAGTGTTGTAACACATTTCTACATATTTCTAGCCTCTCTCCATTATAATTCATCTAGAAATCACCTTTCTATCACTTATCAAGTCCTATTCTAAAGTTCTATAAAGTCTTGTAACAAGCTTTCACACTTTTCTAGGCTTGTTATCACTACTTACACTTTTCTTATGCTTTATTCATCCCGTTTATGCACTCATAAGCCTTAATTAAGTGTATTTTTGAATGTAAACCAAATAAACAACATTAAATGCAACTTAATTCCCGACACCCACTTAAAAGCCTAGAGTGGGACCCATTTTCCATGGGTGGTGAATGAGTCCCTCTTAGCTCCAAATTTAAAATAATTCAAATTTTCTTCTAGGTTTTTATTCAAAAAGACCCTATCTTAGCCTATGATGATGTATTATTGGGTTATTAAGGCATAAGTGTGTATAAAAAAGTGTTTTTCCATCCATTTTACATCTAATTCATTCACTAGTTCAATCATTAATCCCATTCACTCATTCAACATGAATTAGCATTCTTGCATTCATTCTATCAAAGCATCATTGAATCAAGCATCTTGGAACAACCATTGACATATCTTCAGACTTCTACAACAAGAATTTTGGTGAGTTTCGGAAATTTTCATGTTTATTCATCATTCCTTGCTCATTTAATTTTATTTCTTTATCAAGGGTTTGATTAGCAAAGTGGGATTTGACCAAGGAAAATCCCTATACTCTAACCCTTAACCATTTTTCCCCTTTTGCATGTGTGTTTGTAGACTTTATATGCAGATTTTTCAAGAAAATAGTTGTTGGAAAGTGGTCAAAAATTCAACAAAGTGTTTCAATTCAACTAAACCCTAATTGAAGCTTGGAGACAACCTATAGTCTATTTTCTATAGATTTGACTCTGTCAACCTGACAAGAAGACAAGTGTAGATTTGGAGCTATAGGATTGATCTTTGAATTTGCATATTTTGGGAGGAGGACTAACTTTCCATTAGTGGTGAATGAGTCCCGTCTATAGGTGAGAAAAGTTGATTTTTTCATAATCCAATTCTTGATAGTCAGAAAGCAATTTTAGGTGTTTTTGCCAATAGGGGGATTGATTCACCATCAGTGGCGAATGAGTCCCATTGGTGATTTACAGTAATTTCTTCCAGTTTCCAAAATATTTCAAGATCAATACCCAACTTCTAGGTGCACTCTGTTCAACCTTATTTAGTTCTATTTGCATTATTTTATGTTTAAAGGTCATTTTTGCATACCTCACTATGTTTTCAAACATTACATATTTCATTAGTTTGGCATTAATAATCAATAAATTTCATCATCTAGTTGTATTTATATCACTGCATTTAGTCTCAATTCCATCTTACATTCGTTAGTTTGAGTGAACCACATCAATTTTAGTGTTATATCTCTCTCCTTTTAGGTGAAAAACCCTAAGAGTGTGAGAGTTCAGAGAACACCACAAAATTGATGGTTCATGTCAAAGTCAAGCTCCTCTTCATTAAGAGAAGAGAAGCAATTGTGTATAAAATTTGGTGGAAATGACCCAATCTAAATAGATAGAGAATAAATTCACTAATTTTCTTACACTTATTCACCTTCTTCCAATGGTGGAGAAGGATTGTGTGACCTCCTTTGACCTCTCGTCATGGGAGGAGAAACATTTTGTTGTGTTATCATAATGACAAGAGGTTGAGGCATTGTCTTTGGCCTAGGCTACAAAGGAACATTATTGGCTCTAGCTAGAGCTTCCTTCCCCTTCATTGAATGGTTTGAAATGCTCTTCATTGGTTTAGAGGCCTTGGAAGATGACCCAGAAACACTAGACTTATTTTTGCAGTTTGTAACCATGGTCCATTTTTCATCAGGTTTGGTAGAAAAAGTATCTTCCCAACGAGGATTTTCAGTATCTCATGGTGGAGAAGGTGTACAAGGCACTACCAAATGGAAGACCTTGATCTTGTGGTTTGTGGACTGTCACTGATAACACGTGTTGGGTAAGTTAAAACAAGTAATATTCTGGGTATTCTAGAGAGCTCCAATTTAAATGTCAATGGAGTCTATCAAATATTTGGAAAGGTCCACTTCGACATAGACCCATTTCTAGGGTCAGGCTTGAAAATACCTATTTGGCTCAATGCAAATGACCCTCCCTAAAGAGGACACAATATGATTCAAAAAAGGAACACAAGGCAGAGGTAAACCAGTAAACTCTATCGAGATTGAGACTTGCAACTTGGTGTCATCCAAGACAGTGAAGTCATGGGTCCATGCTTGGAAAACCAACAAAGAAGACCTAACATACCAGGGACCATGGGCTAGGATAGTCTAGATATGATTGACCTCCGCAAAGCGAAACAAGAAAATACCCTTGGTTAAATTTTGGACCATATCAAGGTAGACCCCATGAGGGACCCAAGCCTTGTTGACCCATTCCTTAAGCACACTTTTAGGGGGAGTCTTCCCAAATAAATATCCAATAAGGGTATGATGCTCAAGCCATTGAAAAGCATAATCAAAGTCTGGTAAATGGTATGTGCAGGATCATCATGGAAAAGCAGGCCCTTAAGTGGCAAAAAATTCAAAAAAATTAGAGTTAGGCAACTTGACGTGACAATTTGAATAAATTCTCTATATTATTTAAAAAATATGTAAGAACAAAATCTCTAAAAAATTGAATTTAGTTTCTAAACTACTAGGTTTTTTTTTTTTAAATCTATTTGGTAAAAATTTGAAATTTCAATGCAATAGTACTTAAATTTCAGGAAAAATAAGAAGTAGGTGTCTGTCTGAGAACCCTAACCACAATAAAATGATAATATTTTTTATAATATTTTAGATATAAGTATAGGACTCATGTCTCAATGTGATGCATTTTTTTTTTGTAATTTTTTTCCAAGTAAATAATTTTATGAGTTTTTAATTACAACTTTAAAAAAATATAAAAAATCATATGTCTGACCACCTTAACTTTGTCAAAACTTCATGAAATTCAATTTTTTTTTCTAATCCTATACTATACAAAGCATAGAATGTGACACATGTTTCTGATTAAAAACATGTGATACCATTTGAAAGTTGTAGATTTTTTTCAATCAACCTATCAATTAGGACTTTAATCGTAAATCAAATAGAAAATGAATAATAATTATTTATTAAATTCAAAGTATAGCATACTTTATATTAGTGGAAATCTGATAATATCTTTTAAAAACCCTTTTCGTTTCATCAATTTTGGGTAAAAAAAAGTTATCAACCACATAGCCTACACATACCCATCATGATCCTCCACATACCCTAAAGGAAAAACCACATCAGTTGCGGAGTTAGAACACTTACCTCGTGAAATACTTTTAGAACAAATTTTTGGGGCATTTGTTTGGAGGATGAGCCATTGAGTAGAGTCATTGAACTACTAACACCAACATGAATAGCTGGGTTAGAGCTAGTTGAAGACATATTAAAACACAAAAACAACATTAAATGCGGTCATACACATAGGAAAAGAGGAATTTCCTATGTTGTAAGAATAGTATGACGCAATTAGAGGGGCCAAGAATAACCACAGGCACCACAAAACCCTAAAAATCCCCCATACACCTTCCACAAGAGGAAATGTTGGCTTGTCTTTCAAATCGACATGTTTAATATTTCTAAGCTTTGTTTAAATTCATTCTTTTCAATTTATATTGAACGTTTTATATGCTTTAAAGGTCTGTGTAATTTAAAAATATGAATGTCATTAGCCCTATTATTAGATCCTATCATAAGGCAAGTTACTATTTCATTTGTTCAATATGCATTTGGTATGCAACATCGGCTAATCACATTTTTTTATTTGAACATATTACTTTCTATTTGTATAGTTTTAATTTTACAACTTATATTTTATATTTGAAAATTAACATTTATCTCTTTTTCTAATCATGTGAGTAGCTCTATAAATCATTTTTTGTTTAAGAAAATTAGTAAAATAGGAAGGCATAGATTGATTAAATAAATTATGAAAGATTTTAATTGCGGTTGGGGGTACATAATCCATTAATGCATAGTTAATGCATTAAATAACATCTGGCTGGAGAATCTGTTGGAACTGTTGATGGCTACGTGTGGTCAGTGTACTAATAATTTAATATAGATTAAAGTCCAGCAAGTTGCTATAATTATAATTATAATCCTTTTTATAATTACTTTAAAAAAAAATTAAAATTAAAATTTTAACAAATTATTGTAGCTTAGTTTATTTTTTATAAATTGTTTATTTTTACAAAAGTTTTTTTTCCTTTTATAATTCATTTTAGTCTACAATCATTCTATAGTGTAGTTATAATAGAGTTAAACAATTTTTTTTATTGTTGAATAGCATAACAATTTAAATTGTGATCATTAATGAAAGAAAATTTATAAATTTTCTATGATTAAAGACATGAAGATTCAAAAAAAAATTCTTCCTTATTTTAAACAATTTCACATAAATTTTAATTTTCATCTCAAATTCTAAAATAGGGAATAAAAGTTGGTTACACATTTATGTAAGTGGCTTTTTACTAATTTATTTATTATTAAATATTTTTATAATATGTTTATTTTAATTGTTTATAGAAATGAAATTCAAATATTTTAACAAAAATATTATAATAAAGTTGGTTTATTTTTATTTTTTATTAATTTATTTGTTATTAAATAATTTTAGAATATATATTTTGAATTTATTTATAGAAATAAAACTCAAATATTCTAACAAAATATTTATAATAATGTTGGGTCTAAAAAATTACTATTGAGAAAAGTGTTAATTCCTTGTCATAGATGTTGTATTTTAACATGAGACATTTAAAAGTTTTTTAGTGATAACATACAAGTCTTACACTTGCAATAATGTTTCACTCATACCATAACTAATTGCATCCATCTTTTCCTTTGAAATATATTTAAATTATGTAAAGTAAGGACTAGTGTCATACCTATCTTATCTACAACTCTTCATATACACACTACTATATATTTCCCAATGGAAGTTCCTTTTCTCATTACGTGTAGGAAATGACAATTCAAACTATTTTTAACTGTCTAATTTTGTGTTTCATAGCACCTAAATGAGAATCTTTTCTTTTCCCTCTTTAAGTTTTGGTTTTTATTCAAAGATCGTGTGTTTTGATTTTCAGCCTAGCCATTACCAAAACATGAGTAGTGGGTGATATGTTAGTTTAATAACTTAATTATTTTTCCATAATCTATCTCAGTGTCTTTCTCATATGTCAATTTAATAACTTTCTTTTTCCATCATGTATCTTACAACTGTGAACAATATTAGAGTTTTTGGATCTTGACAGACATGCCATTTACATAATTTTATTAATTTGCACTCTATGTTATTGGGTTTGTTGTGAATCCAACTTGTGTTAGGATTAGTTTGAACTTGGTATAGATGGATTGATTTAGTGTAAAGCTATATAATAGCTCCAAAGTGGAATTTAACCTTGAAACTTTGTTTTGGTGCTTTGATGGGTTGATCTAACATTTCTTTGAGACAATTTAATTAGCTTGTGATTTAAGATTTTCCATGCATTTCTAAACCTTAAAGTTTGAGCAATGTGATAGAAGTTATAATCTTGACAAGTGGGATCATGATTAAAATTAAATGACTCTAACAACTATATTCAGTTTGCTTCTTTGAAAAAACATCTTTCTTTGTTGCTTGCCTAAAATCTTTTTCCTTGAATTTTTCTTTAATCTCTTGTGCATATATTAACTACTTCATCACTAGAATTCATCGACCACTAACTAAATTGTTATTTTCTTTCTCCTTTGAATACAAATGCATTACGCTCTCCAATAGGAACTCAACACTTCTGTCACTTGTTCTGTATTGGCTTGGTTTCAAATTTTTTTTATTAAACCCTTTATAAAAAAAATTGATAGTTTGTATTTCATCGACGATGTATTTTTTCACCCCCCTTTGTTGTTGGTCACATGGTTGACCCTATTTGAGCACTCTAGTGCACAATTCTTGTGCCTGTTTAGCATTCCAAATCCTGGTTTTGCCTTTGATGTCCTCAAACTACCATTTTTTTTCTTTTTCACATAACTTTCACATACAAAGGTGGATTTTTTGAAATGAAATATCATCAGAAAGATAGAAGTCTCATTTTCAATGGTGCAAGTGTTTTGCAAAAAAATGTAGTTTTGAGCTATTTATTTAGGTTGAATTCAAATCTTCAATTTTTTCCTTTTAGCTAATTACTTTTGGCTCCATAATCCATTTTTTCCCAAAATTTGTGGCATTAGGATGGTAGGTATTCAGGAACACTACAGTTCTATTTGTGCACTTTTTGTAGATTTTTTTCCAAAATTTCAAAATTTTAGTTTGAAGTTCATATGGTACTTTTGCATATATTGTTGTAAATTTTCCAAAAAAGTGTAATTTTTTTAGGATAAAGGGGTTAATATCTTGTATTGTGAAAGGAATTTGTTGTTACTCTATTGTAATATCTGATTGTATCATGGATCTATCAAAAATTGTATTCTAACCCCATATAACTATCATGAATAGAAGTAAAAAATGGGGATGTTATTGTTAACATTGAAGTTGCAAAGAATAACATTTAGTGAAGATCTAGAACCTACATGAGCCAAAGAAAGAAGAAAATGTCTTGGTAGAAGGGATGAAGCTCTTGGTAATCTTCTTTTGTCCATTTCTCTAGATCTTAGATATCATGTTGCATCTTGCACACATCCTAATCAAGTATGGACTACTTTAGAGAGTCTCTTTGGTAAGCTAGATAAAATGAGGAAATTTAAGTTGGAGAATGAACTAATGGGTCTAAATCCATTAGATTTTGATATTATCGAAGACTTTTCTATAAGATCAATTCTCTAAGATTACATTTATCTAATTGTGGGGTCACTAAAGAGTATGAACACTTGATTATTTCTATTCTTGCTATGCTTCATCTTGATTATTCATTGTTTTTTTCTACATTTTATGCTACATTGGATGCCATTGGAAATGCACACAAAATGCCTTCTCTTGATGAATTTGCAGCTCAGCTCGCAAGGGAACAAGTAAAGTTGGTTCACATGGGAACATTGAAGTCTTCTACATCTCATGCTCTTCTTTCAAAGGATACAAAGGCTTCAAGTGGAAAAAGTAAGAAGTAGAATTAGGCACTCAAGTCTAATGAGCAAGGTAAAGATTCTCCTTCACATAGCACTCCTGATTCTACATCCTCTTCAAAAGAGGAATCATCTGAAAAGAAATTTAAATGTGCATATTGAAAAAGGCTAGGAAATGGTGAGCATAGATATTATAATAAGAAGATTGATGAACTCACACATCTTCTTCAAAAGAATAACATTCAACTACCCTCATCAATGTCTTCTATTTCTTCTTAAGCATCCCAATCGACAACCCCCTCATCATATTAGTCGGAGAATATAAGATCTATAATAGGGCTACAAAAAATGAAAGGAAAATAACTCTTGGCCTCTACAAGTCTTGAATCTAATAGATGGATTCTTGATTTAGGGGCATCTTTTTATATGGCATCTTCTATGGATATGTTCTCTTCTTTTGAGCCTTGTAATTCACATAAAATTTTGATAGGTAACAATACCTATATGAAGGTAAGTGGGAAGGGAATTTTAATGATGTACTTTGTGTTCCTTCCTTGACATCTAATCTCCTTTCTATTTATCAAATAACTCATGGGGGGGTATGTGTAGGATCATGATGGGCCAAAAAGTGGCAATATGATGGGTATGTGGCTGATGATTATTTTTTTACCTAAAATTGATGAAACAAAAAGGGTTTTTAAAGAAGATTCTCACCTTTCCACTGATATAAATTATGCTTTACTTTGAATTAAATAAGAAATTATTATTCATTTTCTATTCAAATTATGACTAAAGTCCTGATTAATAGGCTAATTGAAAAACATCTGTAGCTTTCAAACAGTATCAATTTTTTTCAATCCAAAACATGTGCCACATTCTATGCTTTGCATACTATAGGATTAAAAAAAGAAAAAATGAATTTCATGAAGTTTTGACCAAGTTAAGGTGGTCAGACATACAAATTTTTATATGTTTTAAAAATTTGAATAAAAAATTCATAATTAATTATTTACTTGGAAAAAAATAATAAAAAAATATGTATCACATCAGGGCATGAGTCCTCTACTAATATCTAAAATATTATAAAAAAATATTATCATTTTATTGTGGTTAGGGTGGTCGCAGACACATACTTATTTTTTCCCTAAAATTTAAATACCATTGCATTGAAATTTCAAATTTTCACCAAATAGATTTTTTTTAAAACAAACCTAGTAGTTTAGAAACTACATTCAATTTGCTACAGATTCTATTGTTACATATTTTTGAAATAATATAGATAACATATTCAAATTTTTACATCAAGTTGCCTAAGTCTAATTTTTCTGAATTTTTTGCCACTTAAGGGACTACTTTTTCCATGATGATCCTGCACATACCCGGGGGTCAAGGTAAAACAGTTGAGTTCACTCTTGATAGAGTATACATAAAGGAATTGGAAACTAGGGATATTGGTGCTATCGGTATGGTTTTTTTATTTTTTATTAGACTGCAGGAATTGGGTAGCACGACCCCCTATAAACTACAGTGCACCTGGTAAACTTTTTAAAGTGACCAATGGGGCTGGCGTGACACACCCTCCGGTATGGTTGTTCCTTCATCTTGTTTGTATTATTTTTCCTATTTTGCTTCAAAAGGTGATAATATTCCTTTGACTACATCACAGACTCCATTTAATGTGAACCAAATGGGTGTGTAGAATTTTTTTCATAAACACCTTGGTATTCTAGAGACTTGTGTTGAGCTTCCTACTCCTCCACGTCCTGCCTCCTTAGCCATTAATGCTTCTATTTAGTAGGATGATCATATTTTTTAAGATCTTTATTTGTGGGATAAATATTTAACATGTATTTCTAACTTTTTGTGGAGTCTCATATTGCAGATTTGGAAGACACACTTGACAAGGTTTCTCTCCTATTTGATGACAGTTTCAGCACAAATGTTATACCACCTTCTTTTTCTTTGGAGATTGACGTTAATGAGTCTCCTCATTCACTTGATTTGTCATACTTCTTGGTTGAGTTTGACCATGATTATGTTGTGACTTATTCAAGCTTGGAGAACCCTACTAAATTTTCAAAGGCATACATGTTGTAACTTCATTTTTCCTCTTTTCAGTCGGACATGGAGTGGCCTCTTCATTAGCCTACGAAATTGTTTCTTTGTAAGGGGAGATGTGTTACTTGTAGACATTGGATCATATTTTTTTTCAAGCATTCTTCATTAGCATTGTAGCTTCTTCATTATAATGGGATATATTGTATATATTTTCCCTCTTATGGGGGGGTTGTTGATTGTATATGCAAGATGGATGTAGTCCTTGGTGATTGTCATTAAGTCCTCCATACATCATATATATATTTTTTTCTTTTTGTTTCCTCTATTTCAGAGAGGAGTTTTGTCCCATTTTGTTTTCTCCTTTTCCCTATTTGTGTGATATTGATTGCATTTTCATTTGCAAACTATAAATGGGTACCTAACATGACCTCATACCTAGGACCCATCTTCATCTTCATCTTTTCTTAATAATACTCTCCCTAAGTTTCACTTAAGGGGGGGTGTTGGTGTGATTAAATTTCTTATACTTAGATATATCACTCACTAGGTAATTATGGGACATATTCAAATGTTAAGTTTACTTGGGATATAAAATTCTTTCTAGAAGTCTTAGTTGGCTTTTCTATAACTTATCTTATATAGCTAGTAATCCCTAATTTCTAGGTAGTTAGTTTGTTAGTTGTCTCATGTCATAGGGTTAAGACACTTGTCATGATCTTGCCTAATTTTATATCTCTACCTTTCCTTTATAAGAAAGGCATCTCATGTGTACATTTGTATTCAAGCATATTCAACAAATATTCAACTCTCATTATTGAAGCATGTTTTCCTGCTATTTTCTTTCTTGTGGAAGATATTCTGGTCTAGCAACTATTTCAGTGGGTGTTGGGGAGTCACCATTTACTCCCATAGTGTGATCAGATGTGTGGTCAAGGATGGGATGTAGATCATTCATTCGAATGAGGGTACTACTCTAAAAATAAAGGACCTATCTTAGGACCATTTGATTGCCAAAATGGAAAACTTCCTAGTCAGTAGGATGGTTAGAAGAAGGCCCAATATTGAATCTATTCGCAAGTGGGCTTCTTCTAGGTGGGTTGTCAAAGGCTATTTCTCCATTTTAGCTATTCTGAAAGGATTATTTTGTTTAAACTTCAATCTTCATGAGGCTATCCTCACTGGTCACCCCTATTTTTTTGGTCATAGAGCCATCCCCTATGTAAGTGACACCTTGGTTTTGACCCCTCTAGTCACTTGACAAAAGTGCTTCATACCTAGGTTCATCTGTCAAGCCTCGCTTTGGAGTTTTGGGATGAAGAAATTATTGTGAGAATGGCCAAATCCTTTGGAAACTTTGTCTCATTGGACTATGTCACCAAAGAAAGGTCTAGACTACTGTTTGCTCATTTTTGTGTTAGTATTGAACTGAATAAGGTTCTCTTGACCTTAGTAAGTCTTAAAACCAAGTTTGGTAAGTGGTCCCAAACCATTGAATATCAAAAATTTGTTCCTTTTTGTCAAAAGTTTCTTTTGTTGGTCATCTTTGAAATTCTTGTTGGTTATCTTTGCAACGCTTGTCCCAAAGGTTTTCTCAAGTCCCCTATGGGTGAACTGGAAAGAAAATAGTTGGGGGAAATGCCCACTATTCTTCTTCAACCACTCAATAATGTCCTAGGAAGCCAAATTGAATTGACTATCAACCTCAAAGGTGAGTCAATTCTCAACAAATAATACCTGGGAGGAGGTTCTTTAAGCTTTGAGGGGTCCACCACCAAGAAAAAGTTTGGAAAAAATAACATTCAACTCACAAAACCTAGTAATACAAGCTAAATGATGGTTGTAAATGATGAAATTAAGTAATAGAAAGTTATGATGTATGTACCTGGGAAGTATATAAATGTGATGAGGATTCTAGAAATGCAAAAATGCTCTCAAAATTTGCTAGGGAGGACTAAGATTCTCTTACTATTGTCTTAGTACCACTACTATTATTTGGGGTAGATGCAAAATCTTCAGATGCAAGAACCATATTTGAAAGAATCTATGCAAAATACCTTCGAGAGGACTAAGATGCCCTAGGTGGTGACTTAGTCCTGTTCCAATTTTTTGAAATCTCTAAATGTGGTCCTGAGGCTCAAAGTTTCCACTTCCTTCTTCTCAAATCTCAGGTTCTAAAACTTCCAGATTTGGTATGTAGGTGACTTTTCATGAAGATGAAAACTTTGTAATGCAACTTTCCAACTTTTCACTTCAAATGATCTTCAAATATTCAACCTAAATATGCAAATGCAAATATGCAAGAGAAGAAAAACTTGTTTTTGATTAATGATAAACAGGTTTTGAAGGGAACCTGAAACCCTTTACAAAAAATAAAAAGGCAAAAAAGATAGAACCAGAGGCTGCCCACTGAAGCAACAACAAAAAAATAGCCAATTGATTAACCAACCATTAACAAACCATCAGACAACTGACATAACCAAAATGAAAAAAAAAACAAGGCTGAAAGGCCACTATAGTAAGTCCTTGAGTACTTTAGCAGCCACAATGTCCTTGGTTGCCAGCCTATCATGCATGTCCATGATTTCTTCAACATCCTAGGTAGGATCATTCTTACCTTTCTTAGTTTATCTTTGAGTATGAACACTCGGGATAGTAGTCATATCAGCTGAATTCACCTCCAAACCAACACCCTCCTCATGAACCAAGTTAGTATGAGCATTAAATAGACCCTTCCTAGTCATCTCCATGGCCTTTTGGTTAAGGAAAACCATACCCTTAGCAGATGCCTCCAACTTCTCCTTTCTTATACTAATAAGTGTATCCAAGTCCCTTCTAAGTTGCCTATTTTGATGTTCCAACACTGATACTCTCAGGTTTAGGTCATTCCTTAGTGAAGCAACCACATGCACCAGACCACCCATATTGGTATTCAAGGATCTAGAAAGCCAAAAAATAGCTTCCTACTCCTTAATGCTATGAAGAGTAGAGATGTTGCATCGGTCTATTGTATCATGATTATTATGAAGATCTTGAATTTATTGAACTAGCCACATAAGCATGTTGAAGGAGATATCAGCCCCTTCTTTGACAAGGCTCGACACTTGAGAGAAGTCCATTGCACCCCAAAAAACACCTCTGCCCTGATGCAACCCCACTAGGGGCTCCTCAAGTAGCACATCCTCAGAAACCATTTTAGCCTTCCCTTTCGAATAGGTTCCCCAATAGAAACATCCAAATTAACCACCAAGTTTTCCTTGCTATCCATAGGGGACCCACCAATACCCGAGCTCTCCCATTGAATATTTCCAATCACCTTCTCCTAATTAACATCCTCCACCTTAGCATAGGTCTTCGACTTCTTACTAGTAGAACCACCCAACAAACCCTTAAACTTACGCTTAGCATGTAGAGCTTTGAAGGAAGATGGCTTCACATCACCCATTGAAGGGGTATATTCCAAGTCAGTATCATAGCCATCAGACCACCCTTTAGAATAAACTTCAAACTACAAAGCTTCAGAATCTTGAATCTCCTGAATCCTATAATTCCCACTATATTTCCCCTTCTTTTTGGAAAAATGGGTTCTAAAAAGGAAATTAGCTTTCAAAAAATCCATAATGAGAAGCATTAAACCTTCATGTAGTTAAGGATTCTTGGGTTTTCTTCTGAAATTTGAAATTTTCCCTCCTCCAAGGAACTCAACAGATAGAAGAGAAATGAAACCAACTTACCATGGTGAAAGTGGTTCATAAGGACAAAGTGATGTCCATAGAGCATCATGAATCTTCCAACAAGTGTAAAGTAGCGCATCATAGCCACCACTACCTCTAGCCAAATAGGTTTAATCTACATTCTGTCATAACCTTCACAATCCAAATGGACCATCCTAGTGCTTTCCCTATCGCAAAAAAGATTATGCCTTGAGTTTTGAGAAATGTTCTTATCCCTATAGAATTTTCTCCCAGCCATTGACAAACCTGTAACCTCAGCAATAAAATCTTCATTGATGGTAGTATCTCTACCAAACATACTAATCACATGGCCATGCCAGGCGTCAACAAGCTCCTTTGACACCGAGGGTTTGAAACCCTTTAGACGCTCCAGGTAAGGAGTAACACCACCATTCTACAAAATTTCCCCAACCTAGGGATTAATTTTCATTTCCTCACAAGACAGGCTTTATGTGACACTTATCCTCTCCCATCATTGAGTTTCTAGTAGAGAACAACCAGATCACAACCAAAGCACAAGCCAAAAAAACACCCATAAAGCGTGTGATGCACTTGAAAGTAGTTTGAGAGGAGGTAAAAAATAGTGTAATAAGACAACTTACCACCAAGAGGAAAAAAATTCCAATGATCACCCATTGTGTGAGAAGTCCCATCAAACTACAAGCTTCATAATATCCACGTAACCCAAGATAGGGGAGGTGGGTAATAATAATAAATCAATGGATCTCATTAATAATGAGGTTCTTCAAATGAATAGGAAGGACGTCACCCTCCCTCCACTTACTAGCCAATGACACCCATAATTAGCCAACCAATCGACAACAACACTAGCTTCCCTATAGGCATGGGAAATGTAAATTTCTTCAAATTCCTCATAAAAAGAAATGGCATTAGATATAAAATTGTTGATAGACCATGAAGGGAAGACCTTTGTTTAAGGAAATTCACAATATTTAATGAGTCACCCTCGATCCATGAGAAGACCTTTGTTTAAGGAAATCCAGAAGAAAAACTTGTTGATTGTTAGTAAATGGGGGTTTTCCTTGGTCAAACCCCTTGTTGGTAATCTTGTTTTGTTCATTTCTCAAATCTTAGATGTCATGTTGCATCTTGCACACAACCTAATCAAGTATGGAATACTTTAGAGAGTCGCTTTGGTAATCTAAATAAAATGAGGAAATTTAAGTTGGAGAATGAACTAATGGGTCTAAATCCATTAGATTTTGGTATTATACAAGACTTCTTCTCTAAGCTCAATTCTCTAATATTGCAATTATCTAATTGTGGGGTCACTATAGAGGATGAACAGTTAATTCTTTATATTCTTGCTATTCTTGGTCTTGATTATTTAGTGTTTTTTTCTAAATTTTATACTACATTGGATGCCCTTGGTGATACACAAAAAATTCCTTCTCTTGATGAATTTACATGTCAGCTCACAAGGGAAAAAGTAAAGTTGGTTCACATGGGAACATTGAAGTCTTCTACATATCATTCTCTTCTTTCAAAGCATACAAAGGCTTCAAGTGGAAAAAGTAAGAAGCATAATAAGGCACCAAAGTCTAATGAGAAAGGTAAAGATTCTCCTTCACATAGTACTCTTGATTTTATGCCCTCTTCAAAAGAATATAGGATCTACAATAGTGCTACACAAAATGAAAGGAAAAGAACTCTTGGCCGAGCTACAATTGCTTAATCTAATAGATGGATTCTTGATTTAGGGGCATCTTGTCATATGGCATCTTTTATGGATATGTTCTCTTCTTTTGAGCCTTGTAATTCACCTCAAATTTTGATGGGTAACAATACCTATATGAAGGTAAGTGGGAAGGGTTTTATTGATGTGGGGGAAGAGAATCCTAATGATGTACTTTGTGTTCCTTCCTTGACATGGAATCTCCTTTCTATTTGTCAAATTACTCATGGGGGTCAACGTAAAATAGTTGAGTTCACTCCTGATAGATTGTACATAAAGGAATTGGAGACTAGGGATATTGTTGCTATCGGTATGGTTGATCCTTCATCTTGTTTGTATTCCTTTTCCTATTTTGCTTCATAAAGTGATAATATTCCTTTGACTGCATTCCACACTCCATTCAGTGTGAACCAAATGATGGGGAGAAGTTTGCTCATCTACACCTTGGTATTCTAGAGACTAGCATTGAGCTTCCTACTCCTCCGCCTCCTAATTCTTCTGTTTAGTAGGATGATCATATTTTTTTAGATCTTTCTTTGTTGGATAAATATTTGACATGTATTTCTAAGTTATTTGTTGAGTCTCATACTGCAGATTTGGAGGACACACTTGAGGGGGTTTCTCTCCTATTTGATGAAAATTTCAACACAATTGTTATACCACCTTCTTTTTCTTTGGATATTGGCAATCATGAGTCTCCTCATTCACTTGATTTTTCATACTTCTTGGTTGAGTTTGACCATGATTATGTTGTGACTTATTCAAGCTGACTTATTCAAGCTTGGAGACTCCTCAATTTTTAGAGGCATAGATGTTGTAACTTCATTCTTTCTCCTTTTAGTTGGAAATGGAATGGCCTCTTCATTATCCTATGGATTTGTTTCTTCCTAAGGGGAGATGTGTTTCTAGTTGACATTGGATCATCATTTGTTTTCAAGCATTCTTCATTGGCATTGTAGCTTCTTCATTGTAAGGGGATATATTGTATCTCTTTTTCACTCTTATGGGGGGGTTATTGATTGTATATACATGATGGATGTATTCCTTGTGGGTTATAATTATGTCCTCCATACATCATATTTTTTTTGTTTTTGTTTTGTTTTCTCTCTTTTGGAGAAGAGTTTTGTCCCATCTTGTTTTCTCATTTTCTCTAGTTGTGTTAGATTGATTGCATTTTCATTTGAAAATTGTAAAATGGGTACCTAGCATGGCCTCATACCTAGGACCCATATTCATCTTCATCTTTTCATAGGGTATGTGAAGGATTATCAAAGAAAAAATAGGCCCTTAAGTGACGAAAAATTTAGAAAAATCAGAGTTAGGAAACTTGACATAAAAAATTGAATAAGTTATCTATATTGTTTAAAAAATATGTAGGAATATAATTTGTACCAAATTGAATGTAGTTTCCAAACTCCTAGGTTTATTTTAAAAAAAAATTATTTGGTGAAAATTTAAAATTTCAAAGCAATAGTACTTAAATTTTATGGAAAAAATAAGTAGGTGTCTTTCTGACCACCCTAACCACAATAAAATGATAATATTTTTTTATAAGATTTTACATATAAATAGAGCACTCATGTCCTAATTTGATGCATATTTTTTTTTAGTTTTTTTCCATGTAAATAATTAATTATTAGTTTTTCATGACAACATTTAAAATATATAAAAAACTTGTATGTCTGACCACATTAACTTAGTCAAAACTTCATGAAATTCATTTTTTTTAATCATATAGTATACAAACCATAGAATGTGACACTTGTTTCAGATTCAAAAAATGTGATACTGTTTGAAAGTTGTAGATGTTTTTCAATCAACCTATATCAATCAGGGCTTTAGCCGTAATTCAAATAGAAAATGAATATCTTTGAAAAGCCCTTTTTGTTTCATCTATAATTTTGGGTAAAAAAAAAAGTCGTCAGCCACATACCCATCATATCGCCACTTTTTGGCCCATCATGGTCTTGCACATACCCCATAATAATTTTCTCCCTAACTTGCACTTAAGGGGGGGTGTTGATGTGAATAAATACCTTGTACCTAGATAATTCACTCACTAGGTAATTATGGGACATATTCTCATGTTAAGTTTACTTGGGATATAAGATTTCTTCTAGAAGTCTTAGTTGGATTTTCTAGAACTTATCTTATATAGCTAGTAATGCTTTATTCCTAGCTAGTTAGTTTATTAGTTGTCTCATGTCATAGGATTAAGACACTTGTCATGATCATGTCTAATCCTATCTCTCTACCTTTCCTTTATAGGCAAGGCATCTCATGTGTACATTTGTATTCAAGCATATTCAATCAATATTCAACTTGCATTGTTGAAGTAAGCTTTCTTGCTATTTTCTCTCTTGTGGAAGATTTTTTGGTCTAGCAACTATTCCTGGGGGTGTTTGGGAGTCACCATTTACTCCCATAGTGTGATCAGATGTGTGTTCAAGGATGGGGTCTAGATCATGCATTCAAATAAGGGTATTACTCTAAAAATCAAGGACCTATCTTTGGACCATTTGATTGCCAAATTGGAAAACTTCCTAGTAAGTAGGGTGGTGGGAAGAAGGCCCAATATTGAATATGTTTACAAGTGGGCTTCTTCCATTTGAGTTGTTAAAGGATCTTTCTCCATTTTAGCTCTTTCGAAAGGATTATTTTGTTTAAACTTCAATATTCATGAGGAATGCTTGGAAATCCTCACTGGAGGCACCTATATCTTTAGTAATAAAGCCATCCCTTATGTAAATGTCACCCTATTTTTGACCCCTCTACTTAGTTGGTGGAAACACTTCATACCTAGGCTCATTTGTCAGGCCTCCCTTTGGAGTTTTGGGATGAATAAATTATTGTGAGAATGGAAAACTCCTTTGGAAACATCCTATCATTGGATTATGTCACCAAAGAAAGGTCCAAACTAGTGTTTTCTCATTTCTATGTTAGTATTAAAATGAATAAGGTTCTCCACACCTCAGAAATTTTGGAATCCAAGTTTGATAAGTGGTCCAAAACTGTTGAATATGAAAACTCTGCTCATTTTTTGTCAAAATTGTTCTTCTATTGGTCATCTTTGAAATTATTTTTGATCATCTTAGCAATGCTTGTCCAAAAGGCTTACTGAAGTCCCCTATGGGTGAATCAGAAAAAAATAGGTGGGGGAAATGTCCACTATTCACCTTCGACCACTCAATAATGTCCCACGAAGCCAAATTGGATTGACTATCAACGTCAAAGATGAGTGAATTCTCAACAACTAAGACCTAGCAGGGGGTTCTTTAAGATTTAAGGGGTTCACAACCAAGAATTTTCTTGGAAAAGATAACTTAACATTCAACTCACAAAACCTAGTAATGCAAGCTAAATGATGGATGCAAATGATGAGATTAAATAATAAAAAGTTATGATGTATGTACCTAGGAAGTCTATAAATGTGATGATGATTCTAGAAATACAAAAAATATCTCAAAATGTGCTAGGGAGGTACACTCTTACAATTGTGTTAGTCCCACTGCTATTTTTCAGAGTAGATGCAAAATCTTTGGATGTTGGAATTGGATCTGAAAGAATCTCTGCAAAATACCTTCGGGGGTACTACAACGCCCTAGGTGGTGACTTGGTACCATTCTAAATTTTTGAAATCTCTAAATGCAGTCCCAAGGCTTAAGGTCCGCACTTCCTTCTTCTTAGATATCAGGTCTTGAAACATCTAGATCTGGTCTATAGGTGACTTTCTATGAAGATGACAACTTTGTAATGCAACTTTGAAACTTTGCAACTTTGCACTTCAAATAATCTTCAAGTCTTCAACCTAAATATGCTAACACAAACATGTAAGAGAGGAAAAACTTGTTGATTGTTAGTAAATTGGAGTTTCCCTTGGTTAGACCCCTTGTTGGTAATTATACCTTTGGATGTGTGGACAAAGAAAATGGGAGTCACAACTTCTCTTATTCACACCTAAAAGGGGGATAAAGAAAATGGAATCCAATTTCCTAATGTTCACACTTAAGAACAATTTTGTGAAATTCCAATGCAGTAAAGATTGAAATTTGTCAGGGGAGATTATTCCTAAGGAAGCAAAGTGATAAAGAAGATGAACTATGAATGCAAAACTAAGAAAATGAAAAATGTTTGAAAAGATAATGTGATATGAAAAATGAACTAAGAATGCAAATAAACTATAACAAAAATTAATGAAATTGAAGAGGTTCATCTAAGAATTTTAAAGTGACGAAAAGGAGCTCTAGAATCCCACATAAATGAATATTGAAGCCTACAGGGACACTTACACCAAGCTATGGGACTTAGTCATGTTTTGGGGAAATTCTATCGAAATAGTTTTCAACCAAAAGGGTACTCAGAACTATAGAAAACACTTTTAAGGCCTAGCAATGGGACTAATTCACCACTAATGGTGACTTAGCCGACCTCCAAATTTCAAGAAATACAAAGATGTAATTTGGAGCTCTCATTTTGCACTTCAGCTCCTGACAAGTCTCTAGATCTAAATCTACAAAATCTGGTTTGTAGGCGATCTCCAAGCTTATTTTAGAATTTTTTTGACTTTGAATGAATTGTTGACACCTTTTCACACCTTTCTCTTTGAAAAATATGCACACAAGAACTACAAAACACATGCAAAGAGGGGAAAAAGTGTTAAGGCATGGTGAATAGGGGTTTCCCTTGGTCAAACCTAGGTTTGGTAATTAAACCCTTGAAAATGAAATGAAATGAAAAGAGATTGATGAATGAACAACGTGCAATGCTAAAACTCATGAAACCCTTGAAGTGGAAATTTGAAGATATGCAAGTAATGGCTCCAAAGTGCTTGAATATTCTTATAGATAAAATTCTTGAATGCTAAATGACTTGATTGCTTGATTAGGAAGTGTTGGAGATTAAGGAGATTAGAAGATGAAAAATGAGAGGAAAACCCTATATTTATACATGATTATAAAAAAATTCCTAAACATACCACATCATAGGCCAACCTCAAGGATTAGAAAATAATATCCTGATAGAATTTTGAAATAATTTTGATTTTTGAGCCAAATGGGACTAAGTCACCCCTAGTGGCAACTTGGTCCCACTAGGGTATTTTAAGTGGGTGTCAACATTTAAAGTGTATTAAATGATGTTTAACAGGATTATTCTCAAAAATACACTTAAGTAGGGCCTGTAAGTGTATAAAGGAGCCATTTAAACATAAGAAAGGGTTAAATTATTGATGACAAGCCTAGAAAAACATGAAATTTTGTTACAACTCTTTACAACACTTTCAAATAAGGCTTGGTAAGTTATAAAAAGAGGTTATTTAGGTGAATTATATTAATAAGGTCCTAGAAAAGTGTGAAAGTGTGTTACAACACTTTCCAACACTTAAGTAAGGCACCACTTGAATTCCTTTAATTTTGTAAGGCCCAAGACCTAATGTGAATGTGTTGACCACATGGCAACATTAAATCGAGGAAAAACTAAGCCAAAGTCACAAGGAGGACCCAAACAAGATAGAGCAAGTAGAAGGGTTACCTTTTTGGTGTCCAAATTTATCCCCCACTTTAGTGAGAGGATGAACTTGCTTCAAAATCTTACTAAAGTAGGCCCATGTGCAATCAAGAGGGTTTCGATGAACTAATACTCGCAAGATGGGACAACAATGATCAAGAGGGGTGATCAAGCCCTAAGGATCAAGATCTCAT
Organism: Sequoia sempervirens; assembly: GCA_007258455.2. Taxonomy (NCBI): domain Eukaryota; kingdom Viridiplantae; phylum Streptophyta; class Pinopsida; order Cupressales; family Cupressaceae; genus Sequoia; species Sequoia sempervirens. Next base: position 146,757,032 of record VDFB02049217.1, read on the forward strand.
AACAAAACATCATAAGTGCAAAGGGAACACACATGATATCAAGAAAAATGACAAGGAACAAGCACATAATGCCAAAGATGAAAGAGAGAAAAAGAAAAGAATGAATCAATCAATCAAATCAAGCTTTGAATGTATGTTCAACATGATGTGGATCAAATCTAGCTTGTTTTTTCAAAAAAATGAACTCACTTTGAGGCAATGGAACTCATGGCTATCCACTAGGTGAGAAGGCCTAAAAGGTGAGAAACATACACTCATGGTTGGTATGCACTCACACACATGTAGGTGGCTATGGGAAAATATATTCCTTAGAATGGGCTTCCCACTCAACCGTACCAAATTTATACCTCTTGATAACTTTAATAAGGTGACACAAAGGAAAATGAATTTTCAAGCTTCATGAGACAATCAAAGCTTTATATGCTTGGAGCCCATGAACAAACATGATGGCACCATAGGCATGCAAGCTATGTTATGAAAGGTGCCCATATAACAAATGCAAAATGCAACATGCAAAGGATGTCCAAAGGAGCCTTTCATAGATCATGTGAGGTATTTAACTTAGGGAACATTTTGTCTAATGTCTCTAAGAGAGAACTAATGAAAGAATAGAAAATTTGCAACTTAGGGGATGTAGTGTGTTGCATCAAGCCACCAAGAGGAATGTAATATACTAAGATAGATTATATTCATGAAGGACATCACACCCAATGTCATACACAAAGTGAAAAATGCATTGTATGAAGTAAAAAGGCTGACTAAAACTAAGAATAGGAAAAAAATGCAAAATGATAATGCCAATGTATGCCCCCACTTTAAAGGAATTACTACACACTATACTATGAGAAATTACTTTAAAGTAGCAAATGAAATATGCAAATTATTGGAAAAATGAAGAAGAACATCTCATTTTGTTACTTTTTGTTTGCCATTGATGTCACCATGATATATGAGTTGCAACTACAAGATCAAGACTAAAGTTACTCTAGTATTCTAGTTTGGTATCTGAACTAGTATTTTCCTTGAAATCCTCTGGTATTTTTGTTTGCATTTTTTGTCTACTGATCTTTGTTGCGTGCAGTTTTGGGAAATGATTTGTAGATATTGGGAGCACATACTTTCAAGATTTCATGTATCCATTGCTCGTATAGAATTTTTTTGCTTATTGGCTTGAAGTCTATTCCTGGTTGCCTTCTTTGATGATTTGTGCAAAGATGAAAAATATACTATTGTTATGGGGATATATGTGCAACCCATTTTAGGTCTACGAAAACTTATTAAATCATGTTGATTATATTTTTGAAAGCTTGAGGCTGATAGATAACATTTCTTGGTAAATATCAAGTGCATCTAATTAGGCTGACCTAATTGATGCTTGTGAAAAAGATTGCATAAATATAACAATTTTTTTTTGAAGAAGCTGTGTGATTGTGTGTGAAGAATAAAAGAAGTATGAAATAATGAAATGTGTTAAGTATGTTTACTAAGCTACATTGGAACTGAATATGCACTTATTAGGTGTACTATGTTAGTTCATTTTCTGGCTAAAAGCCATTCAATCGTTGTAATTTTGTAGGCAGCGAGCCTTTGCTTCTAGACAGTGAGTCTTGGTAGTGAGCCACCCATTTTGTAATATTCTATAATTGGTTATTTAATATTGTGAGCTAACACTCACCATGGTTTTTCCCATTTTGGGTTTTCCACGTAAAAACCCTAGTGTTCTTGTGTTCTTTGATCTTATGTTTTATTAATGCTCTTATTCATTTCTGCTATTGTTTGCATTGGTGTAATTGGATGGTATTTGATCAGAAAATTTTAGAAGATATTGATTCACCCCCCCTCTTAGTATCTTGGATCTTTAACAAAAACAAGAAAGAAAGGCATGAGAGCCAACTTGAAAAGCCTTAAATGCCAAGTCATATGTTTTCAAGTAAGGCTGAATCATGTGAGAGAAAAAGAAAATAAAGGAAAGGGGTTTCCCTCAAAATGAAAACACCAAACACATAAGGGATCTATGGATTTGGTGTCAGTATGTTCTCTGCTACAATGTTTTTGTTAGAGAGCTTAAAACTGACATCATCCCCCAAATACATAGAATTGGAAGAATGACACAAAGAGAGTGAAAACAGTGAAAAAGAAAGAACCTTTTGGGTCGACATGGAAGAGACATAGGGTTTTGTGACACTTTACGTCATCCCCAAATGAAAAACACAAGCCAAATGGAAAAAAAAGGAGAAATAAATAGAAAATCTTTTGGGTCAACATGAAAGAGACGTGAATGTCTCAATGCCTTGCATCATCCCCAAAAGGAAAACACAAGAAAAGGAAATAAAAGAAAAGGTGAAAGTGATGTATGACATAGAGAAGAATGAAGGTACAAATAGAGGAATGTCACAAAGAGGGAGAACATCAAATAAAACATTACGATGGATCATGTTATGCACATGCAAACAAAAAAAAGAAAAAGAAAAGGAAAAAGACTAGTAAGGAAAATGCGAGTCAACTATCAAGAAATTCATCCACCTCCCAATCTCAGTTAGTATAGGTGGAAGGTGAATAATATGACTAAGGGACAATGAAAAATGCATTACTAGGACATGGATAGCAACTTCTTACCCCCACTGGATGCAAGGAAAGAATGAACCGAGGTAGGTGATGGGAAAGGTCATGTAATAGTGAGAAGGGAATGTTCTACAACTATGACAAGACAAGGAGTTGGATAATGCTTTATGGGTTTAGGGGATAGCAATTATCACCATTAAAATTATACTTGATTAGTATGTCTTTCAATTGACAACACTCATCACTACAATGTCCAAGAACATAGTGATATGCACAATGCAAAAAATTGGCATCTTTAGGATATATTACCAATCTATTCATAGGTGGTAATAGTATGAACCCTTTTTTACAAGTATTTAAAATTTCCATTCACATTCAGGTGGTGGACAGAGAGGAAACTTTAGCTTTTGTAACTTGTAAGGCCTCTTGCATTTGCTAGATTCACCCTTTTCTTAAATTGAAGGAGGAAGACCCAAATTGATTCTCTTATCCTTGTCATTATTATTATTCAAGGGTTGCTCTCAAGGATGGAAGAAATTCAAATCAGAAGGGGAATCAAAGATCACTTTACCATCATCAAAAAACATTAGATATTATCTAAGAGGTTAGTTGTTATGAGAGAGATCTTGATAACCTAATCCTGTTGTGTTTTCATCTTTTGTATTTTCCTCTAAGAGTTGATGAATAACATATTTAGTTGTTGTGTCACATCCTTGTTTTCTCAAAATGGTAAGACCTTTACCATAGGTTTCTTCAAGGTTGATTGGATTGTTTGTTAATTTATTATCATAGAATGGTTGAGGGGTTGTTTGTATAGAAGAACTAGGGCCATCTTGCTTAGGTTCTTTGTTTGTTTTAGGATATAAGTAACCAAACATATCGGGATGTGGTATTGTAGGAAGGTCTTGTTGTTTCATGGACAGATAAAAGGATGCATTAGCTTCAAGGTTGTCAAGGCATTCATTTAGGAACTTGTTCATGCTATCATCATCTTTTCCAATGATGTCAACATCATGAGGAGGACATTCATGAGGAGTTGAAGGATCCTGTGGAAGGTAAATTTCATTAGGATCAGTTCGAAAGGCACAACTTGACATGTCAACTAAGGATTTTAATGATATCCAAAACTTACTAAAACACATATCCATGATGGAAATGAATGAAAGAAAACTAAGTGCAAGAAATTGAATAAAACAATAAATATGGAAAAAGTAACATAAATGTAATAACAAAAAACAAAAATACAGAGAATGAATTGGAAATGATAGAAAATGAAGTACAGAATGTGAAATTGGACAAAGTCACCCAAGGTGGCGAATGAGTCCAGGTAGCAATTTTTTTGAAAATTTTCATAATTTTTAAATTGATTTTTTATGATTTTTAGGTTTTCAAATGCATATATAATATAAATATGTAGAATTTTGTTAATTTTGAATGAAATGCAATGCAAAAATGAAAGCTAGATGAACTTTTCACTAGTGTGAAGTTTAAAACCCTCGGATGCAAATTAAACAATACAAAATGAAATTCAATGTTCATGTAAGCTATTCCTTGGATGCACATGAAATTAGAAATATAATGTTCTAAAGTGGGGTTCACTAAAATGTGGACGATGAAAATGGTAGTCATAAATTCTCTTATTCACACCTAAAAGGGGAATAAAGAAAGAGGAAACCAATTTCACAATGTTCACACTCAAGAACAATTCCCTGATATTCCAATGAAATAAAGATTGAAATCTATAAAGGGAGATTGTTCGTATGGTAGGAAAGTGATAAAGAAGATGGACTATGAATGTAAAAGTAAGAAAATGCAATTTTTTTGAAAACATAATGTGATATGCAAAATGAACTAAGAATGCAAATAAACTATAACATAAATTAATGAAATTGAAGAGGTACACCTGGGAACTAAAAAGTTATGGAAAGGAGATTTGGAATCTCATAGAAATCACTGTTGAATCCTACAGGGAGACTTATGCCAAGTTGGGTGACTTAGTCTTGTTTCAAGGAAATTCTGGTGGAACAGGTTTCAACTAGAAAGGTACTTAGAACTACGAAAAGTACTTTTTAGGCTTGGAAATGGGACTAATTTTCCATTGATTGTGACTTTAGTCCACTTATAGATTTCAAGAAATTCAAAGATGCATTCTATAGCTCCCAGTCTGCACTTCAACTCCTGATAGGTCTTCGGATCTAAATGTGTAGAATATGGTCTATAGGTGATCTTCAATCTTCTTTTATGGTTATGTTGAATTTGAATGACTTTGATGAATTTTTGACACCATTTCATACCCCACTCTTTGACAAATTTGCACACAAGACCTAGAAAACATATTCTAAGAGGGGAAAAGTGTTAAGGGTTAGTGAATAGTGGTTTTCCTTGGTCAAACCTTGCTTTGGTAATTAAACCCTTTAAAATGAAATGAAATGAAAAGAAATTGATGAATGAACAATATGGAATGCTACAAATCATCAGACCCTTGAAGTGGAAATTTGAAGATATGCAAGTAATGGCTCCAAAGTGCTTGAATATTCTTGTACAAAAAATGCTTGAATGCTAAATCACTTGATTGCTTGATTAGGAAGTGTTGGAGATTAAGGATATTAGAAGATGAAAAATGAGAGGAAAACCCTATATTTATACACGATTATACAATATTTTGCAAAAATACCACATCATAGGCTGACCTCAAGCCTTAGAAAATAATATCACACCAAAATTTTGAAATAATTTTTATTTTTGAGCCAAATGGGACTAAGTCGCCCCTAGTGGCAACTTGGTCCCACTAGGGAATTTTAAGTGGGTGTCATGAATTAAAGTGTATTAAATGATGTTTAATGGGATTATTCTCAAAAATACACTTAAGTAGGGCCTATAAGTGTAAAAAGGGGCAATTTAAACATAAGAAAGAGGTAAATTATTGATGATAAGCCTAGAAAAGTGTGAAAGTTTGTTACAAGTCTTCACAAAATTTTGAAATAAGGCTTGGTAAGTGATAAAAAGAGGTTATTTAGGTGAATTATATTAATAAGGTCCTAGAAAAGTTTGAAAGTGTGTAAAAAAACTTAAGTAAGGCATCACTTGAATTATTTTAATTTGCTAGGGCCCAATACCTAATGTGAATGTGTTGACCACATTGTAACATTAAATTGAGGCTCAACTAAGCCAAAGTCACAAGGAGGACCCAAACAAGATAGAAAGAGTAGAAGGGTTACTTTTTCTGTGTCCACATAATGAAATAGAATAATGAAGGGAAATGATGAATAAACAACATGTAATGTTACAACTCACCAAACCCTTGTTATGAAATCTACAAAATTGTGCAAAGTGGCTAGCTTGAATGTAGATCTTGAATCAAAGGAATGCTTGATGGATATTGATTTGAAATCCTTGCTTGAATCAAAACTCTACATCGCAAATGTTAGCTCAAAGACACACATGATGCAAGAATATCCTTGATATGATGGTTAAATATTGATGGCTCCAAATTCTTGATGAACTATTGTTGAATTCTCTTGATCTAGTAAACATGCATTAAGAATGAATAATTGAATGTTTGTTAGGATAAAATGATTGAAAGAACCTTGTATTTATACTTATCTATGCTTAATATCTTGAAATTACACCACACCAAGCTAACATATGAATTCCTTAATTAAAGGAGGCTAAATCCCACCAAGATTTGAAATTAAATCCTAAAAATACCTTAAGGGGGACTAAGATTCCCTAGGTGGTGTCTTAATCCCAAGGCATGAAACTCAAGGCATAGAATCCAAAAGGGGGTCAATTTAAGGCACATTTGAAATCAAGGTCCCAAGACCTTTAGGAGACAAAGACACCCTAGGTGGAATCTTAGTCTTGACCCAAAAAATAGGGACATATAACCAAAATCATTAAATTATCATCTATTCATTAGTGTTTGTTGGGATTAGGCTTGTGGATGCAAATTAGGACCAATTGAGACATAAATAGGGATAAATAAAGCAAGGCAGGCCCAAACAAGTGTGAAAATGAAAGGGTATGTATTTTCCTACACTACAGTGGGTAAACCCAAGGTTTTAGCCTCCCCTTCTCTCGGCCTCAATGCTGGGGGATCCATTTCAGCTGCATCATCCATTTTGACTCCCATATTTTTCCCTACAGTTCTTTTTCCCTCATCCTACTAGGATGCTCTTCTTAGCTTGCTAGCCTCTTCTAATCTCTAGCTCTTGTTATTGATGGGCTTGTTCTCTCTACCTAGCTTTGAATGTCCACGCTCTTCTCTCCCATGGTTAACTAGTTATTTTCTTCAGATTCCTCTAATTTTTATTAAAAGGTATTTGATTTAAAGCCTTCCCCTCTACTGAGTGCAAATGGTTCAAAGTTAGTGATTAATGTGATCCCTACTAATGTTTCATTGTTCATGTCTTGTGTTATCCCCTCTCTCCTATGAAGACAAGCCTTCTCAATCATTGCAGGTTGTTTAGCCCTCCAAAGTTAGTGGATGTGGGAACTGCTACTAAGGAAGAAAGGAAACCAAGTAAAGTTACTAAATAGAAAAACATGAATAAAGATATTATGAATGGAAAGCATTCAAAAATAGAGAAAGTTGGCTCTAGATGTAGTAATAAATGTTGATCCTCTTTTGGAATACTTGAAGAATTAATAGCCTTCATAAGAAGCATATTGTCAAGGATTTCATCAAATAGTTCAAGCTTGACATACTTTTGTTGCAAGAAACTAAAATGACGATTGCTAAGTCTGAAAAAATATGGTAAGTTCATCTCACCTAATGCTCTAGTCTTAGCAATGGATGTTGGGGCCTTTGGTGGTTTGGTTATGATATGGAAACATTTTCTCAAAGAATCCTTAATATCTAAGGAATTTTTCTCTTAATGTTAGTTTCTCTCAAAGCTTTGGTCTCCCTGAATGGGTGTTATCTAATGTCTATGTGCTCAATAATATTGTCTAGAGGAGGTACACCTGGGTTGACGTGCTAGGATGTATGAATAATTTTTTGCATAGTAATTGGATGGTGATGGGGGATTTCCCTCTTTTTCCATTGGAAAAGTAGGGAGGTATTCTTGGTATGTAATACATCATGTTGGATCTCAAATCCTTTTTGCATGATGGAGGTTTGACCAATTTAGACCTCGAGGGTATCTCATTTACTTGGTCTAATCAATGGGTAGGGGATAATCCTATTGAGGTTTGGTGGGATGGTTATTTGGTTTCTAGCAACTAGGATACATATTCCCTCTCCTTGTCATCTCTCATTAGATTTAGCTCAGATCATACCCCATTACTCCTAAGTTGGAGCACTCTCCCTAAAGCTAAAAGGCCTTTTCATTTTGAATAATTGTGGACGTTCCAACCTCTATTCAAGGACCTTCCTTCCTCTAGGTGGAGGGATCATGGATGTGGCTCTACAATATACAATATAGCTTTTAAACTCAAGAGTCTTCAGTGCAATGCCAAAGATTGGAGTGAGAGTTGTTTTGGTAATATTTTCAAAAGAAAAAAATCTCTCAAAGATCAACTTCGATAGGTACAAAAAGAGTCAGAATCTAGCTTCTAGGTGGATCTTGTTGCTAAGGAAATGAACTTTCTCAATGAACTTCATAATATTATTGAGAAAGAGGAGGTTTGTTGGAAATAGCGATCCAAGAACCAATGGATTTGTGAGGGGGATAAAAGCTCTAGATTCTTGCACATGATGACAACGAGACACATGAAGAGGAATACTATCTCCAAGTTGACTCTTGAAGATGGATCGATTCTCATTAATGAGGAAGACTTAGCTCATACTGGTGTTCATTTTTTCCATAACCTCCTCAACCCACACGCGATGGAGTTTCTAGTGGGTGACATCATTAATGTTACCCCCTAGCTCTAACTCAGTAGGAATTTACATCCATGGAAATTTGTACTCTGGTGGATGAGATTTTTGAGGTTGTGTTTTCCCTTCACCCTTTTAAAGCTCCTGGTTTGGATGGTTTTCCTCTTTTTTTTACATGTTTTGGGATATTGTTGATTAGGACATCACGATTGTGGTGGTTGAATTTCTCTCTACTAGTAAAATTCTTAAAGAATTCAATAACACTTTCATTGTTCTCATTCCTAAGCATCTAGGGGCCAACAAGTTGATTGAATTTAGGCCTATTGGCCTCTATAACACATTTTACAAAATCTGATCTAAGTTTTTGGTTGATCACATTAAACGTTGTTTGAACAAGCTAACATTTCCTACTCTTAAAGGCTTTGTGCTAGGGTAGTAGATAACTGATTCTATTATTTTATTGCATAAAACCCTCCACTTCATGGACAAAAGCATAAAGGAAAGCTTGGCTCTTAAGATAGTTATCTCCAAAGCCTATGACAAGGTGTTCTGGGATTTCCTTTTTGAAATCCTCCATAGATTTGGTTTCTCTAGTAAATTTTTGAAACTTATTTGGGGTTGTGTTACCTCCCCCAAATAGTTTGTGATTTTCAATGGAACCCTATAAGATTTTTTCTTAGCTTCTAGTGGAATTCACCAAGGGGGCCCTTTGTCTCCCCATCTCTTTATTATGATGGCTAAATTCCTTGGTTGTAATTTTGAACGAAATTTTTTGAATGGATCTTTGGTGGGCTTTTCCCCTTCCTATGTGTCTCAGCCGATCTCACATCAATAATTTGTTGATGGCACAATCTTGCTGGGGGATGCCATAATGAATGGAAATTCTTGTGAAATCTTCTATGACCTCAGGGAAATGTATCAATTTTACAAAAAGTGCTACTGTTTTCATGAATTTCAATCTTACTCTTCAAGCCAGGATTTCTATAACTCTCCATTGTTAGACCCTCCCCCTTCCCTCGATGTATCTAGGCATGCTACTTACTATTGAAAAAGTAGACACTTCAGTCTAGTATACTCTATTGGAACGGGTCCAGAGGAAGCTTGTTGTGTCAAAGTGGACTCTTCTTAGCAATGCTAGTAAGCTTCTTGTTCTCAAGACCACCCTTTGAAGTTTGGCTATGTAACTAATGTATTTATTTATTATACCCACTACATGGTCAAAGAAACTTGAATAAATCTAATGTAGATTCCTATGGTTAGGGACTGAGGAAAGGAGTAGGCTCTCTATGGTGAATTGGGACACTGTGTGCTTTGGAAATGTTATGGATGTTTAGGCTTGAGAAAAAAAATATTGATGAATATGGCACTTATAAAAAAAATTCCTGGAAACTTATGAACAAATAGGCTGAATGGATTTCTATTCTAAAGGAAAAGTATCTGCAAGGGGGTGATCCCACAATACTAGTTTACAATTTCTGGCCAAACAAGATAATGAAATATTTTTTTCTAACTAAATCTTCAATTTTGAGCACCTATAGCGGATAAACTGTGAGTTATTTGTAGATGATGTAAACTAGTGATTTGTGGAATTTTTTCTATAGACTCTAAATATATATATTTTTTAAATTTTGGAATTAGATTGCACTTCTTTTCCATCTCCTTCAAAAACTAGTTTTTTTCTATAAAGAACGTTTTTAAGGAGTGACACTCATTGTATAGTACATAAATATTTTTCCATGAAGGATAAAATTCTATTTTTTTTTAATTTATATAAGTAACTATGATATATAGAGCTTCCAATTAGTTTCATATTGTTTTATTGAATATTTTTCCTTAATCATGTTTTGAAGTCAAACCAATTACAATTCAGACATAAGTGGACCATATAATGCATAACTTTTTTTTTATGTAGAAAAATTCAAATTATTATTTTATTTTTGGATTAAGGACTTCAATATCTGGTGCACTCATATTTTTCAATTTTTTTTTAGTAATCTGCTATTTTTCCACTTGTGTAGAATAGAGAGCTTGATTTTTAGTGAAAAACCTATGTTTAATAAAACTAAAAAAAAATACATAATAAAACCAAAACATATTAAAATTATATTCATTGGATAGCTCATTCTGAGGACTACCATCATCCAGTTGGGTCTGTGAATTCTCCTCCATTTTCATCCTCAATATGAGCTTTGAAGCACAAAATTATGGAGTTTTTTGGTGCCAGCGGGTGAGAAGGTGGGAAAAGGGGAGTTCCGGTGAACCATTGGAGGTTCGAGTAAACCCCCTTTCAAAGTAGATTTTCTTTATGTTTTTTGGCGGGAATGGTGGGACCTTGTATTAAATGGGTTCACTCCAACCAAGGTTCTAGCGAACCTTCTTTTGGTTTGTTTAAACCAAAAATCATTTGAACCCCAAAAACTATTTTTTTTTGCATGGGGTCATTTTTTGCAACTTTTCCTTCCTCACTCGAATTGTAAACCAATTTTGTGGGTTTACCCAAGGAAATGATGTTCTCTCTCTATTGGACAATGGAGTTCTTCCTATTTATTCTATGATATAGAATAACCTGTTAAAAACCAATAATTTACTCTCTTTAGGCTCCTCTTGGCTAATTAGATCGGGTACCTTAGTCACTATCAGGGATGAAAAATGGTTGTCCTCACAAGCTCTTGGTCTCCATCCTATTTTTTCTATGGTTTGGTTGGACCTTTGTTCCTAGCAAGGAGTTAAGGTCTTAGATTACTTATATTTCTCTATTGATCTACCTTAATGGAAGATTGACCCTAAGTGCTTGAACCCCCCCCTTTGGTTGGTAGTTGAATAACTTCTTAGAACAATCAAGAATCAAATGTTCTTCCCCTTTTACTTGTTGGACTCATTGGTATGGATGGATTCTAAAGATGACATGTATTCTATTAAGACTGGCTACAATATCCTTTCTAGTTCTTGGAACCCTATGCTTGATTGGATGAAACTATGAAGAGGAAATTCCCTACCTAAAATTAAATTCTTTTGGTGGACTATTTGTCACAAAAGAATTCTCACTTTGGATAATTTGCATAAAATAGGCATACATCTTGGGAATTGGTGTTTCTTGTGTGAGAATGAAGACGATTCAATCTCTCACTTTCTTTTCTATTGTTCTTACTCCTAGCATCTTAGGCAGAAAATTCAATCTCTCTTCAATGTTTTTTGGGTCTGATAGAAGCATGTTCATGAGATTTTGTACAGTTGGTCCCCTGGCGTCTCACCCTATTATTATTGAGCTCTGGTTGCAATATTTATTCTTCACGGGGTGGGTACTCTGGAAGGAACACAATAATAGAGTCTTTAGAAACAAAAGGTCCCTGTGGTTTTCGGTGGCCAACAAGATTATCAATCAAGTTGTCAAGTTTATTTCAGCTATCCCTTGCAAGCCCAAAAGAAATACTAATACTCTAGAGGTCTTTATTACATCTTCTTGGAATCTTTTAGAGGACATTAATTCCCTCTATTCTCTTATATTTTTTGGATAGCTGAACTACTCCTTGGCCCTCCCCCTCGAGCCTTGTTGGGTTAAGCTCAACTTTAAAAAAATGGCCAAACCTAATCCATGTCAAGCAGGTGGGGGTGGGGTCATCTATGAACACATGGGGAAATTAATTTTGGCCTACACAGTAAACTTAGGAATTCAATTGTCTAGTTTTATTGAGGTTATGGCAGCCTTCCATGACATACAAATTTCCATGCAAGTTGAACTCTCAAATTTTATTATAGGAGACTCTAGAAACATGATTCTCTTGCTAACAGGGAAATCCTTTCCCTATTGGACCCTCCAAGACCTCATTTCCTTGGATGGAAATCTTATGATTTCCCTAAGAAATTGAAGTGCTAATCATGTGTATAGGAGTGGTAATAAATTTGTTAATGCATTAGCAAACCTTGGAGCATTTACTCCAAATTTAATACTATGGGATAATATCCTCCATATCCTAGGTCAGGTGCTCGAATTAATTCAACATAATGCTAAAGTATTGTCTAACTGAGATTGAGCTAGATATGATGTTAGATTTTATTAATAGTTTCCACACTCCTCAATTATGGTAACTGAAGCCCGCTAATCCATCTTTTCATATTTACACTTACTTACAACTCTGGTTTTCATATAGCCATTTCTATAACTAGTATTACCTTGCTCTAAAATTTATGATTTTAGCGATGGCAAGTGACCTGGTTTAGGATGAACCTACTAGTTGCTAGGGATGAAAGTAAGACAAGGAGGTTTGGGTCATTCTAGAATCGGGCAAGTTGGCTTCGTTTGTGGAGGGGATGTAGGGGGATGACCCCAAGATTTATTTTGCATTCAATAATTCTTAGGTGAATGGTATTGTTATTGTTGAAGGGTTTTTCTTCATGGTTACTCTAGAGCCAATTGTGGAGGTGATGGGGCTCTCTCTAGAAGGGGTATGTATTCCTCATGAGTCAAAAGGCCATTACTAAAAAGACATGGAACAATTTTTGAAATAAGGTGATAGGGTGAATAGATTACAGAATGGATTTAACCATGCAAACATACCTAGCATTTGGTGAAAAAATGTAAAATTCCTCATGCAGTATGTCACACTCGAATGGCAATCACACCACTTCAATGCTCATCTTTAACCTATGCTTAATCATCTTAGGTATAATGTCAAAATAAACTTCACCTTTTGGCTTTTGTCCTTGCTTGAGCAATTTGTTAAAAGTGTCTAGGATAAATAAAGGAAATTACCCATCCACCGGGGCCTTATTTATCATCTCTACAAGTTTCATTCTATGCTACTTCCCTCCCTATCCACTATTCATAAGAACACTCTAACCATTCATGACCCCACCAATCCTTCTATGGACCCCAACTGCTTTATCACTCTAGATGAAACCCCTCCTACCATTTTCTATAGCACCTGAGCTAGGCGTAAAGCCCATGTTAATGAAAAATGCCCCCTGAACCCCAGCAAATGTGCCACTTTTTTGAAACCCATACCAATTTCTACTTCTATGTCAAGATAATTTGACAACTCAAATGATGATGAGTAGTAGAATCCCACCTTGGCCAATTCTCCTTTACACTCTTCTACACATGTGAATATCTCAAATGTTTCCAACACCCCCTATTCCTAACCCTAACCCTCAAAATTCTCCCAATATATGCATCAATATCAAGGAAATCAAAATTGAACCTAGGTCAATTTGTGCCCCTCATAACCCCGTCTGTAAAAAATAATTAAATCTCAGAGATAATTAATATCCAGAGGGATATCATGAAGTGGCTCTTGGGCTAACTAGTAATGGCTAAAGAAAGAAACCAAATTTTGGAGGGCAAGGTTCTTGAGTAGCAAATCCCATGGCCAATGGAGGTGGAGAACAAGGAGCAAGTTGTGACATGATTGCCTCTCTGGACAAGTTGTTCAAGAAGTGGGTGATGCAGGAAGAGTTAGAAGATCTTTGTGTCATTGTTGGTATAGAGGAAGAAAAATAGAATTTATTGACAGACATTGATTATAGTAAAGAAGCTATGAAGAAAACTACCCTCACCTTTCAAGTTTTTCAAGATGAATTAAGGAAGTTCCAAGGGAAATGGGTTGTGGATTATGGTCCATAGGATGGTCATATGTAGAAGAGGAAGGGTAAAATGGAGGATACCTCGACTCATGATGTCACAGTGAATACTCAGGCCATTTAGTAGGGGCCTTTGACTCTTGAAAAGACTTTCTCCAATTTTTGTCCTAGGAATTGAATGTTATCACTGGTCTCAATTTGTTGGGAGACTTATAGGCATCCTATGGTTTTGTGTTCATCTCAGTTCTATGTAATTTCTATGTTGTTTTTTGTTGGTCGAACTATCTAAGCTTAACTTTATTTTTTAGTTTTTGGGTTTCTCACTTCTCATGAGTTCCTCTTTTTCCTCTATGGTTGTTTTGTAATGGGTACTGACCCTTCCATTTTTAATCTAATCAAAAAAATTATTTACACAATGAAAATAATTAAAATAAAAATATATATATTTTAGGTCAAGTTATGGTGTCTCTACATGAGGGTATAATACACATCTTTCTCCAAAAGGATCTAGAAAAATACTTTAATTTATTCCAACTTATAGTGTTTGTACATGTGCATGGTATGGTCCTTCAAAAGTAACTTTTGAAAATGGTTTTAATATATTTCTATTAAAAATTATTTTTTATCATTTGGGTATTAGAATAAATTACATATTTGAAAACTAGACTCAAAATGCTAAATTTTTATACTATTGGAAATATTTAAGATTTACTGTGTAAGTGCTTCAAAATTTTAGTGTAACTGTGAAAAGTTCTTAAAATCAAGAAAAACACTTTGAATTTTTGAACATTTTGTGGACCCAACTTCTTGCACTTACCCTTTTTGGATAAAATTTGGTTAAAGAAATGGTATAGTTTTTATATCAACTCATGTAAATTTTGAACTCAATTTAATCATATACATGATACTTATATATAGAATATGAGAAATGATATATAATATAAATTTTATAATTCATATACATTAAAAAGTTTGTCTTTTTTATTTTAAATTGTTGTCATATATCATCCCCTAGAAAAGGGAATTGGATCCAAAAATGGGTATTTGTGTTCCCTACTATCCTTGTGTCTTAAAAAAATGGAATATATCAAAATAAACAATGATTAACCCCATTCTATAGAAGTGAA
This sequence comes from Sequoia sempervirens, assembly GCA_007258455.2. NCBI lineage: Eukaryota > Viridiplantae > Streptophyta > Pinopsida > Cupressales > Cupressaceae > Sequoia > Sequoia sempervirens. The sequence continues at coordinate 146,772,119 of VDFB02049217.1, forward strand.
AGGAATAACTCCAAAACATTAGTGTAAATAATGCATGTCAATTTATATTAAATATTCGTTCCACAAAAAATTCATTAATATTTAAAGGAAAATAATATTGTTTTACAACATAATTTGGCTTACGAGACAAATAATTTTTTTAATTTACTTGCCAAATATTATATGATATGGTTAAATAATAAATACAAGGAAGATAATATGACATAAATAATTTAAATTATCTATATTTTAATTATTTTTCGTCCATGTTTTTTATTAAAAACAAGTTTACATATATTAATTACAACAATTGAAAATATATATTAGTTTTGAGTGATTTTTATTCTTATAAAGAAACTTTAATTTTTTAGTTTTGAAGAAACTACCACTCACTGATTTTATAATAATTTTGTTTCATTTTTACTTTGAAAAGTGTAGTAAATATTACACATTTATAGATATTATTTTATAATACTTTAATTCATATGAATTAATATATATTTTACATTGGCACAGATAAAATGTGTCTCAAATCTAAAACCACATCCCATGTATTAGAAAAATTGGATTTCTCTAATGAATGATGCAATAAAATTTCCCAAGTGGGCTATTTTTATTCCCACTCATATGAGGTCACCAATTTAGATATTTTCCTAGCCATGAAAAATATAAAAGTTCAACCATCTAATCCATTGTTTTAGTTGTATGTTATCAAGCTCCATCATGGGATGTTGCAAATAATCATTTAGCTCATGGTGCCCAAATCAAATATCAACATCATTGGCTTGAAATTAGAGACAAGGTACTTACAAGATTCTACCTTTCCTTGTAATATCATCACACATCCCAAAAAATAAAAATCAAGGATGGTTTACAAATCTCAATTAAGCTTCTTTAGATAGTCCATTATTTCCTAGCAATGTGAGCATTATTTTACTATCAAAGAAGTTACTATTGAATAAATTATTTCTTTATAGTAGTTATTAAACATGGTGGCTTGAAAATTTTCACTCTCAATGCATTATTTATGAAACTTGTCAAGAATTTTGTAGATTCAAATGTGAGTTTTATAGAGCTGTTTTTGAATACTATAGGTAATGATTTCTAAATTTTTTATCTATAATATTTTTATTGTTGTTATTTATGTATATTAATTAATAATGGAAATACTAATTTCATTAATAAAGTTGGCAACTCAAAGGAACTCTAGAACTTAAATTTTATCACCTTTCTTAATGTATCAAACAAAATCATTACCAAAGCTAATGTCCTCAAGTTGTAAAATTTTCTTCAATAGCTAGTTTACCCCAAGAAAATTATATTCATTAATATTTTGTGCATAATAAAAAACATTATTACTATCTACTAAGTGATGACATGAGCTTGAAACTACTAACAATCTATAGTGTTTCTCCTATTTAACTTCAGTAAGGAAATTATGACTATATTGAATGGAATTTCATCATAATCATTCTTTGGGCATTGGGATATTAGCTCCATATGAAGTGTGGATCCCTAAATCCAAACTTGCACGAATCAAAACAAACAAATCACATTGTTAGCTTAAAAATGCAAGGTTAGAATAAGAATCCCCCATAAAATCGATTTGCATTATTAAAGAACAAGGAAAAAGATGAAATGAATGAGAAAATATAAACAAAGATAACTATTCCTATTCTAAAACAAAGCAAGCACTTGATCTTATGGGGGAATTGGGGCTATTTTGATGTGGAAAATAGCCATTTCCCAACCCCTTTTTGATAAGCTAAATAATAAAATGTTTTGAAGATGAAGTGAAGTGGACAAAATTAGTTCTCAATTGAAGAGAGTGACTTTGCATAAGAGTGGTGGGATCCTTTGATGAAGGATGAGGCCTTTCATTTATATATTTTCAAGTTGGAAGAGAGCTCAAAATAGAGAAATGTGGGATAATTATTTTTCCAATGAGATGAAGCCATTTGTCAACTTGTGATAGGTGAGGAATGAGCACATTTTGGTCAATGTGCCAAAGAGGAGGAGATTCAAGTTTGAATTTGAGAGTTAAATGTTCAGAGGGGGACACAAAAGAGAGAAGTTATTGCAATGTTGGAAGGGACAAGTGAACTTGTCTTCATACTCAAAATTGAGGGAATATTCCATTTTTATGCCAAGTTGAAAGAAAATGATAAATTTATAAAATCAATAAATTGATTTATTGGCGCAAGTGTGAAAAGCTAGAGGATGTGATGGGTGGTTAGATTAGTTTAATCAGGATTAGCTTAACTTAGATGATCATTAGGGGTTTTGACCCTTTTGACTTAAATATTTTGATTTATTTAAATCAAAAGGGAGAAATTTGAATTTGAGATTTAGTTAAATAAAGGTTTGATTTATTTAATCAAAGAGGGAATGATAGGCTTAAATTAAATAAAGTTAATTTATTCAATTTAAGTGGATAATCCTTAGAGATTGAATTAGACCTGATTTACCCGGTGAATGGATTTGATGAGCTTGATTTATTTAATGAGTAGATGAATATGAACTAAGTGCATAATGCTAATTTCACATGTCTACATTTTTCCCCTCTTTGAAGCAATGTACGTGTTGTGTTGGTTCAAAGAATAAACTTGCTACGATCAAAATTCAATTTTATTTTTATTTTTTTCAGATGCCCCAGTAGAAAGAAGTACACTAGTACATTGCCCCCTCGAGAGATCGAGCGAAAAGATTCGATTTGATGGTTGATATCGTGATAAATAGGTTCAAAATGGATGGTTATGGGTGATGATGCAAATGAGATAGTTTTAAGATGCTTAGAATAATCAATCTATATTATCCTAAACAACTTAAATGATGATATGATGTATGTGAGATGGATGATGCGGTGATGCCTATATGATTTGGAATGAATGTTTTATGTAGATGCTTAGACTAACAGATCTATATTATGATGATGATGCAAATGTAATGCATGTGAAAGGATCGCTGCTTCCTATAATGTATGATATGAATGATATGTGGTATGTTGACGGTTTGTGGATGTAGGATGGATGCAAGATGGATGCATGATGGATACATTGGTGATGTTTTGTTAGCGTGGAGAGAAGAAAGAAGAAATGAGATGATGAAAAGAGGATCCAACAAGTCCATGGTCTGATGAGACCTTATTAGAGATGATGATGATGATAGATGATGATGATTTGCTTATCAAGGATTGGGACTTTAAAAGGGCTACTTACCTTATGTTTGATAACACACATAAGCATAATGCATCAAGGTATAAAGAACTAGGATGGTGTTGTACTTAGTGTGATGGAATTTGACTTGAAAAATAGATAGGAGTATTCTTGTTCACACTTGACATATGGAAACCTTGCTAGGACGTACCGAACAAAGCAAGTATTCACCAAGTTATTTTACAAGAGCATCCAACAAGCACAATAGACAAAAGGATAATGATCGTTGCCCCATTCCTATCTCTCTAAATACTTCGTTCAAATATCGTCGAGAGGTCCTTGGAATGAGCGCAATAAGATAAATCAAAAGAAAAGATCAAGTATGCAAACAAGCCAATGTTCTTCATATCTCTAGCCAAAGGGATTTGTTTTGATAGGATAAGAATCCAAGTGATATCCAAAAAGATGCCCATTGTCGGAACAATATATCCTAGGACATGCATTGTATAGGATGATGATGGTTTGATAAGTTGATTGATAGGCTGTTGATATAAGGTCGATTAACATGTTTGAAAATGATCAAGAGTTTGATTTTGCGTTTAATGGTTTGTTGTTTCGATTTTGATTTTACATTTGAAGTTTTCTTTTGTTTATTGTTGTGGTTATTTCTGTTTGTTTTTTCAAAGGATGAAGGTGATGATTAGTTTATTATGGATGATTGATTATTTCGAGTAAAAGCGAGATGAGATGGATGGATTTTTTCAAATATTTGGATTTTTTGTCATTTTGAAATGTTTTCAGGCTATTTTTGGTGTTTTTGAGATTTTTAAAAGTGCTTTGATTTTTTATTTTTTGATGTTTCTGGGTTTTCTGAGATTTTATGAATGTTTTTTGGATTTTGGTTTTTGAATGTTTTGGATTTTGATGTCTCGGGGCTGATCAAAGATTATCCTTTCCCTACGTTTAAGCTCAGAGACGACATAGTTCAAATTCCAATTTTTTTGACATTTTTTGATTTTTTGAATATTTTTGGATTTTTTGATGTTTTGGATGTTTTTGGATTTTTTGATGTTTTGGATGTTTTTATATTTTTCGTGCGATTTGGATGATTTGGATATGGATATGATATCAATGATCTGTTTGGGATTTTGTTGAAGACCAAGCTAAGGTTGACTGATCGAATCGATGGATTGATGATGATGATAACATTGTTGAGGATACACAACAATGCAAGGATTTGATTGATTAGGATTGATGACGATAACATTGTTGACGATGTACAACAATGCAAGGATTGATTGATCAGGATTGATAATAAAAAAATTGTTGAGGATGCACAAAAATGCAAGGATAGTGTTAAACAACATAATGATTGGGAAGGATACCCCTAGATTATGGAGTGATTGGATTTAATTGATCACGATTTTGAAGCTTGATTTGGAACAAAATTGTTTCGAATGATTTGATGTGATGTCGACATGCAAATTAGATGTGACTGATAGTGATTGCTTGGCTTGATGTTCAATGAAAGATGAAGCTTGATAAGGAACATTTTCTCATCAAAATATGCCATGGGCTAGTGATTTGGATTATGGATCACAAATGCTTTGACCAGTTTGGTTTCACATTTTCCAATGTTCAGATCACCACATAAGTTGGAGGATATAGATCAAGATTTATTCTTGAAGCAAGATGTAAATATCCACCCTCAATGTCTAGCAATGTATGGAATGCCATGGATGGATGCTCAGATAGGTGTATGGATGGATTGATACAGTAAGTACACCAAGGATGCCAAGGATTATCTTGTGATAAGATAAGTTGTTTAGAATGCTCATTTGGATAGAGCTTCATGGCTTCGATAATGCTGGGTAGGATAGGATCAATGAAAATGACCCATGTCAAGATGTTTACCATAAGAAAGTGTGAAGCATGCCCCAAACTTTTATCAAGATCAAGATAACTTGGATGATGGATGTAGATGGATGAAAAAGGGATTGGATAAATTGCTCATGGATGATTGGATTTATTATGGATGAGATGATATGCTTTTACCTAAAAGTGGTGCACATTGATGCTCAATTCTACACATGACGCCTGTTTTCTAGGTTTTCATCATGGTATTTCCCAAAGCGCCGCCCATGCGGTTTTCACTAGAGGATGATTTTTTATCTTTATTGTTTTCAATCCTTTTTCTAATTTTTTGGATTTTCATATTTTTTGATTTTTTTGGATTTTTCTAAAACATTTTAAGCTCATGCTAAATCACAAGGTGTTGTTGATGTATGTTCCCCTATCATAATGTGCCATCAATATCCTACTTGAAGAAGTTGCTTTGCTAAGATACGTGCACTTGAATATAACTTTTGAGATTCCTGATCTGCTTCGTCGATGCCAGAGTTAACTCTATCTCTGTGAGTACATCATGATAGAGTTCCTTTAGAATCCTTATGATGAAGGGTCATTTCCAATACATGGTCAATTTGAGAATTGGATATCATGTGTGGAGGCGCGGATGGAGTGTGGTTAGGGATAGAAGATGGATTGGTTGACAGTTTGGAACCTTTGACTCTCCAAACTTGGGAAGATGCACAATGATGGGTGGATACAAAAGTGTGCATGGAATTAAGAACAACTATTTGATACACTTTGTACGTCGCTTGAAAACACTAGTTTTGCTTTTGTGGGCATCTTTGATGAATACTTTTCCCTTTTTTATTTTTCCCCATTATTTCTTTGACTGATGGAGTTTGATAGGGATAATATTTCTTCGTATTTTTTGGTATCCATATGTATTTGATTTGTCCATTATACTTTCTAGCTTCTTTTGCTTTGATAAAATTCTTCATACTTTGATTCAATTCTTTCTTTCGACGTTGGTCCTAATTCGTGGATGGGGTGATGGGTGGATGAAGATTCATGATGTGGACGGTTCTAGTATTGTCATTGGTTTCATCATAAGGAATCTTCATGCTCCCTATGTTGACATTTTCACTAGATAAAGTTCCCCCCAGTATAGTGGTAGTAGCACCTTCGTTCCTTTATTCTGCTTGTTTTGAGATGTCTTGTTCAGTAAACATGCTCTGACAAATGACCACTATAGAGGATGTTATTTTGATTTGCTGCTTTGCTAACTCCAGAATATCCTATTTTATCTGACTTGTTTTCTTGAGTGAATAATGTTGGATATCCTCATCCCTGATGTCCTCAGTCTAAATTTGGGATATATCTGATCCTAATGTTGATAATTCAGTTTGACTGTAGGAATCAATAACTTGCTCTTTTTGTGTAATAATGTCAGGAGTAAAGGAATCTTGTTCTGAATGAAGATCATCCACATGTCCATCCATAGAAATCATCTCATGGGTAGATGGAGGAGTATGTGCATCTTGTATAGATAGTAGAGTGTCCATTAGATCATTATAGTATCTTTGAGATACAAATTCTTGATCTTGAATGATTTCAGAGTTACTTTCATCATGCTTTGGATCAAGTTCTTGACATAGGTTAGTTTCAAAGGATGGATTGCTTACAAATGGTTCTTGGATATCTTCATTAGGCCTGGGAAGTGGCTCAATATCCTCTTGATCTTTGAGTGGATTTGGATCAAGTGTCAAGTTGAGGATTCCTTCAGTATCTGTAATGATGAGGTCAAAGGGTGTCAAAATGTGTTGGAAAGGACCATTGCTAGACTTCGGTGAAATATTTTGATCATGCTTTGGAATAACCTTTTGAGATATGTCCTCTAACTCATAAGGCGATGTAGAGACATTTTCAATATGATCCTTGGTCGATGGATCATCCATTATGTCAATAGAATCAAATAATTCTAACACCCCTTGAAATAGATCACTAAAAAGTGGCTCTTGATGTATGGTGAGTTGATCATCAAATGGGGTAGAAACATCCTCAATGTGCTCCTTAATTGAGAGATCTTGAACATTTTTTTCAACAATTGTGGCAAAGAGATTGTGAATGTCTTCAACCATAGGGTCAAGTGATGTTGACATTTCTTGAATTAGATCATTGTTGGATATTGTTGGTGGATTTTGATCATAATTGAAAAGTGACTCTTGACCTATGTTGATTTGATCTTTGGATGAGATAGAAACATCTTCAATGTGCTCTTTGATGGATAGATCTTGATCATTGCTTTTAGCAATTGTGGTGGGGAGATTGTCAATGCTATCACCAATGGTTGAATGTTCATCGTTATCCCCAATATTTATCATTTTTCATGTTTGTGCTTGTGTTTGTTGGGTAGCTTGAGAGGCTTAGACAGCTTGAGAGGCTTGTTGCACTTGTTCAGGTTGTGTTGCTTGTTGCGTGGCTAGATATTGTTGGATGGCCTTTTAGTAGGCCTGGTGAGCTTTTAGTGCAATGTTATATTATCTTGTTGCATTTGGTTTTGGTGGTAGTGGTGGTGGATTCAGAATTGTGTTAGATGTAGTGATAAGTGGTTGAGATACGCTTGGAGCGATCATGGTAGTGAGGGGTTGAGGTATGATGGGTGTGATAAGGGTGGTTAGAGTGATCGAGGTGATAGGAATGGTCGGAATGACTGAGATGATAGGTCTTTGGGAGACCATATTTTGATTTGTCAGGATTGATGTTGTCATTTGATTAGATACCATATGTTGGTGCATGTCGATGGTATATTCAATGGATTTGATGTGATGGCTTGATTGGTGTTAGGTGGATTGATTTGGATGGAGTGATTGGTGCTAGGTAAAGGGGGAAGCCCTAAACCAAGGAATGATGTTGATATGGGTAATGGTGGTGGAGATGTCTCTTGGCGCAATGACTCAACTATTTTGGTAAGTGTAGCAATTTGATCTCACCAAATTTGATCTTGATTTTGATCTTGACTCCCTTGATATAATTTATTTGGATTTTGTTCAAGCATTTGGGATGCATACTTGTGGTTTTGAATGGGATCATGGAAAATTTGATTTTGGACAATGTTATGATTTGGGATGATGTTCGATTTGGCATGATAGGTTGAAATTGAAGATTGTTGGTGTTGGGAATCACATCGACTTGATTTAGGTAACTTTGATTTTGCATGGTGTTACCTTGACTTGGATTAATACATGGAGTTGTTAACGTCTTGTTTGGACTTTGAACAACATTTGTGTGATTCACAAATATATTTATCCCAAAGTTTTCTGGATTAATGTTTGGTAAAGTTGTACTTGGTACATTCGCATTTGGCATTTTGGGATTTGATGAGATGACATTGTTTGTTTGAAGGCTCATGCATTGATTTTTTGATTGATAGATTTGTAGTTTTGGATTTACATCTACCATCGGGAAAGGTGTTCCAACCTTTTCACTAGGCATACTCACATTTGTTGTGCCATTGAGGTATGCGGGAGATAATAATCCCATGTATGGATTGTATAAATGTGAGTGTTGATAATCAATCGACATTGTAAGGCTTTGAAAGTTTAGTTGACTTGGATTACTCATGATGTATGGATCAAGTTTATATTCCATGTTCTTCTTGTGTTTTGACCTTGTTGTAAAAGTGACCTCTAAGATGTTTAAGACCAATGATGAGATGAAGGATGAAAAGGGGTGAATGATATGAGTGTTGAATGTTTAGGAACTTTGGATCAATGCTAGACTTAGGGTTTGATTTTGATTGTTTGATTTGGATAATAAACTTGTAAACCCTAAGATGTTAGATGTTATCTTAGGATATTCCCATACTTCTAACCAAACAAGGTGATTTTGATTTTGCTAATTTACCCAAGTCTAGAATGATGTTTTCAAAGCTCTAAAGTTGTTTGTGGGATGGAGATGATAAATGTTTGAAATGGATGAAGTGTTTGATTTTGATCCTAAATGAATCTAGGAAGGACTTGTTTATTAGACCAAGATAGTGAAGAAGATGTTTTTCTCTAAGAGTAGTTCAAAATCAAAAGACTAATGTTTGCATGAAAACCATATGACCAAAAGATGCCAAGCACATGTGTGGGGTCCAATTGATTCAATCTTTGCTTAATGGATTCTTTTTACCAAAAACACTTCTTGATTAGCTTTTGAAACTAGATGTCCAATGTCCTAATTCTCTTTCATCCCATGAAGTGCATTATGTGGAAATCAAGGAAATCAAGACAAAGGTTACCTAAAATTGACTTTAGTAGGAACAAATTGAGATGAAATTCAAATGTTTAGAAGTGTCTAAGGATACAAATCCCAATGGCAGGCAATAACATGTGAATTTGTTCAAGGATATTTTCTTCTCCTAAAGGGTTTGAAATTTGATGTTCATGTTGAATGTTGGTTTTCCAATGTTTTTGATCAAACCACCATGTTTTCAAACTAACTCACAAGAAATATAACATCCTAGAGCTCAATTGGTACGTTTTTATTGGTGGGCTTGCCTCATGCCCTTCATAGAAGAAGAGATGACTTTACATGCAACCAAGGAGAGAGTATAAAGGTATGTTAAGAATGAAGAGTTAACCTCTATACTTTAACCAAGATCAGACATCGCAAGTAACTTCTTGGAATCTAAGTTCCAATGCACCACTTTGATAAAATCGATGAATGTGTTAATAGGTCACTACAAACAAGGATTTTATTTTGGAATTTTTGTTCGTGGAGATTGACCCATATGGCGAGAGTCCCCTTTTGGATCCATCTCGTTAGAATAAACCACATGATATTGGTGTTTACTCCAATACCCACATTTATATCCCGGTTGGAAATACTCTTGGCTTTAGAGTATTATCAATTGAGTCATTCCCTTGGGTGAGTACTTATTCCCCAAGGAAGGCCCTCTAAGATAACAAAAGTGAGTAAAGACAATATCCATAACTTGATCAATCTTTGTTTGCAACACAAAGAAAGAGAATGTACACAATAATTCTCTACTCATACTCGCACAATGTTTTGTTCAATTTTAGTTCCCAAAATGAAGTATGGAGGAAATATTTTATGCAATTTAATGTCACCAAAAATACTTTTTATTCTCAAGGTCACTATGAAGCATGAGAGAAGTGCATACACCTTTTTAAATGAGATTACTTTGTATAAGAGATTATGAAACATGAAAAACACATGTTCATATTCAGCCTTAAAGCAATGATTTTGATTCTTTTTAAGCACCAAAGGAAAGATGAAGATTGCCTTGATCAATTTTTTATTCCCAAACAAAATTTAGTGAGTTTTTCCTAAGATTCATTTTAACCCTTTCACAATGAAAATTGAAAGCCTAGGTAATGTTCATTTTAAATCCCAAAACCAATAATGAGTTAGCCTAAAAAAAAAAATTAAGGCGTGCGATAGAAGCTGAAAGCATAAAAAAATGCTTTTGGGTTTGAAGTTCGAGCATGCTTAATTCTTCAACTCCAATCTCGCTTTTGTTTTTTCCTGATTTCAATGTTTGATTTTTATGTCAACCTTTTTCTTTTCCTTCTTTTTTTTTTTCTCTTTTACCTTGTTTTCCTATAAACATCACAAATAAAAGTTAGGCATGTACTTTGCAAATTGAAAAAAACATATACAAGACTTATCAATCATTAAAGAAATAAATGGAAATATAATAATTTGACAAAACAAATGTCAAAATTATTTCAATTTGTACCTCCCTTCTTATCTATGACATAATTGATGGTCAACCTAAAAATATTTTCATTTTGATCCAAATGCGTGATCCAATGACTAAAACACATAAGATGGTTTTCAAAAGCTCTTATTGAATCGATCCAATAGACAATAATGTAAATCAAGCCAAAAGTCACTTTTAAATGTTAGAATTCCAATGGATAATGAGCAATGACATGGAGGACCAATGAAAGGCATCAAATAAATGTCTTAAAAAAATGTTCAAGCAACTGCATTTGGTAAATGTAAAGCTGCGTCGTAAATGCCATATGAGGAAATTTCCAACTAATATAAATGGTAGGTGTAAAACTACACCCAAGGATCTTTGACCAACATTCTCCCAGCCATGATAACTTTTCTTAGCTCACGTAAAGAAATCTTATGCACCCCACGTAGCAGAGAAGCATAGTACATTTGGCAGAGAGATACTTTCGGCCACGTTTGATAGTAATTACAATATGACGTGAAACCATTGTTGACTGACTTACAAAAGGCTTGCTTCCATTGAACCTCATCCACCTAAAATGTTGCAACATAAATCAAGAAAACAAGAGAAGTAAATGGTACAAGCAGGTGTAAAGTCAAGTTCTGAAACTTTTGACCAACCTCCTCCAACCTGCATGTTTGTCAGAATGCCTTAAAGAGACGTTAGCTCACATAAAAGAAAATAAAATAAAATGAGTGCAACAAAATCTTTATCAATCTTGTGCCTTATATTTTTACCAAACACACAGTAAAAAATATGCAGAATTTATTTATATCAGCCAATTTTTTAATGATAGATTTAAAAGATACCTTAGATTCTCATGTTCTAAGAGCTAAAAAGTCACCATTAAGTCGCAGCCCCTAAGGAACAATGTGTGTGAGATAATGCATAGGCCTGGGATTGGAAAATGCACATTTTCCTTCCTCTGGAAAAGCATAGGAAGTCTGGCATTCCTTTCTACCGAATTTCACATAAGCTATTTGACGTCCTCCCAAACAAAGGCAGACGGGATTCAAACCGTTGAAATTTGACCTAGCTACTCTTAGCTACTTCTCAGGCATTTAGCAGTGATGAACATTAACTAAACTAAGAAGCCATAACACACAGAATTTGAACCATCCTTATGTTCCATGTCTATTCATTTACTTACTTCCCATCAATCGAATGCACTTATGTGAATGGTCAATTGATTTTCATTCAATGGACAAAATTCTAGACAAAAATAGTGGCAGCTTAGTGAGCAGATTAAAACACTTTACAACCATATGAATTTGGGGAGACACTTAAGCAACGTAGCAAAAGCAACAGTGACATCAGTAGCAATTAAAGAAATCCAAAATCAATAAATGATAGGAGGCGTACTTCAGTGCAACTTGTTTGATATAATTCCTAGAGGAAATGTGAAGCGCCGACAAGGCATGTGAACTGATTTGACAGAATGGCTTCAAAGAACTGTGGTTTTGTAGAAAGCCAGCGACTTCATTAAATTTTTAAAGAACTATGGTCTCATGAAATGCAATGGTTGTGTGATTATAAACAAATGGATTTTTAAAAAAAGGCTTTAGAAAATTTTAACCAAATGCAAGCTGCAGGAATAAAACCGTGCCCAAATGCCATTCAAAACACTTTCAAAATAAATGCAATTAGTCAATGTAAAATCGCGCCCCAATGCTATTTAAAAAAAAATTCAGACTAAAGCAACTGGAAGGTGGAAAGTTGTACTCCATAGCATAAATACGTATGTAAAATGTAGAACATAGATAAGACACCTGAACCATTGAAAAAAATGCCATGTACTATTGTAAATGTTCTTGAGTCTATTTTCTTTTATAGACTCTACACAGCACCTCCAGGTATCTCGTCTGGATCATTCAAGCATGAAAAAGAAGGATTATCTATTAGAGACACTAGTCACCCAAAATATATGAAGCATACCAGAGAGGCTATGATATCAAAAAATGCATGTATCAATAACATAGAGTATATGATGTAACATGCGTATCAGCAATGAAATTGATCACTATGTCAAACGACTCATCAAAGAAATCATGGGAGGCATTAGTTGTATCTTGACCTGTTCATAGCATAATATCAAAATTTTAAGGCACACCCTGCACCAAAGATTATCATGCTCATAAAATGCTCCCAGAGATATAAAGAAATGCATCTACTGCATAAAACCTATGAGAACCTGTACTAAGATAAATTAAGAACTTCTACCAATTAACAGAAAAAAAGAAAAGAAAAGATAAAATCCCTCCTTCTAGCGCCATAATGTGGATCCCTAAATCCAAACTTGCACGAATCAAAACAAACAAATCACATTGTTAGCTGAAAAATTCAAGGTTAGAATAAGAATCCCCCATAAAATCGATTTACATTGTTAAAGAACAAGGAAAAAGGTGAAATGAATGAGCAAATACAAACAAAGATAACTATTCCTATTCTAAAATGAAGCAAGCACTTGATCTTATGGGGGGATTGGTGCTATTTTGATGTGGAAAATAGTCCCTTCCCAACCCCTTTTTGATAAGCTAAATGATAAAATGCTTCGAAGATGGAGTGAAGTGGAAAAAATCAGTTCTCAATTGAAGAGAGTGACTTTGCATAAGATTGGTGGGATCCTTTGATGAAGGATGAGGCCTTTCATTTATAGATTTTCAAGTTGGAAGAGAGATCAAAATAGAGGAATGTGGGATAATTATTTGGCCAATGAAATGAAGCCATTTGTCAACTTGTGATAGGTTGAGGAATGAGCACATTTTGGTCAATGTGCCAAAGAGGGGGAGATTTAAATTTGAATTTGAGAGTTAAATGTTGAGAGGGGGACATGAAAGACATAAGTTATTGCAATGTTGGAAGGGACAAGTCAACTTGTCTTCATATTCAAACTTGATGGAATATTCCATTTTTATGCCAAGTTGAAAGAAAATGATGAATTTATAAAATCAATAAATTGATTTATTGGTGCAAGTGGTAAAAGCTAGAGGATGTGATGGGTGGTTAGATTAGTTTAATCAAGATTAGCTTAACTTAGATGATGATTAGGGGTTTTGACCCTTTTGACTTAAATATTTTGATTTATTTAAATCAAAAGGGAGAAATATGAATTTTGAGATTTAATTAAATAATTTTTTGATTTATTTAATCAAAGAGGGAATGATAGGCTTAAATTAAATAAAGTTACTTTATTCAATTTAAGTGGATAATCCTTAGAGATTGAATTAGACCTGGTTTACTTGGTGAATGGATTTGATGAGCTTGATTTATTTAATGAGTGGATGAATATGAACTAAGTGCATAATGCTAATTTCACGTGTCTACATTTTTCCCCTCTTTGAAGCAATGTACTTGCTATGTTGGTTCAAAGAATAAACTTGTCGCAATCAAAATTCAAAAAAATTCTAATTTTTTCAGATGCCCCAACAGGAAGAAGTACACTAGTACACTAAGTATTTAGTTAATTATTTTGTAGATTCATGTACTTATATTCCCATTAATGGACAATAACAAAAAATAATGTCTCTTTAGATCCTCACGCAAAAGTTGCATTTTACACCATTCACTATATGTTCTTGCTATTGAAGGATTTTTCTATCTTTTGACCCATATATCTTTCAAGAATTTAGTCAAGGTCATTCCTTTCCAAATTAATTTACCTATCTCATAAATGGCCACTTTGTGAATAACTACTTTCTCCCTTTAATTAAAAAAAAGGATAATATCAAACAATCCATTAATTTCTTGGACATATTTTATAAGGATTTATGTTTTATTACTCAATACCAGTAGAAGATTCAATTCTATAAGAAATTTTTCCTTCCTACTTGCCCATATAGTTTAATTTATTTAGCTAGAAGTGGATTTATGAGGGAACAACTTTTTATTTTCAAGGATCCCCTACATCTTATGGAAAGTTATTATACCCAAAATTAGGAGAACATTAGGTTATTGGATTACTAAGCTAATTTTTGTAGTTGGTAAAAGTCACATTTTGTTGAAATTTTTGGTTGCTACTCATGTTTATGAATCTTCCTTTTGGGTTCCATCTAGGAATTCCTATTTGAAAATAAAAAATTTCCTATGGATTTTCTATATGCCCCATCCAGTAGTAACAAATGATTTCACTATGTGGCTTGAGATTATTATAATTTTCCCCAATAGTAAAAAATGGTTGATTATTAATCTCAATCCATTATCAATGCTTAGGATTTTGTGCTAATTAGATCAATATCACCCTATAAGGAAATGATTTAAAGAATGAACTCATCTAAAATTGTATTTTCTCAAGTGTATCATTAATTTAGCTAGCCTTGAAAGGCATCAACCTCCATACTTTCCCAACAATGATATAACCCCTATAGAGAAGGCACATTTGTTATAAAAGAGAATGTAGAAGGCTTAGAAATCCATAAATCCATAGCTTTTGTGCATGTTCATAATTATTTCTATATTAATTCTTCTATTAATGATTAGTCTATCTAATTTTCATTAGTATTTTCTTGTCAAGACCAACCTTTGGAAAAATATTCTTATATTGAGCTTCAATTATTTATAACAAAGGATTCAACATGCTTCTAAATCTTCTCAACAAATTTACTTGAAATTTTTAATACTAGCATTGGGCCAAGTGTGTTGCCAAAAATTGTATAATCTTGAAGAAAGAGGCAATTTTGCAATTAATCTGGTCTTGTTTTAGACACCTTGCATTAATCACCCCTTAAAAATTGCATTTATAGGCCGCTAATGCTCAATATTTTGGACTTTAAGGCCTATTCCACTCACCAATCATACAAATCCTGACAAGCAAAATTCAAACCACTTAATTTTTGTGAAACCCACCTCAAAAATCCCTGGTGGGACTAAGTCGCTCAAGGTGGTGACTTAGTCCCTTTTGGGGTATTTTTCACTTTTGAGCTGAAAATCACTGACTTAATTCAAATTCTCGATGGAAGTCAACCTATGAAGTTAAAATAATGAATAATCTAGTGTTAATGCCTATAAATATATTTTTTTAGGTCATTTTTCACAACATTAAGTTGTTTTTAACAAAAAATTCAAGAGTCAAGTATCAAATATCTTTCGTAATAAGATTCATTAGTCTATCTACAACAAATTTGAAGCTTTAGGGCAGGAGACTAGAGTTTGTGCAAGTCTTCAAGCTCAAATTTTTGTCCAAGATCTTACATTCGAAAGGGTTGATCATGGATGCCTATGGTGAATCATGGAGAAATCTAGGTTGAGAAGATGCAACTAGCCATCAAATCAAGCCTAAGGATTTATTTTCAAAGTAATTCCATCTTCCATTTTCTCTCTATCTTTAACCTAATGAAGGTTTGCATGTCATTTAGATTCATTTATAATGTGATTTAATGTCTTTTAGAATGAGTTTTGCATTCTTCTAAGTCCATTCATGCATCTTGTTCTTGCACTTTAGAATAGGGTTGCATCTTATTTGAACAAGTTTCCTAGTCTTAGACACACTTAGGGATAAGGTTTTTATGTCGATTGTATCTCTTTTAAGGTTTAAATACAAACTAGGGGTTTGACCAAGGAAAATCCCCCATTAGAAATCAATTTATACTTTGTTTTATATGTATTTTTGTTGATTCAGATATGGGTTTCCATCAGAGAATAGAGTGCAGTATAGGTATTTTTGTTGATTTAGATACGGGTTTCCATCAGAGAATAAAGTGCAGACTATGGGCTTCCATTTCCACTTTCAGATTTGTAGAAAATCCAAAGTGGACTATGTCACCAACAGTGGTGACTTAGTCCCACTGCACTAGTTTTTTAGATATTTTTGTAGTTTCAGATACCCATTTGGAAGAAATTGGTTCTTTAGTAGTTCCCTTGATCTGGGACTAAGTCACCCAGCTTGGCATAAGTGTCCCAAATGATCAAAAAAACATTTTTTCTAGAATTTTAGAGGCCTCTGCAATCTCCATTCTGTACATCCATTTTTTAGGTGCACAGTTTTAGTTTAACATCTTTATTTTTTTAATTGCATTTAATCTATCCTTTTTCATATCACAATGTGTTTTCAAACAATTTTTATTTCTTAGATTTTGCATTAATAATCATTTTTCTTTTTCAGTTTATTGCATTTAGTAATCATATTTAGGTATACTTCATTCATACTTGGATTGATTTTGAGTGTAGACATTACACATTTTGGGTCCATTTCTCTCCTTTTAGGTGAAAAACCCTAGAAGAGTTAGAGAACCATTGCATACCAAAATTGGTGTCCAAATTTTGGTGAACCTGAATTTTGAACATTTTCTTTCCTATTTCAAGTGCATTTGCATTCTAGGTTTAACTTGCATCAACATTGCATTAGGTGTTGCATTGTTTAATTTACATCCTAGGATTTTAAAAATTGCATTAGTGAAAAAGCTCATTTAAGCTTGCATTATTGCATTTATGTCCTTCCACAACTGACATTATACATTTGAACATTAGATTTACATGGTATTATCTAATATACATCAATATCCATCAGAAAATTCATAAAAAATTCAAAAATGACCATACTAGGACTAATTCGCCACCCTGGGCAACTTAGTCCCAGTACACATTTTGCATTATTGCTTTCAACATTTTGTTTCTAGTTTCTTCAATTATTGTTTGTTTTAGTTACTTTTCTATTTTTGTTTAGTTATTTTCTATTACATTCGAATCATTAGTATTAGCATTATTTACTTCAATGACAATTTTGGATAGCATTAGATTTCTACAATTTTCCTTTTCAACATTAGTTCCTATTTCGTTTAGATAGTATTCATCAAAAAATACAAACAAAACCCTTCAAAAATAAAATGAAACCATAAAAACCATGCTTCACTTTAGGAAAAATATATCATCAAAACCTTTTAGTAGTGATGACTTGGATCAGTTAGATGAAGCTCTACAGGGCTTCCTCTCACTGAGTTCATACACTAAGCCTTGTGATGACAAACCCAAACCAACAAACAATAACTTATCTCCCAAACCTTTTAGTAGTGATGACTTTGATATGTTAGATGAAGCCCCTTGAGGAATTCGTCTCACAAAAGCCATCCACTAAGGTTTGTTGTGAGATACTTAAAAAAAAAGATGTCAATTTAATTCAACCTCAACCTCCACCTGAACCCGAGTTTACCCTTTACCCACCTCAACACATGATGTTGTTGCTCACACCCATTACATTATAAATAATCTGCAACCACAACAACCCTCTCCAACATCCTTATCTTTACCAAACCCCATATTTCCTATTGCTCCTCACTTAGATTCACACCTTAGGGATTATGATCTCATCAAAAAACTTAAGAATACTCTTGCAAAGATATCCCTTTGGGCTCTTCTTTAGAATTCACCAAATTATCATTGTATGCTCCAAACAGTATTACAACAAATAGTGGTTCCTCCTGGTGCAAACACAAGTCATATGTCAGATCTTATACAAGGAATGAATGCAATTAATGTAGACATTACCTTTCATCAACATGAACTCCCTTTGTTAGAATTAAGAAAGAAAAATGAAGACTTTATGACAATTTCTCAATACAATACAATACAATAGGAATCAAAAGAACCCTTGTTGGCAATGGATTTTCCCTTAATGTGAGCAGTGTAAAACTCCTATATTGATTATGTGTGGATAAATCACAAATAAAACCTAATTTCTTATCTATTAGAGGATTTGACAATATTACAAAGCAACTGCTCGGTATAATCACTTTTCATATCATAGTCGGAGTGGCTACCTTGCAAACTCCTATTCATGTCATGCCCTATGATCTCACATATAGTATTCTATTGGGAATGCCATGAATTCATGAGATGCAAGTGGTGTGTTTGACCCTTCATTGAATGATGAAATATGTCTATAACAACAAAGTTTGTAAAGTTGAAATAGATCCCAAGCCTGAAAGTTTCTTACAACTTGAAAAGGGACCAACAAGTCCTCTGGACACATTCATTCCAACATCTCATAAAGAAACCCTTGAGACTAGCAAACAAGAAGATGAGCTTGAGTCTAAATTGCTAGATGATAATTTGGGTACATTAGAAATCACACCTTTCTTTATGGGTGAATACATAATCACAGGAAAAGAGGATAAAAAAAAAGAACAACCCATGGTTATGTCAACTTAGAATTCAAAAGAATCTTCCCAAACATCTACCTCATCTGCTTTCAACAAAAATACAACATACACAATGAATTATGATGAGATAGATTATCAACATCTGTCTAACCTGAAGGAAATGGAAATAATTCCTGGGAAAGGCTATGTGCTAGTGAAACAACTAGGATACAATGGTAAAGGATGTGGAAAGAATGAGCAAGGCATTCGAGTTCCTATAAAACCTAATACACGAGAGAAAAAGAATGGTATGGGATATTATTTTTCTAAGACAAAAAAATCAACTCAATGACCATCACTAAACATCAACACCATCACATGTAAAAAAAGAACCAACCTTATGCTAAAGCATCCTGAATTTCTTGATATGAATTCACCACTATCATGGGAGTATGTTGAAAGTGATGAAGCCTTGAAACAAATCTTAGGTGCTTCTGATAAGACATCTTCTTCCAACAGAAAATTTACCTGTGCTACAATGAGTACCCAACAAAAATATATTGATACTAATGAGACAAAATTGAGCATGGAAACCATATGATCCTGAATTTCCTAAGTCAAATGCACTCCCCTTAGGGGATAGAATTGATATACCAATGGAAATAGAAGATAAAGAAAAGGTTATTAAGATCAGAAAGTTCCTTCATGATGAAGAACAATAGGAGACTACAACCTTGCTTCATGATTTTCCTGAAACTTTTGCTTGGAAATCTTCAGGCATGCCCAATATAGACTCGAAGATAGTAACACATAACATTGTTCTTGCTCACAATGCTAAGCCTGTTCGAAAAAAGATACGAAAAATGAACCATAAGATAGCCTTGCATGTTAAAGGATAACTTGAAAAAATCCTTGACGTAGGTTTCATTTGAATTATTGATTATTTTCCTTGAATCTCAAACATTGTTGTAGTTGCTAACCTGATAATTGTATTAGGATATGTGCAGATTTTCATGACTTGAATAAAGCCTCCTTAAAGGACAATTTTCCCCTTCCTAATATTGACATGATCTTGGATTCAACTGCTAGACATGCTTTGTTGTCATTCATGGATGTATTTTCTTGCTATAATAAAATCTTCATCAACCTACAAGATCAATAAAAGGCAACATTCACAATTGTTTTGGGAACGTTTTGTTGAGTTATGATGCCTTTTGGATTAAAAAATTGAAGTGCAACTTATCAAAGAGCAATGAAATTGATATTTCATGATTACATACACAAAATCTTGGAAGATTATGTTGATGATATCCTTTCCAAATATTTAACAAGACAAGACAATGTGAATTTCCTTTGACAAATCTTTGAACAGATGTGTACATACAACATGTGCCTAAATATGAAAAAGTGGCTTTGGAGTAGATAGTGGAAATTTTTTAGGGTTTATCATATCTCATAGAGGCATTGAGGTTGACACAAAGAAAATTGATGCTATCATAAACATGCCACCTCCTATGAACATTTCTCAATTATGCACGTTACAAGGAAGAATTCAAGCCATCCATCATTTTGTCACCTCCTTAGCTAATCAAACGCCACCTTTCACACATCTCCTTGAGAAGGATGTGCATTTTTATTGGAATGAGGATTGTAAACAAGCCTTTGAGAGTTTGAAAGAATACCTTGCAACTCCGCATGTTTTACAACTGGCTATGCCAAAAAAACCATTCATCCTTTATATAGCTGCACCTTCCCATGCTCTTGCAGCATTGTTGGCTCAAAAAGATGATGATGGAAAAGAACATCCTGTTTATTACATCAGTTGAACTTTAATCGATTATGAAACATGATACACCCCAATTGATTTTTTTTTTATCTCTTATATTCGCTAGTAGTAAGTTGCGACATTATTTACTAAATGCGAAAATACAAGTAATGACAAAATTTGATCCTCTTAAACATCTTTTTAACAAAACAGACTTATCAAGACATTTAGCTAAATGGGTTATGTTGTTGACAGAGTTTGACCTTAATTTTTTTTTCACAAAAAGAAATTAAGGTTCAAGCCTTGGCCAACCACTTAGCTAATGCTCCTTGTCCTCTAGCATTACCTGGAAATGTCTCTTTTCCTAATGATAGTGTGCTGACCACAGAGGTTTCTACATGGGAATTATATTTTGATTGATCCAAGTGTAGAAAAGGATCCAGTGCTAGACTGATATTAGTTCCACCCAAAGGAAAGCCTATTCCCTTGTCATATTGATTGAATTTCCTATGTACAAATAACACAACTAAATATGACGCGTTAATTGCTAGATTACGTGTTGGTCTAATCATGGGCATCAAAGATATTAAGATCTTTGGTGATTCACAATTAGTGATTAAGTAAATAAACAGAGTCTATCACTATAAACATGATAAATTATCAAAATATAAGGATCTTACAATGACCTTAGTGGGATAATTCGACTTATTCACCATTGATAACATCCCATGAAAAGATAATCAGTATGCAGATGCAATGGAAAGTGTTGCTTCTCTTATATCTCCTCAAGATCCTTCAAAGGATGTTATATTCACTTTTCATTCAATCCTAAAAATCCAAAGTAGAATGAGTCAGGCCAACAGTGGCAACTTAGTCCCATTACACTGGTTTTTTAGAGATTTTTCTAGTTTTAGATACCCATTTGGTAGAAACATGTTTCTAAGCAGTTTCACTGATCTAGGACTAAGTTGTCCGATTTGGAAAAAAGTGTCCCAATTGATCAAAAAATCAAGTTTTCTAGAATTTCAGAGGCCTCTACAATCTCGATTTTTCCCTTCATCAATTTTCAGGTGCACAGTTTTAGTTTAGCATCTTTATTTTGTTCTTTGCGTTTAATCTATCTTTTTGCATATCACAATGTGTTTTCAAACAACTTGTATTCCTTAGATTTTTCATTAATAATCATCTTTCATTTTTAGTTTATTGCATTTAGACATCATATTTAGGCATACTTCATTCATACTTGCATCGATTTTCAGTGTAGATTTTATGCATTTTGGGTCTATTTCTCTCCTTTAAGGTGAAAACCCTAGAAGAGTTAGAGAACCCTTGGATACCAAAATCGGTGTCCACACCAAGCTAAAATTATAGATTTATAAGAAATATAATGATACATACAAGATAGTTATCAATTCCATTCCTCCCCACAATGTTTAAAAAATTGGGCACACAAATTCCAATCCATGGTGAAAGGATTATAATGCTATCTTAATAGACCATTTAATATATACAGATCCCCAAGGAATATTTTTCATATATACATCACCTTCACATAGCCTCTTAGTTAAACTAACATTGACACCTATAGTCATCTTGAGGCACTTCACACTATACACTTTAGATTCTATGGCTTGTTTTCATTAAACCCAAGATTACTCATTTATTCTAGTGTCTTGCATATCAAGGTATCCCACTTGGATCAAAACTATCTTTCCCATGGGTCTTCAATTCTTATTATTCACTTTGTTGACAAATTGAGACTCTTAAAAACCTTTTATGGTTTTACACTAGATCCTAGGAGGCCTATAATTTAATTGATGACATGTTCAAACCATTTAGGCTTGACACATTTTCATGGAAGGTAGTTCTACTAGGAGAATGAACCTACCTAACTTTTAAATTTACCTAAATTTGGCATGCTTTTAGGGTGGAGATTCCTTTAAGAATTTAGAAAGACACAAATTATACTATTCTTACTAGTTGTGTAGTTTATACATTTCTATATTTACACTAATCTATCATTTCCTCAAATGTGCTTATAAAAATTACGTGCATGCAACAAGGTTGCACTTAAAGTTAGTCAACTTTAGGTAATCTTAAACCACAAGGGTATTGCCTCCTACTTGGGTTCATTTTGTTCATGTGGGCATAGACATGGATGTAGCTAGCCTAATGTAAGAGATTATGACTCCCAATCACATGCCTCTAAACTACCTTCTGAACAATCTAAGGATTGTGTTACTTGCAAGTGGTTTGAGCTCTCTAACAGACCTCCAACCTCTTCCGATGGTTGAAGCACTTCAATATAGTTAGATTCTGACAGGTTTCCTCACCTAGAGCTAGTGCTTTCTCTTGCTCATCCCAAATACTTGTAGCTGAAGATTAAAAACAAGGGGTGCTCCAGCTGGTTGGGAACCGATTATTGATGATTTCATCCCCAGTATTATTTGGGGAAAACTACATAAGAATGATCCACCTTGATGGTGGATGTCTCATCACCTAGTGACTTTGTTGGTTCTTGTTGTTTGAGCTTGACCCACTGGACATTGTTATGATTTTGTTTTGCTGTTTAAGCTTGACGCACTATCTATATATTTAAGTAAATAAAAAATTGATATCTTTTATGTTCAAAAAATAAGTATCAACTAACGCTTAACAACATTGTGGCATTATAGTTGAAGTTCCAATATTGATATTTAACATCTAAAGATGTGAAAGTATATGTTCTTCTTGTCTTCTTGCAGATAGATGTCCAACTTTTACAACTGAAGTGAATATGAAAATAAAAAACATTTAAAAAATATTCTTCGTTTCAGCTAAGGAAATATTGTGATTCCTGGTAGTGGAGAGAAAAGTTTAGTTCCCACATCCTTCTATTCGGATGCCTTATTTTTTTACTGAGCCTATAATTTTGTCGAGTTTCATATCTTTAGAATAGATTCCTGTTTTCGAATATTGAAAGCACTCTTTGCGTCCTCTCAACTTTGGCAAACTTATTCGTTGCACGCCACCTTGCCTTATTTCCAACGCAAAGCAGCTGGCCTTTTCACAGGATTCAAGCTTACCACAGCCTTACGATTAGCTGGATATTACTGAACTGGGTATGTTTGATTTAGATTAGCTTTTAAATCTGATATGAATGGGAGAGGAAATTGATGAGCTTTTGTGTTAGTTGCAGTTCAATTGGGTGAAGTAAGAATGGAAGCAAGGACTCTTGTTTTGGTGGGGCGTACTGGCAATGGCAAGAGCTCAACCGGTAATTCCATCCTTGGCCGTAATGCCTTCAAGTCATTTTGGAGCCTTGGGTCTGTTACGCAGGACTGTAAGATGGATCAACGCACGTGGAAGGATGGCCGAATATTAAATGTGATTGACACTCCTGGTACACACAGCTTCTATTTTTTTATTCTCCATTCGTTTTTTAAAATATTTTATTCAGTTCACTACATTATGAAGTATTATATATTGGTAGTTTATTTATTTTAGCTAAATGACTCAGGATTTAATTAATATTAGTGTAAAAGTATATTGCAGCTATTCTAAATTAGTCCTATAAGTAGCATATATGTGTGTTTTTGGGATAGAATTTAGATTTAAATAAGTTCTAAATTTTATTTGGTTATTTGAGTTGAGATTATAAATGATAAAATTGTTAATATTGTTATTAGGGAAACCATATTATTATTTTATCACTATATTATTAATTAATATTTTTAATGGTTTATATATAATTTAGATTTTATAATTTTTTAAATAAATTAGAACTATATAGATAATAATTAATGTCAAAATTTTAAATATGATTGAACTTTGAATAATCAGTTTTATCTTATATTCTTTAATATTTTTCATCTTTTCAATAATTTAAATAGCAGGCTTTTATTTTAATTATATTCTTTTATAAGTTGAGCAAAATAAATTACTTCCTGCAAGGGAGGAACAAAAGGAACCATGGGAGTTGTTCAACCACTTTCTCTTTGACTTTATAAACTTGTTTGATTTTAGGAGGCACAACGAGACTTATTTGGTTATTTCATGGTCTCTTATAGGAAATGGGTGAAAGATTTTTCATGGATTGATCTTGGTTACTTTGAAGGGGTTTTGGTTCAATCATGGTTTCATCAATGATGGGAAGCTCAATCGTTGGTTGAGGCATACTACTAAGGGATAATTTTGCTATGTGCTTTGCTTTAAACTTTTGGTAAGGTTTGAAAAAGAAGTCCTCACAAGGCCTAACATATTTCATAGGTTCAAGCCAAAAGAAATCCAATGAAAAACTCCCATGGGAAGACACAAAATTAAAGCCACTATGGTGCACAGTTGTACTATAGAAAATCATACGCTCTTGAAAGCGATGCAATTTCACACTTAATTTGGACCTAATTTGGCACTCTTGCATTAAATTCGCTTTAACATAATCATTGATAGGCCCCTATGACCCATTATTTTAGAACTCGAGGCTTATTTTAGCTAAAAGCCCAAAAAAATATCTAAAACATAAAAAATTCTAAAACCCAACCCCAAAAATCTAGGGTGGGACTCATTTTCCACCATGGGTGAATGAGTCTCCCTAGGTGGGACCCATATGCTAGAGGTGGCATATGAGTCCCATTTGGGCATTTTTTAGGGTTTGAGTGGGAAAATTACCTTTTTAATTCAAATTTTTGGTTGATGTTGGCTTTTGAGATCTAAATAATGGTAAATTAGGTGTTAATTCCTATATATGAAAGCTTCTAAGTCATTATTTCATCTAAGAAAGAATTTCAAGAGAAATTTCAAGATCCAAGCATTCAATAATCTTCAAGCATTCTTTAACAAGAGCATTCAAGTTTTAAAAGCAAGTAAAGTTGAAGTCTTGGAGCAACACTAAAGTGTTTTCATAGGTCTTCAAGCTCACTTTCATTCAAGATCTAGCATTGCAAGGGTTAATCATGGTTGTCTATGGTGAATTATGATGGATTCTAGGTTGTTGAGATGCAACTAGCCATCAAGCCAAGCCTAACGACATATTTCCTAAGTGATTCCATCATTCGTTATCACTCTACATTTATCCTAAGGAAGTTACAATCATTATTAGGGCTCATTTGGATGATTAGAGATCTCTCAAAGTGAATCGTTCATCTCCATATGTCATTTGTGCATCGCATTCTTGCATATTAGAATATGGTTGCATTACATTTCAAATTTCTTAATCTTAGGCACACTTAAGGTTAGGGTTTACATTCCTATTTGTATGCACATTTCATTATTTATATCAAGGTTTAATTACCAAACAAGGGGTTTGATTGAGGCAAACCCCCCATAAGAAAATCAAGTCATTTTTTTTTGTAGGTCCTTTCGCAAATTTGGATCCAAAAATTAGTTTAGAAGGGAAGGAGAGAGATTGCAACACAAATCTAAGCTTAAAATTCTCAAAAAAGTGAAAGGAGACAGATATGCCAAAAGTGGCATATGAGTCCCACTATAGGTGTTTTTCAAGATTTTGGCATATTCAGATACCCTTTTTCTAGAAACCTATTCTTGTGCAAAAACCTAGATCTGGGACTGATTCACCCAGACTAGCATATGAGTCCCAATAGGTCAAAATTCCAGAAGTTTTAGGATTTCAGAGCTCATTCATGCTTGCTTCATTTTTCCAAGTGCACACATTCCATCCTGTAGATTTTTTTTTTTTTTACATACTTTTCTAGGTCATTTAATGAAGCATTGCATCAAATTAGGGTTGATCATTACATCTTGCATTGCATTTGTCTTTCCAAGTCATAACTTGCTAGTGAACCCCTCATTAGTTTATAATCAGCTCCTAGAATAACCCCATTGCAAGATCTCTTTCTCCTTTTCACACTTGAGCTTGAGATCTCTATGGTTTGTTCTTTAATGAGAGAGTGAATATTGTTACTCAATCTCCCAAGCATAGAAAGCAACAATTTTCCACCTTTCAACAATAAAGATTTCTTTTCCAAATGGGAACTTTAAGCATTTATGCACTACCGATAGGACGCCTTTCATGGAGTGAAGCCATGGGTAGCCTAACTTCACATGAGATTGATCGACATTGAGATGATGAAGAGTAAGACATTCACTATTTTTGGTCCACCTTGTAAAGGAAGAGTTATCGAACCTATCATAGGGCTAGAAAAACCATTTTGTGTTTTGATCCATGCTTTCAATTGTTCGTAAGTATCTTGATAAAGTTCACACACAAACAAGAATTCTTTAATTATTACTTTCTCTACACAAGCGAGATCAATTAATATCCCATTAGTAGGCTTGTTATTGATTCTTCCAGCTATGTAAAGAGGACCATTGGGTGCATGTTTAAGTATATTATTTTGTGAGAAAGAAATTTAAAATCGCGTATTGGTTAGGCCCTTACAAGGTTGAACTTAAATGAATTTCAATGAAGGGTTTATAGGATACTTTTTCA
Organism: Sequoia sempervirens; assembly: GCA_007258455.2. NCBI lineage: Eukaryota > Viridiplantae > Streptophyta > Pinopsida > Cupressales > Cupressaceae > Sequoia > Sequoia sempervirens. Next base: position 146,799,117 of record VDFB02049217.1, read on the forward strand.
TGTGACAATTAATGATATAAGGGAGACTACGCAAAATTTATATTCCTTTTTCATGTTTAAGTTTTTGTAAGCGTGAAGGTGTTGTCATTGATCTCAAAAAGAAGTCTACTAACTAGTGTTGGTATTGATGTCAACTATGTGATGAGGATGTTGAGGATGTTGAGGAAATTGTCAAAAAGAGGAAAACAGGTTAATGGAGGTTGTGCATGTATAGTTGAGACATTGAGGAAGTGTTGTGAGTACATGGAGTTATGCTTTTGTTGCAATGTATGAAGGTGAATTGAAAAGATGGAATGAGCTGAGATGTTGTCTTTGGTACTTGGTTTCCATGTTCTTTTGAGGAAATTTGATAAATAGTGAAAACTATGTTGTGTAAGTGGTCAGTCTGTGCTTTAGTATTGCGCTCTGCATTTTTTTTTATGTTAATGCTATGCCTATGAAAATCTTACAAGTTATTTAAGGTTATCAAAGGTTTATATCTTTAGAATTTGGGTTTCTAGATTGTTGTACAATGCAAGATGTATTCACCACTATGTGAACCAATTATTCAGTGATGTTTTTTATGGCCTCCGAGAAATGTATTTTCTCCACATTTCTCTGTTGTTTGGCTTTAGGTTGTGTAGAATTTAGAAGTTTCTTATAATAATTATATCTTTTTGTATTCAATATTTTACTTGATTTGATGTTGTACAAAGTGAGTTTATTAGTATGCAAGTAAGGGCTACTAGTTGTTCTAAGTTGAAGTGTTTGGATGATGCAAGGATGATGAAGTGTTTGATTAATTTCAAGTAGTTTGAGGATTAATCTAGATTGTATTCAAATGAGTTATGTTGTCCAAAAATTTCATCATTTCGAATTGATTTGAGGAAGCATGTACTTAATGTTTTATTGTGTTTAACATTGGTGTTGGATGACCTTGTATTAACACTAAGTGCGAGGCTTGTGAATCATGTTGAGGCATGTTTGAATCTATTTGGTTCCTAGTTAAGGATTTATGTAGGTTTCCTTCCTTCCTATCCATTGTGGGAATGTTTAAGTGCCGACCTATTTTAAATTTGTAAGTATAACGAATAATTTCTGACATTGGAGAAAGTTTTTGAGGATGAGGTCAATATAAATAAGTGTGGTGTTGTTTTGAGTTGAGGGAAGGAAGAGATAAGAAGCAATATAGATGTGATATTGATGCAAATTATGTGTGTGATGTGAATTTGAGCACAGTAGTGCAAATTTCAATGTTAGGATTCCTAAAGGTAGTGAGTTGAAGGAATCCAAAATCATTCATGAAAGATTGCAAAAGTGTGTGAGCAATTGTGGTGGATTCCTTGTTGCATTGAGAAGTGTTCTATGTGTAACATTATTCTTCTATCTTATTGTATTATTTTTGTGGTACTGATCCCTAGTTGTGAGCCTTTTTGTACAATGTGCCTTATTTTGGTAGAGAGACCTTTTGTATCAGTTTTGCTATTACTTATATTATGAGCTAATCCTCACCGTGGTTTTTCCCTCATTAGGTTTTCTAAGTAAATCCAATGTTCTCTTGTGTATGGTGTTGTGATTTTATTTTTTGTTATGTGCATTTCATGTTTGATCATACTAATAGAATAAGGGTTTAACGAATTCATGTGGATCTAATTATTGTAGATAGTTTTGAAGGTTTAATTTTCTACAACTAATTGAACCCCTTCTCAGTTGTCTTTTCTCATTTCAAAAATTGGTATCAGAGTAGGGTTTTTTTGAGAAGAGCTTAACTGCTTGAGGTATATCTGGGATGGAAAACAAGATTGCTTTGGAATGTCCTAGATTCGATGGCTTAGATTATGCATTCTAGAAGATAAAGATGGAAGGATATATGCCTGTTGAGGGATATGCGATTGAGAAGGCTTATCAAACTACATATACTCCACCTCTGAATGGTCCATGTACAATTGTAGAAATCAAGGCACATGAGATCAATGCTAAGCCAAGATTTATTATTATGAATAGTCTTTCAAATATTGAATTAGTTAAATTTATGAGTTTGAAGACTACTAAAGAAGTTTGGGATAAGCTAGAAAGATTTATGAAGGAGATACAAAGGATAAAAAACAAAAGTTATTGAACTTGAAGGCACAATTTGAGATGATGCAAATGTTTGAAGAAGAAACAATTCAAGGCTACATACAAAGAGTTGAGCTCGTAAGTATAATGAGAGGTATTGGTGCAATAATTAAATAATCTAAAGTAGTAAATAAAGTTATTAGATCACTTCCTGATTGTTACAGTGAAAAGGTTTTTGTAATTGAGGAAATTGTTGATTTTGATAATTATTCTAGAGATCAGTTGATTGGTACTCTAACTACATTTGAAATGAGAAAACTAAAGAAAGGTACAAAATTTGAGAGTACTTTCAAGGATGGTAAATGAAATAAGGTTGAAAATTCAAATGGAGAATATCTTAATGATTTGGAAGGTAACTTTGTAAGGAAGATGAAAAAGGGCATCAGTAAGTACAAAGGTAAATTACATTTCAAATGTTTGAGCTATGGCGACATAGGTCATTGTGCTTCAAGATTTCCAAAAAGAGCTCTAAACAATAGGAAGAAGGAAAATAAAGGAAAAATGATTAAGAGAGCCTACTATGTGAGACAAGATGCTAGTATTTTTTATGATGAATTTGATTATGGATATTTAGATGATGATGAATTCTTTTTTTTTCTATAAAATAAGAATATGGTTCTGCTAACAACGAATGTTGTGTGAAGAAAAGTATTCTAGAGACAAAGGATAAGGTTAAAGTTACTTTAGTATCTAATTTTCATGTCAAAGAGATAATAATTACTATGTGCTCTAATCATAGGATCAAAGAAAAAATTAAGTTTGTTAAACTTGAAAATTATGATGGAGGATTAGTTAAATTTGGAGATGACTCATGAGCTAAGATTTGCGGAATAGGTTCAACCAATTTTGATGGCAAGCATAACATGGACAATGTTTATTATGTTAAAGGCTTAAGGCATAACCTTTTGAGTTTTGGGAAAATGTGTAGCAAAGAATAAAATCTTCTGTTTAAGTATGAAACATGTGAGATAAGAAAAAGGGTTTGATACTGTGATTGTTGCTAGTGAAATAATAGATGGAAACATTTATAAGCTTAAGGGTGTTGATGGTATTTTCTTTATGTCTCAAATTAATGATAGTTTGTTATGGCACAAGAGGATGTGCCACATGGAATTTGATAATTTGGCAAGAATTAGTTTAGTTCATGTAGTAAGAGATTTACCTAGAATCACAAATCCTATCAGTGTTGTTTGTGAGAGTTGTCAATTTTGATAACAAACAAGGAGTAGCTTTAAGGGAAAGGAATAATCTACTACCAAACTACTAGAATTAGTACATATAGATCTTTGTGGTCCTACAAGGGTGAGAAGTCTACTAGGTGACATGTACTTTATGCTTTTAATTGATGATTACTCGAGAATGACTTGGGTTACTTTTCCTAGAGAGATATATGATGCATTAGATAAATTTAAGGCATTTAAAGCTATGGTTGAGAATGGAATGGATTTGAAAATAAAATGTATAAGTTATTATAGAGGTGGTTAATTCACCTCCAATTATTTTAACATGTTTTGTGAAGTTAATGGAATAAAGAGGAATTTGTCTACCCCTAGAACTCCTCAGCAAAATGGAGTTGTTGAAAGGAAAAAATAGACTATTCAATAGGCTACTAGAACTATTATGAAAGAGTAAAATGTACTAGAACTCTACTAGAGAGAAGCTATTCATAGTGTTTTTTATATACTTAACATAGTTCAAGCTAAAGCTAACAACACAAAGAATCCCTATAAGCTATTGTATGGAAAGATTCATACTATGAAGTACTTTAGAGTGTTTGGAAGCAAATGTTATATCAAAAGAGAAGGAAACCTAGGAAAGTTTTATACAAGATCTAATGAAGGTATCTTCCTTGGATATTCTATTAGAAACAAAGCTTATAAATGTTACAACAATAGGATGAGAAAGATAGTTGAAAGTGAAAATGTTAAAGATTATAAAAACTTGCAGAATTCAATTACAGTAGATGGATATGTGTCAGATGAACCTAATTGTAGAGAAGTTGAGGAAGAAAATTATAATGAATAAGAAGTTTAGAATGAAGAGGAAGAAGCTCTGGAGAAAACCACTCAAACCCCTAAGTATGTGCAAAATAATCATTCTAGAGATCAAATCATTGGAGATAAGCGGAAATGTGTATTGATAAGAAGAAAAGCTACTAAAGTTGAAGTAAAGTTGTGTCTACTTTCTAAATTCAAACCTAAAATAGTGAGTGAAGCATGTAGGGATGAACACCGGATGAAGGAAATGGAAGACGAAGTTATGCAGACATAAAATAATCAGACTTGGAAATTAGTTCCCAAATTAAAAAAAAAACATAATTAGAACTGAGTGGATATTCAAAAACATGTTGAATGAGAATGGAGAGGTAGTAATAAATAAGGAAGGACTTGTGTGTAAGGTTTTCTCACAAGTGGAAGGTATAGTTTTTTAAGAGACTTTTTCTCCTATGGCTAGGATGGAAGCTATAGGAATGTTTTTGGCATTTGCAACACATAAAGACTTTAAAGTTTATTAGATGGATGTGAAGTATGATTTTTTGAATGGTGAATTAGAAGAAGAGGTTTATGTGGAACAACTAGAAGGATTTTAGTTGTCGGATTGATTGGATATGGTATGTAAGTTGAAGAAGGAACTATATGGATTGAAGCAAGCTCCTAGAGTTTGGTATGCAATATTGGACAGGTACTTGATACAACAAAGACTTAGTAAGGGAACCACATATAGTAATCTTTATTTCAAAATTGAGGAAGACAAAATATTGATAGTAGTAGTATATGTGGATGAAATTATCTATAGAGGAAATGAGGCTATGTTTAAGAGGTTTGCAAAGGAAATGAAGAAAGAATTTGAAATGTCAATGTTTAGGGAGATGAATTTTTTTCTTCAGCTACAAATCAATCAAATAGATTAAGGGATTTTAATTACACAATATAAATATTTCAAAGAGATGTTTAACAAATGTGGAATGGATGACTCTAAATTGGTATGTACTCCTATGGTGTCTTGTTGTAAATTGTGCAAAGATGATGATTCACCTAAGGATGATTAGAGCAAGTATAGATCTATGGTTGGTGGAATGTTTTATTTGATCACCACTAGACTAGATATCATGCATGTAATTTATCTTGTAGCTATATTTCAAAAAGATAGGTATATCCAAGATCATGATGGGCCAAAAAGTGGCAATATGATGGGTATGTGGCTGGTCACTATTTTCTTACCAAAAATTGATGAAACGAAAAGGGTTTTTAAAGGAGATTCTCAACTTTCCATTGATATAAATTATGCTTTACTTTGAATTTAATAAGTAATTATTATTCATTTTCTATTCAACTTACGACTAAATTCCTAATTGATAGGCTGATTGAAAAATATCTATAGCTTTCAAACGGTATCATATTTTTTGAATCCAAAGCATGCATCACATTCTATGCTTCACATACTATAGCATTAAAAAATGAAAAATTGAATTTAATGAATTTTTGACCAAGTTAAGGTGGTTAGACATACGAGTTTTTATATTTTTTAAAAATTTGTAATAAAAATTCATAATTAATTATTTACTTGGAAAAAAATTACAAAAAAATATGCATCACATCTCGAGTCCTCTACTTATATGTAAAATCTTATAAAAAAATATTCTCATTTTATTGTGGTTAGGGTGGTCAAACAGACACCTACTTATTTTTCCTGAAATTTTAATGATTGCATTGAAATTTCAAAATTTCACCAAAATATTTTTTTTTGTTTTTAAACAAACCTAGTAGTTTAGAAACTGAATTCAATTTGCTACAAATTCTATTCTTACATATTTTTGAAATAATAAAGATAACTTATTCAAATTTTATGTCAAGTTTCCTAACTCTGATTTTTTTGATTTTTTTGCCACTTAAGGGCCTATTTTTTCCACGATGCTCCTACACATACCCAGATACTAAACAAACACATGTTGCATTTATGAAAAGAATATTCAAATATTTAAGAGACACTTCAGATTATGTCTTGTGGTATCATAAGGATACTTATTTCACATTAGGTTCTTATATAGATGTAGATTGGGTTGATTGTGTCGATGATAGGAAAAAAACAAGTGGTAATGCATTCTTTCTTGCATGTAGACTAGTGTCATGGATGAGAAAGATGTAGGATTCAATTTCCCTATCCACTCTAGGGGACAAGAACATTGCAGCAACATCATGCTTTACATAGGTATTATGGATGACACAAACATTGAAGGATATCAAATTTGTATATGATGACCCTATTTCTATCTTTTGTGATAATGCAAGTGAAATTAACATTTCAAATAATCTAGTGATGCATTCGAATACAAAGAATATATCTATTAGGTATCACTTTTTGAGAGAAAAGGTTATGGAGAATGAGGTCAAGTTTGAGTATGTTCCTACAAAGGATCAGATTGTTGATATATTTACTAAGGCTCTTCCCTTTTGAGTATCTTTGAGATAAGTTGTGGGTTATCACCCCTCCCTATTTGAACTGGATGCATATGGAGATGCATTAGTCCCATGGATCTATGGATATATCTCTTATCTAGATTAATGTTGGTGGCTACCTCTTAGGGGGAGTAGGTAGTGTCATGTGTTGTTGAATTTTTTAGGTGTTCAAAGAAATTTTCTTGGTTTAGTGTCAAAGTGGGAGAAAAATGCAACTTTTTTCCTTTGTCACTGATGTAAAAGGGGGAGAGAGTCATGTAAAAAATTATTATTTACTCAAGGGGAGAAAGACTCCTCTAAGGTGAAGATAGTTCAAGAATGTTGTGTAGGTTATCTAATCTAGAAGAAAAGAGAGAAGGAAAGAAAGTGTGTTCAGATCTATTGTGGTGTGTTATCTTTGGTGGATTTTCACATCTTATGTTGCCATCAATGAAAAAGAGGTAGAATTTTGCAAGCATGAAGGTGTTTTCATTGATCTCAACAGGAAGTCTACTAACCGGTGTCATTGATGTCAACTACGGGATTAAGATGTTGAGGATATTGATAAATTTGTGAAAAAGAGGAAAATAGGTTGATGGAGGTTGTGCATGTATAGTTGAGACATTAAGTAAGTGTTGTGATTAAATGGATCTACATTTTTATTGAAGTTTCCAAAGATGAATTGAAAAGATGGAATGAACTGAGATGTTGTCTATGGTACTTGGTTTCTATGTGATTTTTAGGAAATTTGATAAATAATGAAAATTATGTTGTGTAAGTGGTCAGTGTGTGCTCTAATATTGTTCTTCACTTTTTTTTTATGTTGATGATATCCCTATGTGAATCTTACAGGTTATTCAAGGTTATTAGAGGTTTCCATATTTAGAATCTGGGTTTCTAGATCATTGTATAGTGTGAGCTATTTTCACCAATGTGTGAACTAGTTGTTCGTTGATGTTTTATGTGGCTTGGGAGAAGTGTATTTTCTCCTCATTTCTCTACTATTTGGCTACAAGTTGTGTGGATTTTGGGAAGCTTTTTATAACTCTTAATATTTTTGTATTTAGGATTTTACTTGATTTGATGTTGTACAAAGTGAGCTTATCAGTATTTAAGGGTTACCAGTTGTTCTAAGTTGAAGTATTTGGATGATGTGAGGTTGATGAAGTGATTGATTAATCTCAAGTAGTTCAAGGATTATTCTAGATTGTGTTTAAATGAATTATGCGATCTAGAACTTTTGGATTTTGAAATTGATTTGAGGAAGTGCGTACTTAATGTTTTATTATGTCTAACACTGGTGTTGGTTGACCTTGTGTTAACACTAAATGTGAGGCTTGTGAAGCATGTTGAGGCACATTTGGATCTATTTGGTTCATTGTTAAGTATTTATGTAAGTCACCTTCATTCCTATCCATCATGGGAATATTTAGGTGTTGACCTATTTTGAATTTGTATTTATAATGACTAGTTGTCGACATTGGAAAAAGTTTTTGAGGATGAGTTTGATATAAATAAGTGTGGTGTTCTTGTGAATTGATGGAAGGAAGAGATAAGAAGTAATATAGATGTGAGATTGATGCAAGTGATGTGTGTGATGAGAATTTGAGTAGAGCAGTGCAAACTTCAATGTTAGGGTTCCTAAAGGTAGTGAGATGAAGGCATCCAAAATCATTCATGCAAGACTACAAAAGCATGTGAGCAATTGTGGTGGATTTCTTGTTGCATTGAGAAGTGTTCTCTATGTAACATTCTTCTTCTATCTTATTGTATTATTTTTCTGGCAATGAGCCCTAGCTTTGAGCCTTTTTGGATAGAGTGTCCTATTCTAGAAGTGAACCGTTTTATATCAGCTTCACTATTACTTATATATTGAGCTAATCCTCACCGTGGTTTCTCCCTAATTTTTTCTTTCCATGTAAATATGGTTTTCTCTTGTGCATGGTGTTGTGATTTTAGTTTTTGTTATGTGCATTTCATGTTTAATCATACTAACAAAATAAGGGTTTAATGAACATAGGTGGATCTTATTATTGTAGAGGGTTTTGAAGGTTTAATTTGTTACAAATGATTCACCCCCATCTTGGTTGTCTTTTTCATTTCAACATAACTATCTTTCACATGTTTTGTATGATAGGAATCACAATGCAAACAATTTATTCTGAACTCACAAAGTTTTGTAATTTGTCAAATTCTTCATATATTTTTCTTAGGTTCTCTTGAGGGACATTAGAAACCATTGATTCAACATTACTCACATTAGTTGTTCGTAAGAAGGTCATAAGAAATGAATTTTTGAGGGTATGATCCATAGTGGGTTGACTAGTGTCAAGACTATGAGTGAAAGAGTTAGAAAACCCAAGACCCATGGTGAGTGATGTATCATGAGATGACGCATGTGACTCTTGAACAATGTATCATGATAGTATTGGAAATAGGACACTAGGTTGTGAAGCTCATACAAGTTTCACAAACCTAAGGTGCACCCAAAATGGAGAAAAATTCTATAAACACCCTAGAATATGAAATGCAATGCAAGTATGTAAAAAGAGATAACAATTTCCATATTTTAAACAAGATAATGTTCTAATTATAATATGCAAAAAGGGAAAATGAAGTATTTTAGTTCCAATTTTGACTTTTCAAATGCACTTTAATTTGACCAATTAACCTTAATGTAAATGATTTCAAAAAACAAAAATTCTTAAAACTAAAATAGAGATCTAAATGCTAAAACACAAAATGTAGACTGAGGGTTTTTAATGCCTAGAAATTCAAAAAACAAGCTTGATTAGACTCATTCACCCATGGATGAATGCATCTTGCTTCAAGGTTTTGAAAAGTTGAATTACAAGTATCTAAGTTGATATTTATGCTTTCATATTCTAGTTGCAAAGAGGTAGTTATAGTTTTAGATTTTTTGAAAAATGAGATCTAAATGCAAGTGTAAAATGATGCTAGATGAAAAGAAAAAATACCTAATTTCAAATTAAATTTTGATTCAATTTTCTAATTTAAGTGATTGATCATGCAATGTCATGTAAACAATCTACAAAGTGAATTAAATTTTTCAATTTTTCATATTTTGAAGAATACAAAAATAAAGCCTAAAACCCTAAATGGGATGCAAATAAATGCAAGTAAATAACCATAAATAAGATGAAAATAAATGCAATGCAATGAAAGGTAGTGCAAATCCCAAATATAGGGTTTGAATGAACTCCAATTTTTTGAATTTGTTGTACAAAGTCATGATCACCACAATGAAACAATGAAAAATAGGGTTATCAGAGGGGGTTCACCAAAATGATATAGATGAGCCTATTTTACTTTATTTCATTAGGACATGAGATCCACACAAAGAATTTACTTACAACCCATAGGTGATTCAACTCAATGAGGGAATCTACTAATTTCCTTATGCTTGAGTACAGGGGTTTCAACCTGAACAACACTTTTGGGAGAAAAAATAAAAATAGAAAATTGACTCATTCATGCCTATTCAAACTTACAACAAAAATTTAAAGGTCAATACTAATAGAATAAAAAAAATTGTAGATTTGAGAAGGATCTAGAACATTATGTACTAGTCACCAAAAGGTAGTTTCAGGAGCCTGTCTAGGACTCATTCACCCATGGACGAATGGGTCTTTGGTCAAGGTTTTAATCCAAATTTTGCAAGCCTTAAATGTAAATTTGTAGCTTTAATTTGATCTAATTTCATTTTCAAAAAGTCAAAAATTAGATTTGTAGGTGAGTTTTCATGAATTGACCACAACTTTGACAACTTTTGTAACTTTGACAACTTTTCCAATGTTGAACTTTGATAGATCTTCAATCCTTCTTCAAGCTAAAATTTGCAACACAAACACAAGAGGGATTTTTTTAATTTTTGGTCGATGGGGGTTTACCTTGGTCAAATACCGTTTGGGTAATTAAACCTTGAATTGAAATAATGAAATGTGAAAAGAATGATGAATGAACAATACAATGTTGCAACTCACCAAACCCTTAAACAAACCTTTGGAATACTGAAATGTTGATCTTGATCATGCACGAAATGGCTTCAATGGATGTGGATTTTGATGCTTGAAATATGACTTGAATGCTTGGTTGATCTTTGAAATCTAGATCACAATGTTAGCTCCAAACACATGCATGATACTTAATACTTTGACATGATTCTTGAGATCTTGATTGTTGTAATAAATCATTGATAAATCTTCTCTTGAATGCTCTTGATCATAAAATTTTCTTTAGTAATTATTGCATATAAAATCTAATGTTGATTTGATAAAATAACCTTGTATTTATAAGTATGTATCCTTAATTTCCTGATAATTAAACATTGCAAGCCAACATCAAAATATTAATTTAGAGACATCCAACTATTGCCATTTTTTTTTTGAATTTAGGTTCAAATACCTAGGGAGGACCCACTCTCCCATCGGTGAATGGGTCCTAGGTCCCTATTAGTAGAACACACATTGCTCAAGGGAAGGTATTATGTGTTGGCATTAATTATTGTTGAGTTTCCCATTTGTAAAATGTAATTTATTAAGTTGGTAGATGTAAAATAGGGATTATTAAGGAATAATTAAGTGCAATTTAATTAAGAGGGCCCAAATAAAGTGTGAACCTATAAAGGAGTACATTTTTCTACACTAAAATCTTCAATAAAACCTTATTTGAAATAATAGAAAAGTGTATATAATATCTACATAAAATATAAAAATAGAAATATTCTTGAGGAATGTAAGGGAAGATTATAAACATGGCACCTATTTATTGGTATGACTCTATAAGCATGCGAATTCATCTATTATTCACATTTTGTTTGGTACCAAGTTGTTTTTTCAAAAGAGAAAATTGTTGTCAAGGTGTTTGAATTTAAAAGTAATGGTTTACAATTTCTCTAAATTATTTTTATGTTCCCACACTTTTTTATTAAAGCATGTAAATGGAAATACTATGTTTGTAGGAAATATTACCTTAGGGTGTCAAGTCTCAAACATGTAAACATGATTTTGTTTATGTGGGGTCGATATAACAAATCAATATATTTTCACATTCATTTCTTAGGTAATTTATGAACCACTAAGAATGGAGTTATGTTGTTACATGCATGAAATTTAGGGTGAATATTGTCTAATTTCTAATAAAAGAAAAAAGGGCTTAAACATTATTTTATTGAATAGAGCTGATAATTGGACAATTGGTAGTTAAAGCATGTGTTTGCACTTCTACTACACACTTTAACTAATTTTACTATTAGCTTGATTATATTTTGTTTGTAGTTGTCATTGATGTCAACACTGAATGAGATTTATGTAGGATTGTTGTCATTGATGTCAACATTGATTGTTGGTTTTCTTTGATGTCAACACTTGATCAAAATTGTTATATTTTTGGTAGTGGTTGATGAGCTTGTTGCTAGTAGCTAATAACAACATTTGGTGAATTCTTTTTCATTGAAATTGTTGTTAGCACTTGAAAAGTAAGGGAAAATATTGGTATTTGATTTCCTTGATGTCAAGTACTTGGTGAGAGATTGTTGCAATGTTTGTTGTCATTGTTGATAAAATTCAAGTATGGAGATGCTTGCTGAAGTTCGTGATTGGAAGTCATTCCTTACTAAATTTCATGGTTGGATTTCATGCCTTATTTTATGTTTGAGGAAATTCATGGTTGGATGTCATTTCTTATCTAAGTATGAGTATGACTTCTATTAGAAGAGTTAGTTTCATAATGATACATTAAGATAAGGATTAGAAGCATTATAAGTATTGCTCATAGTGCAGAGATGTTATTAAAGGTCTATAGTATGTCTTATGCTCTATCTTGATGCTTTTAATGAAGCATGTGTTGCTAAAAGAAAGTTTTGGCCTCCATAAGTTATTGAAAGGTTATGTTCTTGAAAGTTGCACTGAAGTCTATTTGGGATAATTCTCTGCATTCCTCCCTTGTTGAAGATATGGTTTTGTGGTTTGGGATTCAAAGTTAGTGTTTTGTGGATGTGGCACTCCTATCTTTTCAACTCACTGGTGTTGTCAAGGAGATTTTTGTTAATTATTGAAGGTTGGTAGTTTTGTTGGTTTTTTGGACTAGTTTGGGAAATTCTTAGAATTTATCTACATTGATGTCTCTACTCCTATGTATTGGTGAATGTTTTATAAATATCTATGTAGTTTTTTACTTCAAATTTAGTGTGTTGAAGTGATTGACAAGTTGATATGTTAATGTTATATACTCTACTTATGTATCATATGCTTCTTGAATAAAGTATGTTGTTCTTTTTTGGTCTAGGGTTGTTCCATGGAAATCCAAAAATATTTTATGTTGAAATTATTACATCAATCTAGAAGGTTTTTGAAATAAACGTAATGTTAAACTAGTGTAATCTTTTATGTTGAAAAATTATCACATGGGGTTGTTCCATGAAAATCCAAAAATATTTTATGTTGACAAATATTGTAATCTTTCTGTAAATATTTTTATCCTATTTTGAGATAGTGAATCTTATCAATTCCTTGTATCTTATTGTTGAAGTTGTGTTTGCTTCAGTTTTGCAAGTCTTTTGTATCTTGGTGTGTCTTAGAAAAAAATACCCTTTGCTTTTCATGGGATTAATTCATGATAAAATGGAATTAATGAGGTCTTGATTTAGGTGTTGTGAGGCATTTTATGCATCCACACTAGGTCTTGGACCCTTATAAATTGAATAACATGCTTTTAACGACATCTTGTAAAGGTGTTGTAAAGTGTTGTAAGATTCTTTCACATTTTTCTAGACTTAATAAACCTATTTATCCCTAATTCAACATTATAATTTTTTTTAATAAAATTATTACATCAATCTAGAAGGTTTTTGAAATAAACGTAATGTTAAACTAGTGTTGTAATGTGTCTTACACATTCACATTGGTTCTTGTGCTTTTCTAGGCTATGTGGACCTCATTTTAGTGTTGTAAAGTGTATTTAATCACACTTTCACATTGATTTATGTGTCCCAAGCCCTATTTGACACTCACATAATCATTAATAGTCCCATATTAACCCATATTGTATATCTTGAGGCTTAATTTGATCAAATACCTGACAAGGTTGCATTTTACACCTTATTTCCTTATCTCTTGGCATCTGAGCTGTCAAATTGGCCCCTGTGGGACCCATTCACCATGCATGGTGAATTAGTCCCACCCAGGTGCGACCCATTCACCATGTGTGGTAAATCAGTCACATTTGGCTCAATTTTGACCTTTGAGCGGGAAAAAGGTGAAATTTGAGTTTAATATTGCTTCATTCCAGTCTGTGATGATGTATCATCAGGTTACTAAGGCACAAGTGTGCATAAATAAGTGTTTCTCCACCCATTTCAACCCCCATTCAATCTCTTATCTCTTATCATTCAGTCATCCATCATTCTTCTATCTTAAGTCAAGCAACTTAGGATTTGATCATTGGAAGACATCAAGAAAGCTCCTAAAGACATTCAAGGGCTGAATCTTCCTCCATTGTTGCAGAAATACAAGATAAAACATCATGGAAAGGTAATCAATTCCATTTTTGCATGTTATGTTACATGTTCCATTCTTTCATCATTTTTGTTTAATTACCTAAAAGGGGTTTGACCAAGGAAAACCCCCATGCCCTAATCTCCAACATTTCTCCTTCTTGTCTTGTGTGTTTATAGATTTATGATTCTTGGAAGCTTGGAAATAATTGAAGATCATGTTGCAAGGTTTCTAAAGTCTTCTCATTCATCAAGTCAAAGTATCAACAAAAACTCAATTTCAGACCCGTAAATCAAAGTTTTGGAAGCAGGCACCTATAGGAAGTCAAAGTGCAGATCAGAAGCTTCAAAATCCACCTTTGAAAATTAAAAATTCAAAAGTGGACTCATTCATCATGGGTGGTGAATGAGTCCCACTCTAGGGTCAATTTCATTTTTTTTTTCATTTTTTAGTACCCTTTTGTTAGAAACAGGTTCCAACTTAGTTTTACAGAACCGAGACTGATTCACCCAGAATGGAAATGAGTCCCACCAAGCCTAAAAATCAGCATTAGCAACATTCTAGAATCCATTTCCAATATTCTTTAATATTCCAGGTGCACACTTTTAGTTTGATTTAGTTTTGTTTAGTTTTGCATGCATTTCTAGGTCATTGTTCCATTACACAATGTGTTTTAAAACATCTCATAAATCTTAGGTTTTGCATATTTAATCAATCAATATTTTCAATTAGTTGCACTTAGATCATTCCATTTGGAATTAATAACACCATGCATAACATAATTTGAATGAACCCCTTAGCATTTTTGGCCCTACCTCTCTCCTTTTAGGTGAAAAAACCTAGAAGAGCTAGAGAAGTGCAAGGAGCCAAAAATCTATCATTTATTTTGGTCAACCTACTTTTCGAATACTTATCTTTTCTGATTTGGAATCCTTCACCATAGATCTAGGTTTGCATTGAATTTTCCTTAGGATTTGCATTAATTGGCATACTAGGTTTCAAATTTTGCATTCATAAAAAGTGCATTTCGCTTGCATTGTTCACATCTAAATTCATGTAAATTTTATGAAATTCTATATTTTTCACTTAAGTTTGTATCATAACACTCATAAAGCATTAAAATCAGTCAATTTTTTTTGAAAATTCTAACAAAAGTCCATACTGGGACTCATTCACCACCTACACGAATCAATCCCTTTTGACCCCTGAAACTACACCTTATAGAACTTAGAACTCTATGTTTAAGCTTATTTTTGGTGCCTTAACCTACCTATATCAGTTAATTTCATTTCTATAGCATGCATTTCACTAGATCTCACTTACAATAGCTCATTTCATACATTGTTTCATTTCACATTTACATCTCCTACATTTCATTTTATACTATAATCAACAATTTCCTTTGTTTTACATATGAAAATTACATTGCACTTTATTTACTTTTGCATAACATGTTCTTTAAATGTGCCTTTGATTTGATTAAACATGGATTTTCTAAGCATAACCTCCCCCCGTATGAGTTTTATTTTGATTATGATAATGAGGAATATATTTGTTTCAACCACACCATTACATTACCCATTGGTGTGAATGGAAATGAGGAAATCACAACACACATACTTGTTCTTCTCCTAATACCTCTCCTATTAGT
Source organism: Sequoia sempervirens (assembly GCA_007258455.2). Classification (NCBI taxonomy): domain Eukaryota; kingdom Viridiplantae; phylum Streptophyta; class Pinopsida; order Cupressales; family Cupressaceae; genus Sequoia; species Sequoia sempervirens. Next base: position 146,814,815 of record VDFB02049217.1, read on the forward strand.
GATGGAGGTATCTTGGTGAAGGAAGTCACAAGCATTGAGGGTCTTGATTGTCCATTTCCTTATTCCCCTTTGGATGATGTTAGCTAGACAACAAGAACATGAGAACATAGATACATTCCTAAAAATCACCTTACCAAGTCTCCATGGTCATGGAAATCCAACTTTTCCATCTCCTAATATCCCTCCTCAATGTAAAGAGGATAGGTTGGTGTTAGAAGAAATCCCAATTAACAATCATGACACCCTTGATCCTCCCTTCCCCAATGCTCCTCTCATTTGGGAAAGTCTATTTGAAAATCATAATGGTCCTTCTCTCAATGCCTCTCCCACTTGTTATGAAGCTACTTTACAAACCTAAAACTTGGATGAACATATTACATGCTCTCTTAGTAATGAAACCTTTGAAACAACCCCCAATCAAATAAAGTCTTCTAATCCCCTCCCCACTATCAATGATCAAACACATTCAACCATTAATACCTACCTTATTGGAAATGAAGTTATTTTAGATGAACCAAACCTTAATTGCAACGAACATATGGTTTGTTGTTCTTTTTAGAACTCTCCTTCTAGGGAGGATATTATGACCCAAGACAAAGATATCATGCCCTTCAAAGACAATGAAGACTCTCACTTGTTATGGGATGTTAATGTATAAGAGCGAATTTTCACCCCATATGCAAATCCATTTTTTTTCGCTTATCCACTTTAGAAAACCATGTTCAGAGGCTTAATTCCACCAAAGCCCACTACTTGCACTACACTTGGCACCTGTTTTGAGCATCGGTGGAGGTGCTTCCTTTGGGGATTCTCGTGTGGTGCACATGTGCAACACACTTACATCCCTAAAAAAATATCATGTCTGGAGCCTACAGAGGTGTTACACTTCTCATTGGGGGTCGATTAGTAATGCCCTCCTCCGCTGACTGACCCGAATATGGTCATTTTCTTTCTCATTCCTTCATATTCAGTCCTTGGAATTTCATTTGGAGGTTAGAAGAAGAAAGGTTGGAAGATATTTTCACCACTTCTGGGCTTCATTCACAAGCTTCACAACATCTCTCAAAACACTTTACACTTCACAGTAGCAACATCAACACTCCACCACTTCATTAGAGCAAGTGTGGAACAAACATCATTGTAGCAGAGGCTTGAGTTCCTCTCATTTCTCCCCCATTAGCCTTGAGCACTCTTGGTGGAGGTGGTAATATTTCACTCCTCTCCTCTATTACTTGGTTGAGTAGCATAACACTGTTTTGTAATGCTTTAGTGCTCTTTACTTCATTTCTACTTTTCTATCTGGTTGTCCGTGGAGGTGGGAACACCAAAATGGGGTCTGACTGAGGCAGACCCCTATACAACCCCAACATTCTCTCCCTCTTGTGTGCAGGTATTGAAGATACTCATATATTGGAAGCTTCATCAGTGTGCAGGTATTGAAGATACTCATATATTGGAAGCTTCATCACTCATAGAGTTATAAGTATCTCCTTCCTTTCTTCTCCGTATCTTTGTCAATTCTACTACTTTATCACATTTTGTCCTTTTTCTACTTTTTGTAAGTTCTTAGTAATCCATTTGCTAGCAGTCACTTAGTCATTTTCTGTGAAAAACTCGATCTCTGGTCCATAAGAGATGCTAGTGTGCCTTTGAGACTCCAGCGCATCGCAATGTCATCTGCTTTCTGCACTGACATCCTTTGGCTAAGAACCTATCAGTTTTTCCAGAGAACCTTTGTGACCTACTCTTTCAAATTCTAGAACTCTCGGCATTGTTCCATTGAGTTGTTATAGGGTAGTTTTCCTCGTGAGGCTCTCTGAATGAAGAGAACTCATGAGTAGTGAATCTCTTCATATCACAGTTAACATTATTCAGCCTCAACTCATCCTTTATCACGCTTCACATAAACCTTCACCTAAACACAATTTTACTCTCTACCCACCTTCACACAAACAAAAAACTCAACATAAAGCTCAATTCACCCTCTACCCACCTCAGCATAATTTATACAACCGAGTTATAATACCATTGCTCATACATATAACACTTGAAATAATCTGCAACTGCCACAACCAACCCCAATCACTTTACCTTTACCCAATCCACCTAGTGCTCCTCACTACATCCCACATACAAAGGAGTATGATCTTGTTGAAAAATTAAAGAATACTCCTGCAAAGATTTCCCTTTGGGATTTACTTCAGAACTCACAAAATTACCACACTGTTTTTTAAATATCCTTACAAAAAAATTTAGTTCCTCCTAGTACAACTCTGAATGATGTGGAAACTTTAATCCATAGCACAAATGTCAACATTACTTTCCATCAACACAAGTTCCCTCCTTTAGAGTTGCGAAAACAAAACAAATCTTTCATGATCATTGCTCAATACAACACAATAGGAATAAAGAGAAATCTTATAGATAATGGTTCTAATCTTAATATGTGTAGTGTGAATCTCCTTGATTGATTAGATGTTGACAAGTCACAAAGAAAACCTGATTCCATATCTATTTGATGATTTGTTAAATCAACAAAGCAACCACTCAGTGTAATCACTTTTCCTATTAGGATTGGGGTGGTTACTTTGCAAACTCCTATTCATGTAATTCCTTATGATCTCTCATATAATCTTATTTTAGGCAGACCATGGATTCATGAGAAGAATGTAGTGCCTTCAACCATTCATCGTATAATGAAATATGTCCATAAAAATAAGATTTATCAAGTGGAATTAGATCCTGAGCCTAAAATTTTCTTGCACCTTGAAAAAGGAGCTAGAAGTCCTCTCTAAACATTGATTCCAACATCCAATAGATATCCTCTTGAAATTAAACACAATAATGAGGAATCACCATCTAGATTATTTGGTGATGATTGGGTATCCTTAGAATTCACACCTTCATCTATGGGTGAATACATACTTACACAAATAAAAGATGAGCAGCAAGCACAACCAACCACCATGACAACAAAAAATTTGGACAACCTTTTGAAAGTATCCACCTAAACCACTTTAGAAAAATCCACAAAATCCCTTGATGAACACAACAATGAACAACCACCGAATTCCAAAGTCAAGACAAATCATTATGGAAAAGGTTATGACCTCATGACACAACTTGGATATAGTGGAAAAGGTTGTGGTACTCAAGAACAAGGTATTCACAACCCTATAGAGCCTAACACACAACAAAAAACTCATGGTCTTGGTTATTTTCATTTTTCCAAACCTTCACTTAACATCAAAAATCTCATAAAACACATTCCTACATCATCCTTTAACTACATCTTTGCTTAATTTCAATGTCATCTTGCAAAATGTTTATGATTTGACTTCATTAGATTTTCTACCTTCCTACAATGGGAACAATAAAATCTCACAATCTAGAGACACTTGTGTAAGTATGAAATCCACTACTAAGAAAGATGTATCTTTGAAACAAACCACAAGACCATCTTCTACCAGTGATCAAGAGGGTATTTTGTTGAGACTCATCTAAGATCACTTGATCTCTCTTCCACCTAGAACTCAAAAGAAATGTTGTTCCAATACTTCATTATATGCCTATCATAGAGTTTATGGTCACTCCAATAATCAATGTAATGCTTTGAGTCATAAAATACAACATTTTTAGGAGTTTGGTATCCTTCCCTATGTGGGGGCACCTCATTCCTCTAATTTCTATTTATTTTCACTCTAGCATGCATCTCATTAATCCTTTTAGTTCGCCTTTGTCCTACATTAGGTGGGGGAAAGGGGTTGGCTAGCCTTTCCCTCATATGTCACTTGTGGTTTACTCCTTTGGATAGTCACTAAATTTTCATGAATACATAAGAGGGGGCTTGTGATGTGGACGAGATGCCTTAAGTTTGCTCGTATATGACATACAACCCTTTTTTATGATGTAGCTTAATGGAAACATATGACTTGGCATAGGGCTTTCCACATAAGCTCTCATGTCTTCTTCTCTCTTCTTCTACTTTAAAGAAATTTCTCACAGTATGGGTGTTCGCAACCGCTTTAAAGTGGGGGCATACATCACCACTCACATTTCATTGTGTGATTTTCTTTTTCTTGTGATTTTCTCTCTTGGAAGCATTAGGTACAATGTTCCCCAGGATGAGACCTTACACTTGTCCTCTCTTGGAAACAAGATGATATTGTTGGCACTTATCCTCCCTAAGATGATACATTGCACGAACAAATAAAAATCCATTTGAACAATCCCTACACTAATCTGCATTAACAATGTCTATGAGTGTCAAACATACAAAGTTTTTCTTACCTGATAGAGCTAAAAAAACATTTTCCTTTGTGGCACCTTATTAAAGTTATCAGGATGTATAAATTTGATATGGTTGAGCGGGAATCCCATACAACAACACAACTTTCCCCATAGCCACCTTCATGTTTGTGAGTGCATACCAACTAGCATATGTTTCTCACCTTTTGGGATTTCTCACCCTATAGACAATCAGAAGTTTTGTGGCCACAGAGTGAGTATGTTGTGGAATTCTCACCCTATAGATGACCTAACGTTTTGTGGCCCAAATGTAAGTACATCTTTTTCCACCCCATTTTTCTTTCCATTCTTGCCATTGTATGATTTTGTATCTCAGGGGCTTGACTTGGGATCTTTGATCCTAGGGGCTTGACCACCTCTTTGATCTTTGTCATCTACATTTGTACACTCATATTTCTCTTGAATTTCTACTTTAGTGTGATTTTGAAGCAAGTTCATCCTCTTGTGCCATAGAAAACTAGCCCCTTCTCATTTTCATGGCCTTTTAGGTCATGTTTCATGCTATTGGAACTATGTTGCTCTGATTTTATGTTGTAACATGCATTGAACATGCTTATTTAGGTACTAAAACTCAAAGAATGTCTTGTGAAGGTGTTGTGAAGTGTTGTAAGACATTTCTACATTCATCTAGACTCTATTTAATGTAATTTACCTAAAACTCACCTTTTTACTTATCAACAAGCCCTATTTTGAAGTGTTGTAAACTATTGTAACAAGATTTCACACTCTTCTAGGAATATTTTCACTATTTACACCCTTCTCATGCTTTATTTGGTCTCTTTATGCCCTCATAAGTTGTAATTAAGTGTATTTTTGAATATTATCCTGAAAAATAACATTAAATACAACAATTTTTTTGACACTTGTTTTTAGGTCCTCGGTGGGACCCATTTGGCATGGGTGGCGAATGAGTCCCCCTTGGCCCCATATTCAAAATATTTCAAATTTCCTTTTGGGATTTTATTCAAAATCACTTGATGTCATTCTGTGATGAGGTATGAACATATACTAATGCACAAGAATTGTATAAATAAGTGATTTTCACCTAATTTTACATCTCCTCACTCATTCAAGCATTTTACAACATCCTTTCAAGCAATATTCAAGAACTTTCAGGAAGCCATTGAAATTACTTCAGACTTGCATTGTCAAGGGTTAGGTAAGCTGATATCACTTGCATGTTATTAGTTTATCTTTCTCTTTCATTTTATTATGTTTTCAAGGGTTTAGTTACCAAAAGTGAGGTTTGACCAAGGCAAACCCGTATTCACTAACCTTAAATCATTTCCCCCCTATTGCATGTTATTTTGTAGCTCCTTGTATGTAGATTTGACAGGTTATTAGGTGTTGAAGATTGATTTCCAAGTCAACTAGGTGCTTCAAGTCAACTTGAGTCAAATTCAAGCTTGGAGAGAGTTATTTGTCTATTTTTTGCAGAATTGACTTCAGCAACCTGACAAGCAGACTTTTCCAGATCTGGTGTTGTAGAGTTGTCTCCTAATTTTTTAGAAATTTGGGAGAGGCCTGAATCGCCACCTATAGTGAATGAGTCCCACCTTAGGACTGAAAATATGAATTTTTTTAGATTTCATATCCCAACAAATAGAAACCAGCTCCTAACACTTTTTCGCCAGGAGGAGGACTAATTCACCACACTGGGCGAATGAGTACCACTGTGAAAATTCAATAATTTCCATAAACATTCAAACCACTATAGAATCATCACAATTCATCCAGGTGCACTTAGATTCATCCCTGTACTTTCTATTTTGCATTATTTATTCATTTACATAGTTGTTTGCATATGACAATGTGTTTTCAAACATAGTTGTAATTGCAATTTTGCATTCATTTTTGGTCATTCAGATTAGTCAATTGCATTTAGTTAAGTTCATTTACATTAATCAACATTGTATACATCCTAATTTGAGTGATACATTAGCATTTTTAGCCCTATCTCTTTCGTTTTAGGTGAAAAACCCTAGAAGTACAAGAGTAGTCCATAGGGTCCCAAAAATATATGTTTCATTTTGGTGAACCTCACTTTTGAACAATTTGAATTTTTGATTGCATTCACATATTGCATTTTAGTTTCCATTTACATTAGCATTTAATTAGGACATTGATTTTTTATTGCATTCTAGGACATTTCATTGTGCATTAGTGAAAACTTCAGTTAGATTACATTTTTGCATTACATCTCATTGAAAAAAGTAAAAATTTGCATTCTGCATAAGTCATTGCATTTTTTTGAGCATTTAAATCATCTTTAAATTTCTAAAAAAAAACTAAAAAGCTTCATACCGGGACTCATTCACCACCTAGGGTGAACCAGTCCCTCTGCACTTTTTCAATAGCATCTTTGTAATATTTTTAGCATTTTTCTACATTAGTGCTTCTTTTTTCTGCATTTTGTTTTTCCTCATTTATTTCCTCTTAGTTTATTTGCATCATGGCATTTTCTTTTAGTAAGTTTTGGAATTCATTAAAATCATTGGTATACATGTCCAACTGTGCCTTTGGCTATGACCCTAATGACCTTGAACTCAAACATGCTCCTCCAAATCCTAATGATTGTCCTCCTCATGAAGTAGACATCATTGGACAAGATGATGATCACATGCACAAGTTCTACAATGATTGGCTTGACAACCTAGAAGCCAATGCAACCTTTTACCCATCCATGAAATCACAAGACCTTCCCATTGTTGTACCTCTTGATCACTTTGCATATTTTCATCCTGAAGTCACTATAGGACCTATCATTCCTCCCTCAAGTGGACCTAGTTCCTCTCACCAATCACATTCACAACCCTTCTATGAGCAGAAAGTCACAAAAATTCCTATCAACCTTTAGGAAACATATGGTAAAGGATTCGCTATCTTAAGTAAACAAGGTTGTGACACAAAACATGAACATGACATCAATCAAATTTTTTCACAACAATCAACTACAACAAACACAACAGGTTTTGGATATAATTATCCTTCTCATCCTGAGAGACATCCTCTTCAACCTAGGAGACTTTTCCATGCTAGTAAAGTTATCTTGGATGCTCCTCTTAATTTAAATATTCTCCTTGAATGTGAACAACCACTATCTCCTTCTAAATATAGGGATGTTAGGATCCCCATTGGTCCTTCTCCTCCTATTCATGAACAAGGAGAATCTAGCAAGTGAAAACATCCTTACAAAATAAAAAAGACTAAGTTTCCCACACATCCCCCACCTGAATGTGAAAGGAGACATCAACTGCTCTTAAATAAAGGTCTTATACTTTTACCACCTCTAAATAGATTGGTTATCGCATCCTTGGTCATCGCACTGGAGAATTTCAGACATTGAAGGAAATACTGGATAAGTATCACTTCACTGACACCGATGGTTTCCCTGTCATACCTTAACACAACGAAATCCCATCATCATGTCATAGTTGTAGAATTCCCTATTCTCACTATTGCATGATCCTTTCACATCACCCACCTTAACTCGGTCTATCCTTTACATTTTGTGGAGGGCAAGACGTTGTTAGCCTTGTCCTTGTAATGCACTTGTCTTTGTCTCTTAACTATGTTATTCCTTTTCCACTTATCTATTTGAGACTGAGAAACCAATAACCTTAGTTAATGGTTCACTTACATTTGCATTACTTGGTCCTTTCTCCTTTTTATATTTTCATGTACGAATCGTGTTCCACCATATCGTGCATTTGATGTTCTCTCTCTTCGTACACTTCTTCTATTCATATCTCTATTCTTCTATTCATCGTGCATTGTATTTTTCTCTTTTTGTTTTATGGGGATGATACAAAATGTAGAGATGCCCTATGTCTCTTCCATGTTCACCCAATCGGTCCTTTTTCTTTTTACTTTGTCTTTTCTTCTATTTTCCTTTTAGGGATGATGCAAGGCATTGAGACCGAAATGTCTCCTTCATGTTGACCCAAAAAAAATTCTTTTCTTTCACCTTTTCATTTTCGTTTCGCTTGTGTTTTCCTTTTGGCGATGATGCAAAGCATCGAGACCAAAATTTCTCTTCCATGTTGACTCAAAATGAATTATTTTCTTTTGGTTTTGCTCTCTTTGTGTCATTCTTCCAGTTCTATGTGCTTTGGGGAGTGATAATAGTTCTAGCCTCTTTCATAAACACATTGTAACAATGAACATATTGACCCCAAATCCATAGATCCCTTATGTGTTTGGTGTGCTTTCTTTTGTGGGGGGAAACTCTCTTTCTTTGCTTTTCCTTTTCCTTGACATGGCACAACCTAACTTCAAAACATATGACTTGGCATAGGGATTTCAAATTCGGCTGTCATGTCTTGTTTTTTTTTTGTTTTTCTTTTCTTCCCTACTTTAAAGTAATTTCTCACAGAACAATGTGTAGCAATTCCTTTAAAGTGGGGGGCATACATTACCATTAATTCATTTTCATTCTTGGTTCCTAGTGTAGCCTTTTCATTTATATGACGTGTTTTTCACTTTGTGGATGACATTAGGCGTGATGTTTCTCAACATATTACATTCCTCTTGGTGGCCTGATGCGACACACTACATCACCTAAGTTGTGAATATATTATTTTTTGATTGGTCCTCTCTTGGAGACATTAGATACAATGTTCCCTAAGTGACTGACCTGGCATAAATTGAGCAAGACTCTTTTCAACATATTTTTATATTTTACATTTTTTCACTTTTACATTGTTGCATTTTTTATGGCCACCTTGCATAACACAATTTTCATGCCTATGGTGCCATCTTGTTTGTTCATTATTTATAAGCATACAAAGCTTTGCTTGTCTCATGAAGCTCAAATTGATACCCATTCCTTTTTCTTTGTGGCACCTTGTTAAAGTTATCAACAGGTATAACTTTGACATGTTTGAGTAGGAAGCCCACCTAGTGGCATGACTTTTCCCCATAGCCACTTTTTTGTTTTTGAGTGCATACCAACTAGTGTATGCATCTTACATTTCTATGCTTTATCATCCTAGATCTCTTTCCACAACTATTTGGATTGATGATCGAAGCTTCATCTAATTCTTCTCAACACTTGTGTGTTCCTCTATTCTTACGTCTAGTTTGCCATGGGATCTTCATCCTAGGTGCTTGATCATCACTCTTGATTGTTGTCATTCCATCTTGCTAATGTAAGTGCATTTTAACCCTCCCCTCGATGTTCATAGCTACTTTAGTGTGAGTTTGAAATAGGTTCATCCTCTCACTAAAGTGGGGGCTAAATGTGTCGTGGAAAAGTGTCCCCTTTTCATTTTCATGGGCTTTTAGGTCTTGTTTCATGGTGTTGAAACTATGTTGCTCTGATTTTATGTTGTAACATGGCTTGAACATGCTTATTTAGGTACTAAAACTCAAAGAACGACATCTTCTAAAAGTGTTGTGAAGTGTTGTAAGACATTTCTACATTCTTCTAGGCTCAATTTAATGTAATTTACCTAAAATTCACATTTTTACTAATCAAAAATCCCTATTTTGAAGTGTTGTAAAGTCTTGTAACAAGCTTTCACACTCTTCTAGGCATATTTTCGCTATTTACACCCTTCTCATGCTTTATTTCATCTCTTTATGCCCTCATAAGTTGTAATTAAGGGTTTTTTTAATGTTATCCTGACAAATAACATTAAATACAACATTTTTCCTAACACTTGGTTTTACGTCCTGGGTGGTACCTATTTTCCATCGCTAGCGAATGAGTCCCACTTGGCCCTAAATTCAAAATATTTCAAGTTTTCTTTTAGGATTTTATTCGAAATCATTTGATGTCAGCCTGTGATGAGGTATGAATGGATACTAAGGCACAAGAATTGTATAAATAAGTGATTTCACTTTATTTTACATCTCCTCGCCCATTCAAGCATTTTACAATATCCTTTGAAGCACTATTCACTTAAATACTTTAGAATTGCATTATCAAGGGTTAGGTAAGTTGATAACACTCGCATGTTATTATTTTATCTTTCTCTTTCATTTGATTATCTTTTTGAGGGTTTAATTAGCAAAAGTGGGGTTTGACCAAGGCAAACCCGTATTCACTAACCTTAAATCATTTTCCCCTTATTGCATGTTTTTTTGTAGCTCTTTGTATACAAATTTGATAGGTTATTACATGTTGAAGATTTATTTCCATGTCAACTAGGTTCTTCAAGTCAACTTAAGTCAAATTCAAGCTTGGAGAGAGTTATTTGTCCATTTTCTATAGAACTAACTTCGACAACCCGACAAGTAGACTTTTCCAAATCTGGTGTTACAAAGTTGTCTCCTAAATTTTTAGAAATTTGGGAGAGGACTGATTCACCACCAGTGGAAAATGAGTCCCACCCTAGGACTAGAAATCTAAATTTTGTCAGATTCTGGATCCCAACAGATAGAAACTAGCTCTTGACACTTTTTCACCAAGAGGAGGACTAATTCAACATCCTTGGCAAATGAGTCCCATTGTGAAAATTCAGTAATTTTCATCAACATTTAGAACACTCTAGAATCATCACAATTCATCCAGGTGCACTCATATTCATCCATGTGCTTTATGTTTTGCATTATTTCTTCATTTACATAGTTGTTTATATATCATAATGTGTTTTCAAACATAGTTGTAATTGCACTTTTGTATTCATTTTTGGTCATTTAGATTAGTCAATTTCATTTATTTAAGTTCATTTACATTAAACAACATTGCATACATCCTAGTTTGAGTGATACATTAGCATTTTTGGCCCTATATCTCTCCTTTTTGATGAAAATCCCTAGAAGTGCAAGAGTAGTCCATAGGGTCCCAAAAATCTATGTTTCACCTCTCACTAAAGTGGGAGCTAAATTTTCCACAGAAAAAAGTACCCTTTGCTTGACATGGGATTAATTCATGATAAAATGGACTTAATGAGGCCTTGATTTAGGTGTTGTGATGCATTTTATGCATCCACACTAGGTCTTGGACCCTTATAAATTGAATAAAATGCTTTTAATGACATCTTGTAAAGGTCTTGTAAGATGCTTTCATTCTTTTATAGAATTAATGAACCTATTTATCCCTAATTCAACATTATTAAATGTGTTTAATAACATTATCACATCAATCTAGAAGGTTTTAAAAATAAACTTAATATTAAACTAGTGTTCTAATGTGTCTTGCACATTCACATTGGTTCTTGTGCTTTTCTAGGCTATGTGGACCTCATTTTAGTGTTGTAAACTGTATTTAATCGCACTTTGACATTTATTTTGTGTTTCAAACCCTATTTTACATTCACATAATCAATAATAGACCCATATTAACCCATATTATGCAACTCGAGGCTTAATTTGATCAAATACTCGAAAAGGTTGCATTTTAGACCTTATTTCTTTAACTCTTGGAATCTAAGCTATCATATTGGCTCCTGTGGGACCCATTCACCATCCATGGAAAATTAGTCCCAACCAAGTGTGACCCATTCACCATGTGTGGCGAATGAGTCCCATTGGGCCCAATTTTTCCCTTAGAGCATGAAAAAAGTGAAATTTGAGTTTAATATTGTTTCATGATGGCCAATGAAGAGATATCATCAAATTATTAGGAAAAAAGTGTGTACAAATAAAAAAATTTCCACCCATTTCAACCCCCATTCAATCTCTTATCTCTTATCATTCAATCATCCATCATTCTTTTTTCTCAAGTCAAGCAATTTAGGATTTTATCATTGCAAGACATCAAGAAAGCTCCTGAAGACATTCAAGGGTTGACTCATCCTCCATTATTGTATAAATCCAATATAAAACATCATGGAAAGGTAATCAATTCCATTTTTGCATGTTACATTCCATTCTTTCATCATTTTGGTTTAATTACCTAAAAGGGGTTTGACCAAGGCAATCCTCCATTCCCTAACCTTCAACATTTCTCCTTCTTCTCTTATGTGTTTGTAGATTTAGGAATCTTGGAAGCTTGTAAACCATTGAATATCAAGTTGCAAGGTTGCTAAAGTCTTCTCCTCATTCATCAAGTCAAAGTATCAACAAAAACTCATTTTAAGACCTGTAATTCAATGTTTTGGAAGCATACACCTGTAGGAAGTCAAAGTGCAGATCAGAAGCTTTAGAATCCACCTTTGAAAATCCAAAAATTCAAAAGTGTACTCATTCACCATGTGTGAAAAATGAGTTCCACTTCATGGTCAATTTTGTGTTTTCCACATTTTTGAGTACCCATTTGTCAGAAACACTTGTTTCAAATTACTTTTGCAGAATTGGGACTGATTCGTCTAGAATGGTGAATGAGTCCCACCGGGCCTAAAAATCAATATTAGTAGCATTCTAGAATCCATTTCCAATCTTCTTCAATATCCAGGTACACACTTTCAGTTTGATTTGGTTTTGTTTATTTTTGCATGCATTTCTAGTTCGTTGTTGCATTAAACAATGTGTTTTCAAAAATCTCAAAAATCTTTGGTTTTGCATACTTAATCAATCAATAATTTCAATTAGTTTCACCTAGATCATCTCATTTAGCTTTAATAACATCATACATAACATAATTTGAATTAAAACCTTAGCATTTTTGGCCCGACCTCTCTCCTTTTAGGTGAAAAACCCTAGAAGAGCTAGAGAAGTGCAAGGAGCCAAAAAATCTATGGTTCACATGGACATAGGTAGTGACCCTTAGTTTTAAAGTTATTTTTTAGTAGTTATCCTTTATATTGTGAGTTAACTCTTACTATGGTTTTTCCCTCACTAAAATTTCCATGTATATCTAGTTTCATCTTGTGGATGTGTTTTCTTGTCTCTTTTATCATTGATGCTAATCTGATTAGAGTGATAATTTCTATATCTTTGAATGGTTAAGTTTTTGAAGCTTTATACTGCTATATCCTTCTTTGCTACTATTTTTTTTTATGGTTTTAATTTGGTTAAGTGCTAAAAAGTTTAATTTTTGGAAGGGCTTAATATTTTGAGTAGACTAATTCAACCCCCTTCTCAGTCTCTAGGTGTGTTCAACAATTAGTATTAGAGGCAATTTACATTGAAGAAATATTGACTACTTGAGGAAAAGATCCAAGATGATGCATGATGGTTCATAAAAAGGGTCCTAGGTTTGATGGGAATAATTATTCTTTCTAGAAACTAAGAATGGAAGGCCACCTAAACTCTCTACGGTTTATTGTGCTACAATCAATTAAGGATGGCTATGGTGCTCATAGTACCCGTCCAACATATCTAGTTGAAATCAGGCTATATGAATGCAATTTCAAGCCTAAGAATGCTCCCTTATGTGGATTGGTTTATTTTGATATTTTTAAGGTGATGAATTATATTTTTTATAAGGATGTATGGGGAAAGCTTAGTAGCCTCTATGAAGGTGATATGAAAATGAAGCAAGCTAAGATGTAGATCTATAAAAGTAGATTTGAGATCTTGAGAATGACAGAAGATGAGGGAATTACAAGTTATATGCTCCAGGTGCTTGAATTTTTTTATTGAATTACTTATCTTGGTGGAGAAGTAAAAGAGAATGAAATTAGGATGAAGGTTTTGAGATCCCTTCCTAAATCTTATAGTCATAAAGTGCTTTCCATTGAAGAGTCAAAGGACTTGAATTAGTATATTTATGATGAAATGGTTGGTGCTGTTACTACCTTTAAAATGAGAGAATTTTCTAAAGATGTTCCAAAAGGGGAAGCTACATTCAAAACCAATAAAAAGATAGAATATGACACAAATGATCAGGACGATGACTTCGATGAGGTTGAATCAAACTTTGTGAGAACATTGAAGAAAGGAATCACTAAATACAAAGGTAAGTTACCTTTTGAGTGTTTCAATTGTGGAAGAATTGGTCATTTAACATCTAAATTTCCTCATGAAGAATCTAAAAATTGTAACAAAAATGATAGGATTAGAAATACTTTATATTCCATGGAAAGAACCTATTCCTCAAAAGATGAGGATAATGATTCACATGATGAAACCCTTTTTCTGGCTTTAGATTTTGGTGATTAAAAGTGTGATGTTTAGAACTATCAGAAGTATGGATCCTTGTGTGATGAAGATATTTTTTCTTCTAAAATGGATCTAGAGTCAATGGAACCTGAAGGATGATGGTGCAGGAGCACCAAGGTAACATTGGGAAACACTAGGCAATTTTGGAAGCCTAGGAAGAAATTTTGAGTTTTGATACTTCAAGGTCATGTTGACCATTTAATTTTGAATTAGTAGTGTTAGTAGATGTTAGGATATGTTAGAAGGAATTTGGTTCAGTAGCTTGTGGTGGAGTGAATGAGTTTCTTAACTTGTTTTCACTAGGAATCACTAGAATTTAGGAAATAAAGCCAAAATATTGCAATTATGCAATTTTGGCCTTATAGGGTGGTTAAGCCCGACCAATGGAGAGGTAACCACCTTGGAAGCCTTTAAAAGGTAATACTTGAACTCGAATGAGGGTTGGAAAAAGCATTGTATTTGTTTGAGTTTACTATTCATGTGAAAGAGCATTGAATTTCTTGCAATTTTCTATTTTTTAGTTCTTTTTGTCGTGTTAATGCAGAATTTCCGGTGCTGAGCAGTGTGTAGAACATGTGGTAGCTATCTTACAATCTTTGTGTAGTTTTTAGAGTTGTTGTTTCATTATTCCCAAGCTTTGTTCTAGTAGGTTTTGTTCTTTTTATTGCTGATTAGTTTTAGTAGACTGTTATCCATGGAGTCTTAGACCTTCATTTTCCACTATACCTAGTGTATAGTCTATGGGAATGAGGCTAAGCTCCATGCTTGTATATAGGATAGGTGTAGGAGGTTGTAGAAATCAAGGTTCCATGGAAAAGGTCTTCTCCTAGGCGAGCTTGGCTATGCCTGGTTAGGAAAGACAGTACAAAATAGACACCAATGTTGTAGTGGTGTCTACTTACTGGAAACTCAGGGTGTGGTGATTGCAGGAGACCTTACAAAGGCCTGGCAAGAAGCAAGAGTCATCACCAATCCATTTGGTGGCTGAAAGAAGCAAACAGTTCGTTGTGTGTCCAAGAAGAGGCCTAAAAAAGCCCTAATTCCCACAAAAATAGGGTTGAGCCTATGTACGGCCTGTGAAGGCCCAAAACCCCAAAATTCCTTAAGAGGTTGGCAATTGAACCAAGGTCTCAAAAAGGAGTTTGTGATGAATCTCAACAAGTTTGGAGTTATAGCCTAATTTCTCAGGCTAAGAGGCCTAATTGGGGCTCAAGGGTTACTAGCCCTTCTTAAACCCTAGACTAGGGTTTGAGGGAAGTGATGGAGATTTGAAGGCTTGTGACTGATCAAGAACCATGGAGGGATGGTTTTGAAGCTATATAAGACACCACATGCCCCTGCAACAGGTTGGGAAGTTTTGGAGAGTTAGTTGGCCTTTAGGAAGATTAAGGGCCAAGGAGAGAATAGAGGAGTAAGCACCAAGGTTGACTTGGTTGGGTGTATGCAGACGATAGTAGGGTTGGCCAAGAGGACCAGGGGTGCCTAACAAGCTTTAGGACCTATAGGTTAAGAAGGTGGAGAGTAACACCAAAGGGGTTTTCCTAGGAGTGACCTAGAGCATGGGACAGTGATTGTCTCATCCAAACCTGCCCTATCAGATTGGTATCAGAGCAAGTTAAAGATTTGGGAAAGAGTAATATATGTCAGAGGTTGAGTGTAGTGATACTACCATTATGGTGAAAAATGCACAATTGGCCAAGATGGTTGAAGAGCAGGAGGAAGATAATAGACAATTGAGGGAAAGGATAGCCCAGCTTGAACAAGCACTGAGGAATGCACAATTTGAAGGAAGAATACCAAAGGAAGAAGAGGTTGCAGAGGAAGATAAGACCCCTGAACCTGACCCTATTTTGAAGGAGGATCCTTTCTTGAAGGCATACCACTATTTAGTGGAAAAATGGAAGCTGATCTAGTCATGGACTGGATAGAGGGAATGGAAAACCATTTTGAGTGTGATGGAGTCACTGAAGCACATAAGGTAAAGGTGGCCAAGTCAAGACTAAGAGGATCTTCCTTGACATGGTGGAATTTTATTCAGACAGAGAGGGAAAAGGAAGGCAAGCAACCTATTTCAACTTGGAAAGGAATGGTTTCCAAAGTAAGAGAAGCCTATATGCCAGATGACTATGAGATTCAGTTACACAAGAAGAGGAAAATCCTAAGGCAAAGAGACCAAGATGTAAACACTTACATTGAGGAGTTTCTAAAACTTTGCATGAGATCTAATGTGACAGAGGATGAGAGTCTCAAGGTGGCTAGATACCTTAATGGCTTGAAGTGGAACATTCAAGAGATGGATCTTTTAAGTCCTAAGATAGTACACCAATGCTATCAGTTGGCCATAAAGATTGAGGAAAGGAACAAGAGGAAGCAAGATCAAACTTCTAAGGGTAGAGGCAAAGGAAGAGATCAAAGAGATCAAAATGAACAACGTGGTGGCTACCAAGGTAGAGGCAGTGACCAAAGAAATCAAGGAGAATCTAAACTCACTGAGCATGGAGGTGAAACATCTTCCAGAGGTGGATATAATAGGGGTAGAGGACCTCAAGGAGGTTCAAACAGAGGAAGAGGAGTAGGCAGGAGAAATTCTTATTTTGCAAACATGAAGTGTTACCATTGTAATCAAATAGGTCATCTTGCTTATAGATGCCCAAAGAAAGAGTCTTCATCAAGCAATGAAAAGAGAGTCTCTTATGCACAAGAGGACACCATGAGTCCCAAGGCATCTGAGATGAGTCATATTGAATCTGAGGTAGGAGAGAATCAGATGTTTAATAGAATTCTGATCAGACAGCCAGTCAAGGAGGAACCTAAACAAAGGAGAGCTCTATTTAGAGTAAGGTGCAAGATACTTGGTAAAGTATGCAAATTCATAGTGGATTCAGGTTCAACAAACAACATAATCTCAGAGGAGTCAGGAATGAAACTAAAATTGGAAAAGGTACCCCATACTAACCCTTACAAGGTCACATGGCTAAATAAAGGGCATAGTGTTTTAGTGAATGAGCAAGTAACGGTGGAGTTTTCCATTGGAGGATATAAAGACAAGTTAGTTTGTGATGTTTTACCCATGGATGCATGCCATCTACTACTGGACAGACCATGGCAGTATGACAAAAGTGTGATGTATGATGGGAAAGAGAACACCATCTCATTCAAGAAGGATGGGAAGACTTTTAAATTGTAGTCAATGTCAGAAGAAGATGAAGGACATTCAAAGACACCAAACATCATGTTGAGCAGTGGTAAAGAGTTCCTTAAGAACCTACATCAACGGAATGAAGGATATGTGGTTATGATACAACCTAAAGAGGAAGATAAGGCTAAAAAGACAGTCCTACCAGAAGCAGTCCAAAAGTTGCTTGATAGGTACAAGAGTATAGTCAGTGATGGTACACCTGGAACTCTACCACCAAAGAGAGTCATAAGTCATCAAATTGAATTCATACCTGGAGCTTCATTACCTAACAAAGCAGCATACAAACTTACACCAGATCAGAACCTATAGGTAGCTAGGAAAGTGCAAGAATTGTTGGATCAAGGATTGATTCAAAAGAGCATCAGCCCATGTGTAGTACCAGTGGTTTTTGCAACAAAGAAGGGAGGTAAATGGAGGTTATGTACTGATTCTAGAGCAATAAATTGAATCACAATCATATATACATTTCCTATTCCTAGAATTGAAGGTTTAATGGATTGTCTTGGAGGAGCTCAGTACTTTACAAAGTTGGATCTCAAGAGTGGATACCATTAGATCAGAATTAAGGATGGTGACGAGTGGAAGAAAGCATTTAAGAGAAATGATGGGTTATATGAATGGAGAGTTATGCCATTTGGTCTCTCTAATGCCCCTAGCACATTCATGAGGCTCATGAATGAAGTGCTCAAGGATTTTACAGGGATATTTGTGGTAGTGTATCTTGATGACATCCTTATATACAACAAGACAATAGAAGAGCATTTGAAACATGTGGAGCAAGTTCTTAGAAGGTTGCAAGAAGAGAAATTGGCAATCAATCTAGAGAAATGTGAGTTCTTTAAGTAAGATCTTGTCTACTTGGGTTTTGTAGTGTCCAAAGGATCATTGAAGATGGATCCAAGCAAGGTAGAAGCTATCCTAAACTAGCCTACACCAACCACAGCTACAGAGGTGAGAAGTTTTCATGGATTAGCTCAATTTTATAGGAAATTCATAAGGAATTTTAGTGGTATATGTGCACCAGTCTTAGATACAATCAAGGGTAGTATAAAAACTAAGTTTGTGTGGACTCAAGAAGCTAAGAAAGGGTTTGAGAAACTGAAACAAGAAGTGGCAACTCAACCAATTCTCTTATTACCTAGCTTTTACAAGTTGTTCACTGTTGAATGTGATGCAAGTGGAGTGGCAGTAGGAGGAGTGTTAAGTCAAGAGGGCAGGCCTATAGCCTTCTTTAGTGAGAAGCTCAATGAAGAAAAGAAGTATTCAACCTATTACTTAGAACTTTATGCTTTGGTTCAGTCACTTAGGAAATGGAGGCATTATCTTCTACCCAAGGAGTTTGTAGTCTTTACTGACAATCAGGCACTTAGTTTTATCAACACTCAAGAGAAGTTGAGTAATAGGAATTTGAAATGGATGTAATACATCCAAGCTTTTACCTTCACCATCAAGCACAAGAAGGGATAGCTAAACAAAGTGGCAGATGCATTGAGCAGGAGATTGTTGGCAGTCCAAGAGATACAGATCAAGAGCATTGGCATAGAGAGTTTCAAGGATCTATATGGAGATGATGAAGACTTTTAAGAGGTCTATAAGGTATGTTCTAAATTTGAGAACCATTTCCATAGCCAATACTCTGAATATAATTTTGCAAAATGGGTTATTGTTTAAGGGAAATCAGTTATGTGTTCCAAGATGTTCAATGAGGGAAAATCTGATTCAGGAAAAGCATAATGGGTCTTAGTGGACATTTTGGCATTAACAAGACTTTAGAACTAGTGCAAAGATTTTATTATTGGCCTAAGTTGGCAAGAGATGTTAGAAAGTATGTGGAACAATGTGTTGTGTGTATGAAAGCTAAGGGAGGAGCTAGTAATGTTGGTTTGTATCAACCCCTGCCCATTCCTAACAGACCATGGGAGTGTGTGAGCATGGATTTTGTGGTAGGCCTTCCTAAGACCAAAACTGGTTTTGACAGTGTTTATGTAGTAGTGGACAAATTTAGCAAGATGAGTCATTTTATCCCTTGCAAAACTACTCATGATGCTAGTTACATAGCTCATCTTTTATTCAAGGAGGTAGTAAGGATCCATGGACTACCTTTAAGCATTGTTTCTCATAGGGATGTGAAGTTCATGAGTCACTTTTGGAAGACTCTATGGAGTAGATTGGGTACAAATCTATTATTTGGATCAGCTTACCATCCTCAGACAAATGGTCAAACAGAGGTGGTTAATAGGGTGCTTGGTAATCTTTTAAGGTGCCTAACTAATGAATATGGATAGACATGGGATTTGGTTATCTCACAAGCTGAGTATGCCTATAATGACAGTGTAAACTGGACCACAGGGAAGATTCCATTTGAGGTTGTGTATGGGATGCACCCAAGGGGCATATGCGAGCTCAAAGACCTTGGAACTATGGAACAAAGAAGTGGACATGCAGAAGGCTTCAGTCGGATCATGAAGGAGATTCAAGAGCAAGTCAAGAGGATAGTCACTGAGGCTACACAAAAAGTGAAGGAGAAGGCAGATATGTCAAGGAAGGATGTGTAATTTCAAGTAGGGGACTATGTCATGGTCCACCTTAACAAGTCAAGGTTGCAGAAGGGAATGTCAACCAAGTTGCAGATGAAGAGAGTGGGTCCATGCAAGATATTGGCCAAGTATGGAAAGAATGCATACAAGGCGGAGTTACCTACCGATCTAGGAATCTCACCAGTATTCAATGTTGTTGATTTGATCAAGTATAAGGGGACAGTCAGTGATGAGGTTTAGAAAAGTTAGGAGATCTTAGAGGGAATCAGTAATGTACCCCTACCTAATCAAGAGAAGCCTCAGGCAGAGTAGATCTTGGAGTCAAGAGTACACAAGTCTACAAGAAACAAGGTGTACATGGAGCACCTTATCAAGTGGAAGAATAAGCATGAATCATAAGCTACATGGGTCCAAGAAGTCTAGTTCAAGAAGCTTGGAATTGACCTTGCATTGGTCTCTCCTTCCATTCCTTGGTGTTTGGGCTGAGAGGGGGAGAATGGTGCAGGAGCACAAGGGTAACATTGGGAAACACTAGGCAATTTTGGAAGCCTAGGAAGCAATTTTGAGTTTTAATACTTCAAGTTCATGTTGACCATTTAATTTTGAATTAGTAGTGTTAGTAGATGTTAGGATATGTTATAAGGAATGTGGTTCAGTAGCTTTTTGTGGAGTGAATGAGTTTCTTAACTTGTTTTCACTAGGAATCACTATAATTTAGGAAATAAAGCCAAAATGTTGCAATTATGCAATTTTGGCCTTATAGGGTGGTTAAGTCCAACCAATGGAGAGGTAACCACCTTGGAAGCCTTTAAAAGGTAATCCTCGAACTCGAATGAGGGTTGGAAAAAGCATTGTATTTGTTTGAGTTTACTATGCATGTGAAAGAGCATTGAATTTCTTGCAATTTTCTATTTTTTAGTTCTTTTTGCTGTGTTACTGGAGAATTCCCAATGTTGAGAAGTGTGTAGCATGTGTGGTAGCTATCTTACAAGCTTTGTGTAGTTTTTAGAGTTGTTGTTTCAACATTCCCAAGCTTTGTTCTAGTAGGTTTTGTTCTTTTTATTGCTGATCAATTTTAGTAGACTGTTATCCATGGAGTCTTAGACCTCTATTTTCCACTATACTTGGTGTATACTCCGTGGGAATGAGGGTAAGCTCCATGCTTGTATATAAGATAGGTGTAGGAGGTTGTAGAAAGCAAGGTTCCATGGAAATGTTCTTCTCCTAGGTGAGCTTGGCTATGCTCGGTTAGGAAAGACAGTGTAAAATAGGCACCAACGTTGCAGGGGTGTCTACTTACTGGAAAATCAGGGTGTGATGATTGCAAGAGACCTTACAAAGGCCTGGCAAGAAGCAAGAGTCATCACCAATCCATTTGGTGGTTGAAAGAAGTAAACAGTTCACTGTGTGTCCAAGAAGAGGCCTAAAAAAGCCCTAATTCCCACAAAAATAGGGTTGAGCTGTGTACGGCCTGTGAAGGCCCAAAACACCAAAATTCCTTGAGAGGTTGGAAATTGAACCAGTGTCTCAAAAAGGATTTTGTGGTGAATCTTAACAGGTTTGGAGTTATAGCCTAATTTCTCGGGCTAAGAGGCCTAATTGGGGCTCAAGGGCTACTAGCCCTTCTTAAACCCTAGACTAGGGTTTGAGGGAAGTGATGGAGATTTGAAGGCTTGTGACTGATCAAGAAACATGGAGGGATGGTTTTGAAGCTATAGAAGACACCACATGCCCCTGCAATAGGTTGGGAAGGTTTCGAGAGTTAGTTGGCCTTTAGGAAGATTAAGGGCCAAGGAGAGAATAGAGGAGTAAGCACCAAGGTTGACTTGGTTAGGTGTATGCAGATGATAGTAGGGTTGGCCAGGAGGACTAGGGGATCCTAACAAGCTTTAGGACCTATAGGTTAAGAAGGTGTAGAGTAACACCAAAGGGGTTTGCCTAGGAGTGACCTAGAGCATGGGATAGTGATTGTTTCATCCAACCCTGCCCTATCAGATGACTTCAATCCAGATGATTGTGAAGTTGATTTTGAAAAAGAGCTCTAGTTTTCTCTTGAAGATGTATATGAAGCAGGATTAAAAAATATTAAATATAAGTACATGTTAGAAAAATCCAAAGAGACAATTAAGAAATTAAAGACGAAAGAAAAATAATCAAAAGAAGAGATTAGAAAAATAAAAGCTCAAATAGGAGGAGGAAATGGATGTCAGACTAAAATAAAAGAAGTTAAAGAAGGCAAGATGATTGAGGATTTCTTGAATACCAAGCTCAATGACTAAACTATAGAATGTTTAAAGCTTGAGGAAGAGATTGTATCTCTGAGAAAAGAAATTGAAAAAGAAAAATAGAAAATTAACAAGGGTTTGGAACTAAGAGGGGGTTTTGTAATTCTTTATGAGTTGATTAACTCTCAAAATCCATCTAAAGAGAAATCTAGACTTGGTTTGAAAAGGGGGAAAGTCCTATGAATAATGCATCTTCAAACTTGTATGATAACTTCAAAGTAGAAGGAATTCCTGAAACAAGGGAGGATAAATTTTACACTAAAAAACCTAAGGAGACATTCTCCAAAGATGCAAAGACAAATCAAGATAGCAAGAAAGAAGTGGGATTCATCCCTTTAAGAAACAAGAAAAGGAACTTCAGAAAGCTTGACCCTAAGAAATTGCTCCCATAAAGTTCAATGGTAACTTCTATGTTTGTAATAAGTTTGGTCATATGGGTATGTGCAGGATCATCATGGAAAAAGCAGGCCCTTAAGTGGCAAAAAATTCAAAAAAATCAAAGTTAGGAAACTTGACATAAAAATTTGAATAAGTTATCTATATTACTTCAAAAATATGTAAGAATAGAATCTATAGAAAATTGAATTTAGTTTCTAAACTACTAGGTTTATTTAAAAAATATATATATCTATTTAGTGAAAATTTGAAATTTCAATGCAGTAGTACTTAAATTTCAGGGAAAAAATAAGTAGTTGTCTGTCTGACCACCCTAACCACAATAAAATGATAATATTTTTTTAGAAGAGTTTAGATATAAGTAGAGGACTCATATACCAATGTGATGCATATTTTTTTGTAATTTTTTTCCAAGTAAATACTTAATTATGAATTTTTCATTACAACTTTTAAAAAATATAAAAATCTTGTATGTCTAACCATCTTAACTTGGTCAAAAATTCATTAATTTTTTTTTTTTTAATCTTATAGTATGTGAAGCATAGAATGTGACGCATGTTTCAGATTCAAAAAATGTGATACAGTTTGAAAGCTATAGATGCTTATCAATCAACCTATCAATTGGGACTTTAGTCATAATTCAAATAGAAAATGAATAATAATTATTTATTAAATTCAAAATAAAACAGAATTTAAATATTGGTGGAAAGCTGATAATCTCCTTTAAAAACCCTTTTCATTTCACCAATTTTGAGTAGAAAAAAATTCGTTAGCCACATGCACTACAAATACCCATCATATCACCACTTTTTGGTCCATCATTATCCTACACATACCCATATGAAAATTGAGTGTAGAAGCAAGATGAGTCATAATTCATTTAGGCCTCCAAGGTACAATTATTTTAAATCTCAATCCTTTTAGGGTTACTAGTTTTCTTGCGATAAATTTGGGCATAAGGTTGTTGATTGTAGAGTTAGATAATGAAGGAATGATAACATGGGTAGAAGACAATTTATGCCTCAAAGAAAAAATACTACCTTATTTCATGGATATTGCTATACTTGCAACAACTATGGTCACAAGGATGATGAGTGAAGATCTAAGGTGAAGAGGAACAACTTTATTATAGAGCACAACATTGTGTGCTCCAAATTTAATAAGAGTGGACAAAAGGAAAATTATTGAATAAGTGGTTTTGTAAAGTCACCAATTTAGAAAAAGCATGAAACCTCTAACTGAACCAAATTTTTTTGTTGTTCTATGTACTTCTCTTGCACTCTTAGGGTTTTTCACTTAAAAGGAGAGATATAGAACCCAAATATTGTGGTAGTTCACTCAAACTAAGGTATGTATGATGAAATTATGACTAAATGAAATGATCTAAATGTAGTTGAGTGATAAAATTAACTAATTATGAATGCAAAACTATAACAAAATATGCAATGTTTGAAAACATGGTGTGATATGCAAAAAGGAACTAGAAACATAAACAACTAAAAACATAACTAAATGAGACAGAACAAAGTGCACTTGGAGATGAAATACTAATGCTGGTAGATTTTGGAATCTGGAAAAAATCACTCTTGATGACTAGTGGGACCCATTCACCACTGATGGCAATCAGTCCTCCTTTTGGTAAAATGACCTAAAACTTGTTTCCAGCTATTGAGAACTGGATTCTAATGAAATAAACCTTTTAGCCTGGAAGTGGGACTTATTTTCCACTAATGGTGAATTATTCCTCCTCTAAAATTATACAAATTAAGGGTAAAGTTTGTGGGGTCAAATCTGCACTTGTCTTCTTGTCGGGTTGATAGAGTGAAATCTATAAAAAATGGGTTGAATGTTGTCTCCAGGCTTGAATTAGGGTTTAGTTGAAATGAATCACTTTGATGACTTGTAGACCACTTTTCAACACCTATTTATTTTGACAAATCTACCTACAAGACTTGCAAACACACATGCAAAGATGGGGAAAATGGTTAAGGGTTAGAGTATTGGGATTTTCCTTGGTCAAATCCCACTTTGGTAATCAAACCCTTGATAAAGAAATGAAATGAAAAAAAGAAAGGAATGATGAATAAGCAACATGCAAGTGTCCTAAACTCACCAAAACCTTATTGTTGAAGTCTGAATATATTTCAATGGTTGATCCAAGATGATTGATAATTGCTTGATCAAATGATGGAATAATGCTTTGAATGCAAGAATGATAATTGATGTTGAATGAGTGAATGAGATGAATGGGAGTTAAAATGGATGGAAAAACACTTATTTATACACAATTATTCATTAACCCAAGAAAAGAACATCACAAGCCAACATAAGGTCTTAATGAATAAAAACCCAAAATAAATTTGAATTTATTTTCAATTTTTTGCCAAGAGGGACTCATTCGCCACCCATGGAAAATGGGTTCCACTCTAGGCTTGCAAGTGGGTGTCAGGAATTAAGTTGTATTTAATGTTGTTTGTCGGGTTTTTATTCAAAAATGCACTTAAATAAGGCCTATAAGGGCATAAAGGGGCCAAATAAAGTATAAGAAAGGTGTAATTAGTGGTGACGAGCCTAGAAAAGAAGAAATCTTGTTACAATACTTTACAACACTTTGAAATAGGACTTGATAAGGAATACAAAGGGAATATTTAGATGAATTATAATCAGAGTGTAGAGGGCGGGGGCCCTAGCTCGGTTGGCTAAGTAATTCCGTTGCGGCTCTGCTGGTCACGAGTTCTAGTCTCCCCCCCGTCCCGTGGTACCGGAGGGCGTGTCGCGCCAGCGCCGCCGGTCACGTTAAAAATTTTACCAGGCGCACTGCAGTTTATAGGGGGTCGTACTACCCGATTCCTGCAGTCTAAAAAAATAAAAATAAAAAAAATAATCAGAGTGTAGAAATGTGTAGAAATATGTTACAACACTTCACAACACCTTCACAAGACATCATAATTTAAATATTCAAGACCTAATGTGAATGTTTAAGTTACATTGTAACAATAAATCTAAGCAAAATAAGTCAAGCATCATGGGAAAAAGACCTAAATGACCATGAAAATGTTCAAGGTCCATTTTTCTATGGTAAATTTAGCCCCCACTTTAGTGAGACGATGAACTTGCATCAAATTCATACTAAAGTAGCCATGCATATCGACAGGGATCCAAATGCACTTATGTTAGCAAGATGAGAAAACAACAATCAAGAGGGATGATCAAGCCCCTAGGATGAAGAAAAATTGGAAAAATAAACATAAGAACAAAGGAACATGCATGTGAAAGAGAGAAAGAAAGGAAGAGAAAAAGGAAAAATTCAGATCAATCTTCGATCATTTGTTCAGCTATGGGGAAATTCATGCCACGGAATAGGCTTCCCACTCAACCATATGAAAGTTATACTTGGGTATGTGCACGATCATGAATGGAAAAAAAGTGGCAATATGATGGGTATTTGTAGGGTATGTGGTTGATGCAGTTTTTTTACCCAAAATTGATAAAATGAGAAGGGTTTTTGAAGGAGATTCTCAGCTTTTCGCCAATATAAATTATTCTTTACTTTGAATTTAATAAATAATTAGTATTCATTTTCTATTTGAATTATGACTAAAGTCATGATTGAAAGGTTTATTGAAAAAAAATCTATAGCTTTCAAGCAGTATCACATTTTTTGAATCTGAAACATGCATCACATTCTATGCTTCACATAGTATAGGATTAAAAGAAAAAAATTGAATTTCATGAGGTTTTGACAAAGTCAAGGTGGTCAAACATACAAGTTTTTATATTTTTTAAAAGTTGTAATAAAAAATTCGCAATTAATTATTTACTTAGAAGAAAATTACAAAAAAATATGCATCACATCGAGACATGAGTTCTCTACTTATATCTAAAATCCTATAAAAAATGTTATCATTTTATTGTGGTTAGGGTGGTCAGACAGACTCCTACTTCTTACTTTTTCCCTAAAATTTAAGTGTTGTTGCACTAAAATTTCAAATTTCCACCAAATAGATTTTTATTTTAAAATAAACGTAGTATTTTAGAAACTACATTCAATTTTCTATAGTTCTATTCTTACATATTTTTGAAATAATATAGATAAGTTATTCAAATTTTTACATCAATGTGCCTAACTCTGATTTTTCTAAATACTTTTCCACTTAAGGGCTTATTTTTTCCATGATGATCCTGCACATACCCACCTCCTGATAACTTTAATAAGGCACGACAAGGGAAAAATGTTAGTTCATGCTTCATGAGACAATAAAATCTTCGTATGCTTAGAACTCATGAACAAATGTGATGGAACCATAGGCATGCAAGCTGTGTTATGCAAGGTGGCCATGTAAATTCAAAAATGTAAAATGTAAAAGAAATGTTCAAATGAGTATTCTTAAGTTCATGCAAGGTCTATCACTTAAGAAAAATTGTGTCTAATGTCTCCAAGAGAGGACCAATCAAAGAATAAAAAATTCACAACTTAGGGGATGCAATGTGTCACATCAAGCCACCAAGAGGAATGTATTTATGTGAAGATCGATCATGCTTATGAAGGAAATTACACCCAATGTCATCCAAAAAGTGACAAACACATCATATAAAGCACAAGGATGCACTAAGAACCAAGAAAAATGAAAAATGAATAATGCCAATGTATACCCCCACTTTAAAGGAATTGCTACACATCATTCTGTGAGTAATTACTTTAAACTAGCAAAGGAAAAATACAAAAAGAAACAAGACATGAGAGCCAAGTTGGAAAGCCCTATGCCATGTCATATTTTTTCAAGTAAGGCTGCTTCATGTAGACAAATAAGAAAACAAAAGAAACAGGGGTTTCCCCCAAGAAAGGAACACACCAAACACATAAGGGATCTATGGATTTTGGGTTAGTATGTTTGTTGCTACAATTTTTTTATTAAGTAGCTCAAAATTTTCATCATTCCCCAAATACATAGAACTGGAAGAATCAAACAAAGAAAGAAAAAACAAAAAGAAAAGAAATTATATTTTCGGTCAACATGGAAGAGACATTTCGGTCTCAACACTTTGCATCGTCCCCAAAAGGAAAACACAATTAAAAAGAAGGAAAAAGAAAATAAAAAGCTTTTGGGTCAACATGAAGGAGACATTTTGGTCTCAATGCCTTGCGTCATCCCCAAAAGGAAAACAAAAGAAAAAGAAAAGTAAAAGAAAAAGGTCATTTGGGTCAACATGGAAGAGACATAAGGTGTCTCAATGCTTTGTGTCATCCCCAAAAGGAGAAAACAAAACAAAAGTGAAAGGAAAAAGTAATGTACGAAATATAGAAGAATGGAACACAAAGAGAGATGAACATCAAACACACATTATGGGGGAACACAATACACACATACAATCACACCAAAGAAAATAAAAAGAAAAAGAAAACATAAAATGTAAAATGTAAAAGGCTAGTTAAGGAAAATGCAATTCAGCCATCTAGCAAGCCATCTACCTCCAAATCATGTTTAGTGTATTGTGAGGGTGGTTGACTGTCCAAAGGGAGAATTACAAGTGCCAAACTAGGGGAAGTACCATGTTCTTCACTAAGTGTAGAAGATTTATCATTTAAGCTCATGGAAGATGAAAATAAAGAATTTAGATCATTATGTACCTCTTCATCTATTTTAGAGATCTTCTCACCATCATCATCATCATCCAAATTAATCACAACGGGAGGACGAAGGGTAATTTCCAATGAAGGATGTATCAGGAGTTATGGGTGTTGTATCATATCATTTTATTGTGAGGGTTGTAATGTACTATATTGTAGTGGATCAGGAGGAAGAGGTTGATTAGGTACCGCTTCTATTAAAGGTGGAGGTTTATTTTCCTTATTTTCTTCCATTTTTTACTAACGAGCAAGGAGAGAATGACACCTACACTTCCTAGCACTGCGGTTTAAATTAATTCTATTTTGAAGTTGTTGAGGTGTAAGAGTGGGTTGATCCACCATAGGCTCTTTTTCTTCATGAGGAGGAGGAATGGAAGGAACCGAAGGAGATGGGTCAATCACTATCTCTTTGGATTTATAAACTTGTTTAATTCAAGGAGGCATGACGATCTTGGTTTCATTATCTCTTGGGCATTTAGATGATGGAGGTGAAGTGTTTAAATTGTTGGTTGCTAGTGAGGTTGCATTGTTTGTTCAGGTTCGGATTTGGGATGAAGCATTGTCTCATCTAAGATAGGAGTAGTGGAAGTGGATGCGGACATGTGACGAAGAAACAATTCGGCTATTTTTTTGGCTTTGAACTTTTGATAGGCAATAAAAAGGAAATCTTTGCGAGGGGTTATGGGTTCCATAGGTTCAGGCCAAAAGGCTTCTAAGGAAAAATCTGCTTTAGAGGACAATGGATTAAAACCACTATGGTGTACAATAAATATATCATTTTCAAGTGGAAACTTCAAAAATTTGTGAACAATCGAAGGGACAACTTTCATCAAGTGAAGCCAAGGATGACCTAGTCATAGAAAAAACTGATTTGATTGTGGAATGATATAAAATGTTACATCCAATGTTTTAGGTCCTATTTGTAATGGGAGTACGAGCAATCGGATCATAGGGAACACAAAACTAGTATGTGTTTTAATCCATGCGGTTGGTTTATCATAATCATCTTGATAAAGATTATGTAATACTAAAAATTCTTCCATGATCACAGTCTCACCACAAGCGGGATCTATTAATATCCCAGTGGTGGGCTTATGATATATGCGATCGGCTATGTAAAGAGGACCATTGGGAATATTTTTAAGTATATCATGATAAGAAAAAGTAATCTCAAGAGATTTTTCAGCTGGGCCCTTGCGAGGGATAACGTCTATCATACCCACAAGTCCATCCATAGGATTAACATGGGTAACATGTGGAGTAGAATCATGTTGTTTGATATTCGTATTAATATTCATCACATCAGTGTTCGAAGGTTCACTAGCTTTGAAAAATGATATATTGTGCTTATTCATGGGATTGGTAAAGCTTTGTAAATTTTTATTGGGGGATGCAATAGATTTATTTCCTTGATCACTGGCACCCACAATGGATAAATGGCCAGAATCAATGAGGTCTTGTACTAAGTGTTTGAGAAGCTTGCATTTTTCTGTGTCATGTCCATTTTGGCAATGAAAATGATAATAAGCATTTGGTTTAAAGGTGGGGGGTAAAGGCTTGGTAGTATCAAGTGGTTTGATTGTAGGAAAAGTGATCATCTATTGTTGTGGCGGTTGATTCATTGTATTATGGAGAGTATTAGGCAAGGGGGTAAATTGTCTCTTCAAGTCCCCATAGGTAAAGGGCATCGCTATTTTAACAGTGGCCACTTGATTATGCATAGGTTAAGTTTGTAGTGGAGGAGGGGGATTGAACTGTAAGAAGCCTCTGTTTGGATTTCTAAAGTTTTGCACATTTTTTTGGTTGCTTTGATTAGACTTCTCAGCTCGGCTAGAAGTGGACTTTCAATCATAACTAGTGATCGAGTTGTGATAGTCACAAAGGGTTGTGCATAAATTCATGAAGGAAGGAAATTTCATCATCGTCAACCTATCTTGAATGTGAGTTTGCAAGTTTTCAATGAACATATTTTGGAGATGTGAATAAGGAATTTTGACATCTATGTGAGCATACAATGATTGATAGCATGAAATGAAATCAGTTATTTTTTCATCCACATTTTTTTTACATCTCATTAAATCAACCATTGTCTTTTTGGGAGTCATATGGACTTGGAAATGAATAATAAATGCATCAACAAGTTCATCAAATGATTGGATTGAATGACTGGGTAAGTTTGAAAACCACTCCAAAGCAGTGTCCTTTAAGGTCCTAGGAAATATTTTAGCTAACAATTTATCATCGAGGAAAAAATCACTTAATAAGGTTGTATAAGCATTGACATGATTAGCATGGTCTCGTTTACCTTCGTATTTCTCAAACCTAGGAATCTCAATTCCTTGTGGCATCGGTGTTCTTAAGATCTCTAAATATAATGGGCTACTACGGACATAGTATGTGGGTGTTGTGGTTTGATTTTGGTTAATGGTGGATATTTGTTGTTTCATGGAGGAAGCGGTCTGAAAGAGTTGTGTAAGTAGAGGGTTAGTGTAAGTCATATGAGGTGGAAGGGAGAATGGTGATGGAGTGTATGTAGTGTTAGGACAAGTTAAGGGGACACTAATTGGGGTGAAGGTGGTGGAGCATGGAACATATGATGCCACAAAAGAACTAGGAATGCTATTTAGAATAGTGAAAGGAGTCACATGACTAACCTATTACATGGTTATTGTAACTTGAGGAGTGGTATAGGTGGGTATGGATGCTATAGTTGGAGGAGGAGGAATTTGAGATCCTCCTTGGCTAGCCACTCTATTTGCTCGTTGAGATGCGTTAGAGGTGGAAGAGGTATGTTTCTAGTATATCTCAATAATTTTTTTCATGACATCTAAACCCTCATCACTTTCAATCATTTGATGAATGTTATCTATTGTAGGAATAGCAATTGTTGAAATGTTTTCAAGGCACAATTTTTGTTGCAAATCTGTTAAATCCTTATGAATGTTAATGACTTTATCTTGCGGAATGGAATTAGCTTGTCTGTCAACATACATTGTATGAGAAGGTAAAGGTATACTAGTGGTAGTATCCATGCCTAATGCACCATTGTCCATACTAGGAATAGGATCTCAAGACAGCCCAAGATCCACAATGAGTGTGTTATCATGGGATGCCATGAGTCAAGAACTTCTTCTCACTAAAGTATTATCAATGCGCACCAAACACTCATACAAGTACCACAAGAGGTGGGGTTAATGCAAATGCAATACAATCTAGGAATAATAAAATGAAAATAACATAAATTTTGTAGACTAAAACAAGAGAGAAATAACAAAAAACACAAATGCATAAACTATTATAAAAATGATAAATTTCTATGCAAAAAGTACACCTGGATTCATTCACCCAGGATAGCGAATGAGTCCAGGAGTAGATTTTTTGTGTTTTTTCAAAAAAATTAAAGTGATTTTTATGTGTTTTAGATGCAATATGAAGATACAGATGCAAAATTTTATTTATTGTAATTGTTTGAAGTGCAAAAAATAAATCTATGTGAGATATTCATTAATGCAAATGTGTAAATCCTAGGATACAAAAACAATGCAAAAAGCTAATGCAAAGACTAATGCTATGATTCTTAGGATGTAAATTCAATTAAAATCAAAAAGATAATGTGTTCAATATGTAGGTTCACCAAAATGAACCAATTTTTTTTTTTGTTCTATGTACTTCTCTTTCACTCTTAGGGTTTTTCACCTAAAAGGGGAGAGATAGAACCCAAAAATAGTGGCGGTTCACTCAAACTAAGGTATGTATGATGAAATTATGACAAATTGCAATGATATAAATGTATCTAATTGATAAAATTAACTGATTATGAATGGAAAACTAATGAAATATGCAATGTTTGAAAACTTAGTGTGATATGCAAAAATGAACTAGAAACATAAACAAATGCAAACATAACTGAATGAGATTGAACAAAGTGCACCTAAAGATGAAATGCTCATGGTTGACGATTCTATAATCTAGAAAAAACCACTATTGATGACCAGTGGGACTCATTGACCACTGATGGTGAATCGGTCCTCCTGGTAAAATGACCTAAAATTGGTTTCGGCTGTCAGGAACTGAATTCTAATGAAATCAAATTTTTAACCTGAAAGTGGGACTCATTCACCATAGATTGTGAATTAGTCCTCCTCTAAAATTCTACAAATTCAGGGGTCAAGTTTCTGGGTCTAGATCTACACTTAGCTTCTTGTCAAGTTACAAAGTTAAATATGTAGAAAATAGGCTAAATGTCGTCTCCAAGCTTGAATTAGGGTTTAGTTTCCTTGAGTCACTTTGATGACTTTTAGACCACTTTTAAACACCTATTTCTTTGAAAAATCTACCTACAAGACCTGCAAACACACATGCAAAGATGGAAAAATGGTAAAGGGTTAGAGTATAGGAATTTTCCTTGGTCAAATCCCACTTTGATAATCAAACCCTTGATAAAAAAATGAAATGAAAACAAGAAAGGAATGATGAATAAACAACATGCAAGTGTCTTAAACTCACCAAAACCTTATTGTTGAATTCTGAAGATATGTCGATGGCTACTCCAAGTTGCTTGATAATTGCTTGATCAAATGATGCAATGATGCTTTGAATACAAGAATACTAATTGATGTTGAATGAGTTAATGAGATGAATGGGAGTTAAAATGGATGGAAAAACACTTATTTATACACACTTATGCCCTAACAACCCAAGAATACAACATCACAGGCCAACATAAGGTCTTAATGAATAAAAGTTCAAAGGAAATTTGAATTTATTTTGAATTTTGTGCCAAGAGGGTCTCATTCGCCACCAATGGTGAATGGGTCCCACTCTAGGCTTGCAAGTGGGTGTCAGGAATTAAGTTGTATTTAATGTTTTTTATTGGGTTTGTATTCAAAAACACACTTAAATAAGGCCTATAAGTGCATAAATGGGCCAAATAAAGCATAGTGAAGGTGTAATTAGTGGTGAAAAGCATATAAAAGTGTCAAATCTTGTTACAAGACTTTACAATAGTTTGAAATAGGACTTGATAAGGATTAAAAAGGGAATATTTATATGAATTGTAATAATAAGAGTCTAGAAAAGTGCAGAAATGTGTTACAACACCTTCACAAGAATCATAATTTAAATATTCAAGACCTAATGTGAAAGTTTAAGTTATATTGTAACATTAAATCTAAGAAAAAAAGTCAAGTATCACAAGAAAAAGTCCTAAATGACCATGAAAATGTTCAAGATCCATTTTTTTATGGTATACTAATTGACAAAGGAAGGGAAATGGAAAGGTGTAGAAGGAAGAAGATGAGAGGAAGGATGATTCTACACTTATGCACTATACACAAGATTCTTAGATAAATGAAGATAAATCATTACCATAGGGGGATATTTCACTTTAAAAACCTTGTAGCCCACGTGAAAAATACAAGGTGTTGAAGACTTCAAAATGAAAGAAGAATTAGATCATAATAGTTGGTATGCAGATCTATGGTGCATGGATGAGCCTCTGTTAAAGGATATGGTGCAAGAAGGTGTGCAGAGGTTGGTACACATGTTTTTATTAGTATATCATTCCAATTTGGTGTACCACATTTAAAGATAAGGTTCAAAAAGACAAGCTTCAAAAGTTTTCCAAGGCATTCACAATATATATTTTAACATTGAATCATGATATATTTTGGCTTGCTTTCCTCTACAGTGCAATATTTGATCTTATAGTTTAAAAGATGAGTTAATCAAGATGTGAAGGTTTTATATCCAAATTTTTATATGTTTACACCTTTTGTAGTAATAGCAATAAGTAACAGATGTTTTGTCTATGCTCTAGCAAAATAAAGTAATCTTGAAGGCTTTTTAGAATGCTCTACATTCCTCAAGAAAATAATGTTTGTTCATGTAGTCTTGTGGACATGTTTAGGGACATTAAATTCATGCTACTTTTTTATATTAGATGTTTTGGGGTTTCACAAGTACACTTTAAAATGGCAGTGCACTATATATTGTTTTAGATGCCTATTTCTTGTATAGAAGAATTATTTGTTTACTTATTAAGATTAGTGTATGGTCAACTTATACAAGTCTATGTGGAAATTATAAATGTTTTAGGGTTGATATCATACATATTGTATGTTTGGTTTTCAAATTTAAAGATAATCCTAAGAAATCTCATGAAAAAGTAGTGAAAAGAATATTTATATACTTAAAGGGAACTCCAAATTATGGCTTGTCGTATAAAAGGGACAATAACTTTTCTCTCAGTGCCTATACTAATGTTGATTGGGTAGGTTGTGTGGATGACCATAGAAGTACAAGTGGAAGTGCATTATTGTTGGGAGACAAATTGGTATCTTCATTCAATAAAAAGTAGGACTCATAATCCTTATCCACAACAGAGGTTGAATATATTGTTGCAACATCTTGCTACACCCAGGTGCTTTGGATGAAGAAGACCTTGAAGGATGTGAAAGTGGTTTATGATGAACCTATTCCTATAGTGTGACAAAACAAGTGCAACTAATATTTTCAAGAATATAGTAACACATTCAAGAACTAAATACATCTCTATCTGGTATAACTTTCTAAAAGATCAGGTTGGAGAGCATGAAGTTAGAATGGAGTATGTGCCTACCAAGGATCAAATTATAGATATCTTCACAAAGGTACTTCAAAAGATACTTTTGAGTATCTTTGACAGAAGTTAGGGGTTATTGCACCTCCTTGCTATAACTAGATGCATAGATGGTGCATCTATCTAGGGGGATAAATTCATGTCATATCTTTTTCTCCTGTATTGATGAATTCTACCACTCAGGGGGAATTTTGTACAAATGTGCAGATATTATGCATGGATGAAGAAGAGGTATCGCTTGTGAAAGAGGGATTTTGTGTTGTTTCTATTGAAGATCTTTTCTCCTTTGTCCTGAATTCAAAGAATATGTTGTCTCCTTCTACATAAAAGTGTGTGTTTCCCTTTTTCTTTAATTTCAAATCAAGAGAGTGAGTAGGTATATTGTATCAATTGCAAAGGGGGATTTTTTTGTAGTTATTGTCATTGATCTTAATGTAAGATTGTTGTCATAAATGTCAACACTAACTATTGGTTGCCTTTGATGCCAACACTTGGTGAAGATTATTATATGTTTGATAGTGGTTGATGAGCTTGTTAGTAGCTAAT
Source organism: Sequoia sempervirens (assembly GCA_007258455.2). Lineage (NCBI taxonomy): Eukaryota > Viridiplantae > Streptophyta > Pinopsida > Cupressales > Cupressaceae > Sequoia > Sequoia sempervirens. Next base: position 146,850,324 of record VDFB02049217.1, read on the forward strand.
GATAAAACTTGGTGATTTTTTTGTGGTTAACATTGTTGAGAACTAGAGGGGATTGTTTGCATTTGATGTTACTAATATCAAGTACTTGGTGAGAGATTGTTGCAGTGTTTTTTATCATTCTTGATAACATTCAAGAATGGAGAGGCTTGGTAAAGTTAAGGATTGGATGTCATCCCCTATTGAATTTCATGGTTAAATCTCATATCTTATCTTATTTTTCCTCAAGTTCATGGTTAGACATCATGTCTTATCGAAGAAGTATTGAGTATGATTTCTATCAACAGAGTTGGTTTCATAATGATAAATGAAGATGAGGATTAGAAGCATTATAAGTATTGCTAACAGTGGAGAGATATTGCTAAAGGTCTATAGTATGTCTTATGATCTCTCTTTATATTCATGATGAAGCATGTGTTGCTAAAAAAAGTTATGTCCTCCACATGTTATTGAAAGGTTTTGTTCCTCAAAGTTGCATTGAAGTCTATATGGGACAATTCTTTGTATTCCTTTGTTAAGTTAGTGTTTTTTTAATGTTACAATCCTATCTTTTCAAGTCACCAATATTGTCGAGGAGATTTCTATGAATTATAGAAGGCTGAAAATGTTGTTGGTTGTTTGGACTAGTCTGGGAAATGCTCCACATTTCTCCTCATTGATGTCTCCACACATGTAGCTTTTTGAATGTGTTCTCAATGTCTATGTAGTGTCTCAGTTCCAATTTTAATTATGTTGAAATGATCTACAGGTAGATATATTAATGTTATATCCTCTGGTTATTTATCTTATACTTATTGAATGAAGTATTTTCTTCCTCTTTGGCCTATGGTAGATGTTGATGGCATGATAGTATGAAATAAGTTTCTTGAAATGTTGTTGGATGTTCATGGAACATCCCCATATGATTTATACATTGTTGATTGGCCTCTTTGGAGTTGCATTGTGCCTTGAGTTGGATTTTTGGGTTATTTGTGAATATATAGCCAATAGGGATTGTTCCTTTGCTTTTTCTATGTTCTTGGGGGTTTTTGCTAGTATTTGAAGATGTGTTATGATATATTTGGGTCCTAACCTATCTTGGTTAGAGCCACCCTGATTAAATTCTATTAGAAGTATGTTTTTGGGATGACTAATTTTATGCTTCATGTTTCATCTACATGTTTCCTAATGATGAATTTGATTGATTTGTGCTAAGATGTGAATTGTTTTGGATCACATTAGAAGATGTATTAATTTTATTATTTTTTCCTATGTATGTTTGGGATAGGACCACATTATGTTTCAGTCATTGACTTGTTGTATTCATTGTTTATCTTCTTCTTGGTCGAGCTAATTGATATTTTGAAGTGTTGTGGTGGATATAAATGCAAAATCATTTCAAATGAAAGAGGTATGGAAGTCTAAATAAGTGCGAAGATGTGTAAATATGGATTATATTAAATAGCCATTAGGGTTAGTGCTACATTGTGAAGAACAATGATCATATGTGCTTAAAGGATTTAGCTAGTAGAGTGTTATGTTGACAAATATTATAATATTTCTCTAAATCATTGTATCCAATTCTAAGATAGCGAATCTCATTAGGTCCTTGTATCTTGATCCAAATCTTTTTTTTGCTTTAGTTCTACAAGTCACTTGTATCTTGTGATGAGGTAGTGAGCCTTAGTTTGCAAGTCACTTTTGGAAATCATCCTTTCTATTGACAGTTAACACTCACTATGTTTTTCCCTCAATGGGTTTTTCATGTAAATCTGGTGTCATCTATTGGAAGTGTGTTCTTGTCTCTTTTATTATTGTTGATGATCTGATTAGAGTTAGAATTTATATATCTTTGATTTTTGAAAGTTCTAAAGCTTGATACTACTATGTTCTTCTTTTCTAGTATTATGTTAAACAGTTTTGATTTTGTTAAGTGCTCAAAAGTTCAAGATACAAAACAGATTATATTTTTTAGTATACTGATTCACCCCCTTATTAGTATTTGAGTATGTTCAATAGATTTTTCCAATTATTTCATAAGTAATAACACACTTATTATTTTTTTAAACCCTTGCATCACCATGGTTGGAAAAAAATCCTTATCATTGTCTCATCTTGTAGAAAAACTTATGTCTCCACATCCATGTTATCTTTGCATTTAACAAAGTTCAAAATTCTTATTTTATGAGTTTATTTGAAGAAACCAATTTGTGTGTAATTTATGCCAATATATTTATTATAATTCCCAAGGATATTCCCCTTTCTAGGAAAAGTTGTGCTGAATGGGATTAGGTATAATAATTTTTCTATGATTAAATATGTAAAATCTACATTTTATGTTCGAGGGTTCTAATTTATATGTACCATTTAATTTCTTAATACTTTTTGGTGGGTGAGAGAAAATTTCTAATTCTAGGATTATCGATGCCTATATAGTTAAAGACTTCAATGACTTGGGTTTAGGCGATGATAATTTTACATTGAAAATGTATGCACTTTAAAAAAAACTACTATAGACTATAGATTTTCTAAAATTATATCTTTTAATGTGTTGTACTACTCATGGTCTATATGACTCACTTATTTTTCTCAAAAAGTTTAAAGATTTTATTGATTTTCAACATCATTGTGTTTGTTTGGAGTCCTAAGAGTCTCCACTAGTTGACCTTCAAAGTAATGTGTTAAAAAATATCATTTCCTCTCCCCCATTTTCCATATCTACTAGTTATAACAATAATTTATTCATGGAAAAATATATTTTTGGGATCTTAATGCCATAAAGATATATTGCAAAATTTATATTAAATTTCAAAATCATTTAATTGGTACATTACAAATGATACCTATACCCCTTAGTCTTTTTACTTTCTTATATCATGCCAAAAAATATTTCTCAAATATGTTTTTATTTACCTACAAAACATGAATTAATATTATCCTACATGCCAAAATATTCCTTCCACATTTATTGTTCTTGCATCTTCCAATTCAATGAATTTTTAAAAATAGTGGACCATTAATTTTGGTAGGTAAAATAGTAAAGCACTAGGGTTTCTACATCAAACTGCACTTTTGGTAGTGTTTTGTTTTACTTTTGAACCAAGTCAGTGAGTTCATAATGTTATGCCACTTAATTATACACTTCTTCGCAAGTTATAGGGCAATGCCAAAATCTACCACAAGTTACTAAATAGGACTTGTAAAACCTAAGGCTGACAAGGGAGACTAAGTAAGAGGTTTCCTATAAGGGTCACGTCTCTCTAAGAGAAAAAGTATAAATATATGTTTGTAATATATCTAGGAAACATCAAATACAATATGAATATAGAATAAAATATAAGAAATAGATAATGAGAATATAGAGCTGAGACTAAGAGCAACCATTATTTTAGTTATATGAAAATATTTATATGTATATTTATAATGAATTGATTAATCTATCTATTTTTAAGGAATATGAATCTTTTTTAAGTTACATATAAAATGAATTTAGATATAGTTTCCCTTTTGTAAGTACTCTTTTCTCTCATTATATTCTCTTGAGTATAAACAAACTAGATAAGGGACATTAGGGTACAAATCTCTAGACTATAAATCCCCTTTTCCTCTCTCCAACATCAATTCCATTGTTGGGGCCCTTGAGTGAGTAGTGAAGAAAATTACACCTGTAGAAAAAGGAGGAGTGGAAGAAAAGGATAATTAATAGCCAAAAAGAAATATTTTCTTAGAAATTTACCACCACAACTCTTAGGTAACACCATTGTGAGAGTGAGGTAGGCACTTAAGCAATGAAAAAAGGAAAGGGAGAAGGAATCTAAAATGATCCCTAAAAGGATGTAACAACTTAAATTTTAAACTAACCATGGGATGTATAGGGATTAATGAAAATATAGATCAGAGAGACCCATGAATAAAAGATATAGTAAAATGAAAGTTATGCTTATTGAAATAACTAAGATGAAAATGGAAAAGAAGAAAGAAAAATGAAGGTTGAAACAAACCCATGACCAACAAAAAATTTATCATAGAAGGATGGAAGAAGTAGAAAAGAAAGAAAGAGAACATGCCAAATAGGTAGCAATAAAAAATATGAGAGAGAGGATAAGCACACCATTGAGGGTACTGCCAAGCATGGCATTGTGGGTGTAGTTTAAAACATGAGGAAGGAGACATTGTAAATAAGTTCTACTATGGATAGCATATGTCAAATTATACATAGTATAGAAGAAGAAATTGACGATTATGGGAAAACTAAAAAGAGTTGAGTAAGAAGTCACAAGAATTATGACACCACCCATAACCAAAAAATCAATTACTTATCCAAATTGGGAAAACATTCAATTAAGGATAAATTACAACTGGTTACCAGTGGTTACCCCTATACAAAGTCTTTGAACAATAACAATGGATGTAGAATTCTTAGATGAGTTGGCAACCATAAGAGTTATCAAAATATGAGGATAAAATATCTGATACAAAATAAACTAGGTCTTGCACATTTAACATCATATTTTTTAATTGATTCAAAATTAACTTATTATAAATAATTAATAAAAGCATCTTCTCTTTATAATAAAAAATTAGAATAGGAAAAAGGATATTAAAATTGCTAAGTCATAGGCCTAACAATCAATAGAACAAAACTAAAAGAACTACCAATAACATTATTTTATCTTGTATGTTGTGGATAGGACTTATATATTGTGAAACATGAAATTGAACAACAGACCTACAAATTATCTACAATAATAGACTTACAAATACTATTTCGTATTATCCTAATTACCATGGCAAAAAAACTGAAATGTCTTCTATGGAACCTTATACTAAAAATGTTGAATAGTGATTGTTTAATGATTGGTCTTATGCTAGTTCTGTAATGAAAGTAAATTAGATAAGATGTTCTGAAAGGGATTCAATAGTCATGATTGATTTAATGTTTAATTAAAAAACTGATACAGGCCTGTTTGATACAAATGGACGTGAAGAGGATATTCAAAGAGAAATTGTCAAGTGCATAAACCTTGCCAAGGACAGGGTGCATGGATTTCTTTTGGTTATTTCAATTAGAAATAGATTTACTGACGAAGCAGCAGACGCTGTGGATATCTTGGAAATATTGTTTGGGCCAACAATCGTCAATTATATGGTTATTGTCTTCACTGGTGGTGACGAGCTGGAAGATATGGGTATTACATTGCAACAGTACTTGGAAAGCTGCCCAACAAATCTCAAGGTTAGATTTTCTCTTGGTAAAATTTTATAATTTTTACGCTTCATATACTCTATGATATTTGTAGTCTAAAGTATGTGTATATCTTTGATTCGCAAGTCTAACTTTTATTTATTTTTAATGGATAAAATTAAACTTTTGAAAGGGCTTATTATATTGATGTCCAACAAACACTAAAAAGAAAGCAGTAAAGATCAACATCATAAAAGCTAGAAACTGATACATGTATTTGTAAAAAAGATTGATCTAAAATAAACTACATACAAAATAAAAGTTGTATGTTTTAATTAGAGAAAATTAGGTTAAAATATTTAAAATTAAACTTATCTTGAATTTCATTTTTAGTTCAAAATAATATATTAATGTCATGTTCATACTTTTGAACATAAAATTCAAAACTTTTTATTGAAATGTTAGTACTTCATATTGGCATACCGCAAATTCACTGCAAGCAATTCACCAATGAAAAATTTACCATCAAGAAAATTCACCGCCATGACAATTCACTGTGCGGAAAATTAATTGCATGAATTTTTGGTGGTTAATTTTCCGTCACAGTAAATTTTCCTGCGGTGAATTGTTGACGGTAAATTTTCCATCGGTGAATTGTCGGCAGTGAATTTTCCTAGAGCCCTTGATATTATATCATGCTTACATGAAATTCTATCATGAACATCTAGTGACATTGTATGTGTAATGTCATTGCAAGAACGCTGTTGAAAAGGCAAGGAAAGGAGAAAAATGAAGATGAGTATGATGAACCTAGTGTGTCCACACTATGGTGTAGGTTGTCCTAATTGGGTTTGGAATTTTGTGAAACAAAACACCACAAGAAAGTACCAGTAGGGTTGATTTCCTTTAGGATCTCTATATGAATGATGGAGGTATAGTCTTGATGACAAGACCTAACTTGAAAAGTACCTAATTAGTTAAATTTTATTGCCATGACATGAGGTCATTTAATGATTATTTTTTCGCTCAGATTCTTAGTCCTAAACCCTAGGATGATTTTGAATATTTAGTTCTATTCAAAAGGCATCACTATAATTACACCCTTTTGATCCCAAAAGCAATCAGATAAATTTGAATCCTCTCAATCAATGGTTCAATAGAATTATGATTTGAAGCTATTTTATTTTTCCTAATATTTGTGTTTTCCTCTTTATGAGGAGTTCCTATCCTTATTAAGACCCCAATAATTTATGTTTCTTAAAATTAAATTTTTCCAATTTAATGTTCATTTTCAAAGATCCTTTCACTATTCTAAATGTGGAATTATCATTAATTTTTTTAAAATTGCTTTACCTCAATTCCAAAATGTCCTTGCAAATAATTTTTTTTATACTAGACATGTCTATTAATATCATAATACAAAATCTCAACTAAGACACCCTTAAACTTATTCAATTATAGAGGATTGGAGTGCCAATGAGGTTCCACATACAACATTAAATTTCTTTTAATAGTTTAATAATGTTAAGCCTTAGTGGAGCCCTTTTAGAGACCACCACTCACACATTCAAACAAAGGTATAGATTGATGGCACCCACCCCCTTGTGGGTGCCTAAAATCTCACTTTAAAACAAGTAAACAAGCAGAAAAGGTGAGGTTGTGTTGTTGTATGTAACCTCACACAACTTCTATAGAGGTTTACACACATGTTGCAAGTTAAATAACAAGTTTAAGAGGCATAAAATAAAGTGTAGAGGTAATAACTAGATGGATATTTTTAAAAAAATATTGTTGCGGGTACCCGTAGCACTGGCTATATGTGACTGTTCAGAATTTCAACAACATAAAAAACTAAAAACTTGCACACAACATTTCATATTTCTATAAAAAAAAACTCATAACATGTATTACTCATAAACACACACACAAAGGAAATAGCTATGAAGAGTAAAATATTTTATTAACTTTAAAGAACAATTTTTTACACACTTATACATGCATTTGCATAAATATCTGTAGAATAGAATACCCTACATAAATTCTCCTTCTTTCTCTTTGTCCACCTATTGTATGCTATTGGCCTCTCCAACTATTTCCAAACATTCTTCTATTTTCCTCCAATATTCTTTTTTTCCCTCTGCTATTCCCCTTTCTTTTTGATGTTCTGCCACTGTTTCCTCTATTTTGTCCTCCTTCCTTATGTTGTATTATTATTTATCCCCATAACTACCAAAAATCTAGAAACTTCCTTTTCAAAATCCCACCTAATCCTTAGGGAAGTTCTTTAAAATGTTCATTAATGCTCCAAATACCTCTTTTGAATTTTAAAACTCCCACACAAACCTCATCTTTCTCATTCTTCATATTGTTGCTCATTAAATGAGCTCACAAGAGATAGTTGTTGCCTCTAAATACAACCAAATTCAAATTTAAAATTAAAAAAACCCTTATAGATTCTTCACATGGAACTAACTAAGGGAAATAAAAAATATTTAAAACAAAATGATGCCCCTACATCAAACTACTATGCTAGAAAGTTTTGTGAGCCCTTACTCACCCTATAAAACTCTAGGTTTTTGCAGGTTAAGGGTCTAGTTGTTGATGATCAACAAATTTTTCCTCTTCCATTAATTGGAATGATTCCAACACTATTGGTCTTATCCATGTTGCATCTTCCATTGGTCTACCCTTCCATTTGACTAAATATTCACTATACTTTTTGCCCCTTGTCTTCCTAACAACTCTAGAATCCAAAATATCTTCAATTTCCTCTCGTTCCTTCTTGAGTAGCTTCTCCTTCCATTTTTCTAGTAATGTTCTCTCTTCATGTTTTTTTTGTGATATCTCTCTCTCATGATAAGTATATAAATCAGAAAAAATTAAAAATTGGAGAGATTTCCAAACCTTTAGGTTGCTCCAATTTGTAGGCATTCGGTGAAAACTTCTTGATGATCTTGCATGGTCCAATATTTTCCACTTAAGTTTGTTGTAGGCATGACTGGGAAATCTTTCCTTTCGTAGGTGTGCCAATACCATATCTCTCACTTCAAAATTATTTTCTCTCCTCTTCAAATCAGCCTTTTTTTTTATAGTGTTGGCTGCTCCAACTAAGTTTTTCCCTCACTTGTGTAAATCTTGTATATATTTGGAAAAATCTTCTCCTTAAACACTTTGTTATATCCCTCAGTATTTGGAAGCTCCCTTAATTTTGAAATACCTCTAGGACAATTCCCATAAACAATCTGAAATGGAGTCTTACATGTGCTTTTATTGACTGAGTCATTGTATGCCAACTTAGTTTGAGGCAATATCAAATCTCATTGCTTATGCTTGTCACCATCTAAACATCTTAACAAATTCCCTAAGCTTTGATTAACAACTTCAAATTTTCCATCCATTTCAGGATGAATGTAGAAATAAACTTTAAATTAGTCCCTAATTTCTTCCAAAGTGTCCTCCAAAAATATCTTATAGACATAGTATCATGGTTTGAAACTATGCTTCTTGGAAAACCGCATAATCTAACAACCTCCATAAAGAGAAAATTTTCTACATATTTTGCATCATTAGTCTTCTTGGATGCTATAAAATGAGCCATTTTGGAAAATATATCATCAACCACAAAAATAGAATCCTCACCTTGTGTTCTTAGTAGTCCAAGGAAAAAATCCATACTTACATCTTCTCATCACTTCTTCAATATCGGTAATGGTTGATATAGGCTTGTATTTTAACTCCCTCATTTGGCATATTGACAAAATTAGCATCCATGCACAAATTCTCTAATTTTATTCCTCATCCTTGGCCAAAAATATATTTCACTAAGTTGTGCCATTGTCTTATCAGCTCCAAACTATCCAGCTAAAACAACACAATATTTTTCTCTTATCAAATTCTACCTCATTGATCCCTGAGGTATGTAAAGTTGTTGTCCTTTGAATAGTAGTCCATCTTGTATAAAATAAGTCATCCATGGTGTCCTATCAACACTAGTAGGATCCATACATGTTTTCCATGCATCCTTAAAGTCCAAATAATCCTTATACAACTCTTTCTTAGCATCAATTCCAACTACTTTAACTCTCATTTTAGTCAAAAATGTTGCTCTTCTACTCAATGCATCTACTAATTTATTTATACTCCAAATTTTATGCTTGAGAACAAAAGTATATCCTTGTAGGAATTCAACCAACATAATATGTATTTGGTTCAACTTCATTTAACTATTAATAAATTGCAAAGCATGATGATCCGTGTAGAGAATAAACTCCTTTGGAAGAAAATTATGATGCCACTTCTTTAAAGCTTGCATAATGGCATAAAATTCTTGATAATAAACAAAATACCTCTTCTTGGAATCATTAGGCTTCTCACTAATGTATGCAATAGGCCTACCCTCTTGGCTTAAAACTACTCCTATGATTGTCCCACTTGCATCACAATCCACTTGAAACACCTTTTCAAAATTAGGCAATGCTAAAAATTCTTCTTCGGTGGCATTTTCTTCAAAATCTTAAAACTTTTATCTGCTACTGCTATCTACTTAATCTCTTTCTTATCTCCCCTTATAGTTTCAGTTATGGGTGCACATATACCACTAAAATTTTGAATAAATCTAGGGTAGAAAATTTATAAACCATGGAAACATTGAACCGAATGAACACTTCTAGGTGTTGGCTACTCAATGATAGCACATACCTTTTTTGGATCCATCTATAGCCCTTTTGGTGATATGAAATATCCCAAATAAACCAATTTCTCCTTTATAAAACTGCACTTTTTAAAATTACCAACAACCTTTCTTCTTTGTTCCTTTGTAAGACTTGTCTAATATGCAACAAATTCTCTTCTAGGCTACTATTAAAATTCAGATTATTAGCAAGATAAGGGCATGTGTAGGACCATCATGGAAAAAACCAGCCCTTAAGTGGCAAAAAATTTAGAAAAATCAGAGTTAGGCAACTTGACATAAAAATTTGAATAATTTATCTATATTATTTAGAAAATGTGTAAGAATAGAATCCATGGAAAATTCAATGTAGCTTCTAAACTACTAGGTTTATTTTAAAAAAAAAAGAAAATCTATTTGGTGAAAATTTGAAATTTCAATGCAGTAGTACTTAAATTTTAGGGAAAAAATAAGTAGGTGTTTGTCTGACCACCCTAACCACAATAAAATGATAATATTTTTTTATAATATTTTATATATTTGTAGAGGACTCGATGTGATGCATATTTTTTTTAAAAAAATTTCTGAGTAAATAATTAATTATGAATTTTTTATTAAATTTTTTAAAAAATATAAAAACTCATATGTCTAACCACCTTAACCTGGTCAAAACTTCATGAAATTCATTTTTTATTTTTTTAATCCTATAGTATGCAAAGCATAGAATGTGACACATGTTTCGGATTCAAAAAATGTGATACCATTTGAAAGTTATAGATGTTTTTCAATCAACCTATCAATCAGGACTTTAGTCATAATTCAAATAGAAAATAAATAATAATTATTTATTAAATTCAAAATAAAGCATAATTTATATTGGTGAAAAGCTAATAATCTCCTTTAAAAAACCTTTTCATTTCATCAGTTTTGGGTTTAAAAAAGGTCGTTAGCCACATACCCTATATATACCCATCATATTGCCACTTTTTTGCCCATCATGATCCTACACTTACCCATAAACAATCACAAACTTCCCTAAAAATGGTTTCAATACTTCATTCACTAACCACTGGAATGTGTTGGGCACATTTGTTAACCCAAAGGGAATTACTAACCACTCATACAACCCCTCTTTTATCTTAAAAGTAGTCTTCCATTCATCACCCTCTCTTATCCTAATTTGGTGATAACCACTTTTTAAATCAATTTTTGTAAAATTTCCAGCCTTTCCCAAACATTCCATGAGATCATCCATTCTTGGTAAAGGAAAATGATACCTTATTTTATATTTTGTTGATGGCTCTTGAGTCTATCCACATTCTCCATTCACCATCCTTCTTTGGTGCTAACACAAGTAGTATCACACATGGGCTAAGGCTTTCTCTAATCAGTCCTCTTTCTAATAGTTGATGCACTTGTTTGTTCACCTCTTCAATTTCTGCAGGTGTTAATCTATAGGCTAGCTTATTGGGTAAACTTTCCCCTAAAATCAAATCAATGTGATGGGCAATGCTCTTCATAGGTGGTATTCCTTTTGTTAAATCCTTGGACATAATTTCATTGAATTCTTACAAAATCCCCTCCACTACTAAAGGAATTTCATTGTTTTCCTTTGATGCATCTACCTGTAGCACCTTGGGAACTATTGAAAAACATAAAATTTCCCTTTTAATCTCTTTCAAGAATTGTTTCCCTATCACTAGCAGTGTTCTTGGACCACTTTCCACCTCTTCTTCCTTGGTTTCCAATGGTGTAAGAGTATGTTTTCTTCAATTTTTCTCCAATGTGGGTGAAACCACAATAGTGGTTTCCAATTTTATGGAGGAAGGAAAACTCAAAAAAAATGAGGCCATGGGGAAAAAATTGGTTTTAGGGGTTCGAACGAACCTACAGGGTCGAGTAAACCCATTAAAACCTTGCCCCCAATTTCCCACCCAAAAACTAAAGGGAAATTTAAATGGAAAGGGGGTTCACTCAAACCTTTCGAACCCCTAGGGGTTTGTTCGAACCCCCTCTTACCTCTCATCCCCCCTGAGACACAAAAAAAATCAAAATTTTTATGCTTTAGAGCTCGGGTTGAGGATGAAAATGGAGGAGTTTTCATAAACCCAACTGGAATCAAGTAGTCCTCAGAACGAGCTATCTAACGAATATAATTCTAATATGTTCTGGTTTTATTATGTATTTGTTTTTTTAGTTTTATTAAACATAGGTTTTTCACTAAAAATGAAGGTCTATGTTTTGCACATGTGGAAAAATAGCAGATTATAATTTTTTTTTGAAAAATATGAGTGCACCAGATATTGAAGTCCTTGATCCAACAAAAAAAAATGAATTTTGATATATACAAAATAGGTTACACGTTATACAGGCGTGCTATGTCTGAATTGTAATTGGTTTGACTTTGAAACTTGATTAAGTAAAAAATATTCAATAAAAAACTATACAACCAAGCGAAAGCACTAGATATCAGAGTTACAAATCTAAATTCAAAAGAATTATAATTTTATCCTTCATGGAAAAAAAGTTATGCATTATATGGTGTGCGTGAATTTTTATAAATGTTGTTTTATGAAAAAACTATTTTTCATGGGAGATGGAAAAAGAAGTGCAATCTGATTTCAAAATTTTTGAAAAAAAATATTTTTAGAATCTTTAGAAAAAATGTGACAAGACTCTAGTTTGCATCATCTTCAAATTCCTCATGATTTATCCTCTATAGGTGCCTGAATGTGAAGATTTAGTTAAAAATAATAATTTCAGTGTCCAGTTTGGCCAAAAATTGTAAACCACTATTGTGGGATCACCCATGTGTAAGTGTTGGATCTTCCATTATGTATTTCCTTCCTATCAAACTGACATGGCCTCCCTAAGAGTAAGTGACATACATCTAGCGACATGATATCACACAACACCTCATCTTCATAAGTGCCTATTTGAAAATCCACAAGGCATCGATGATCAACCAAGAATTGTTGCCCTTTTTGCAACCATGAAACCTTGTAAGAAATAGGGTGAGCTATCCTTTTTAACCCCAACTTTTTTACCATTTTTATTTAAACTAAATTATCAGCATTGCCACCATCTATTATAACCTTGCAACATTTTCCACCTGACATACATATTGTCCTAAACAAAAATTTTATTTGGACAGTTTCATCTTCTTTCTTAATTGGTTTTAGTAGGGTCCTCTTCATCATAAGTGTTTCTCCTCTCTTAGGTTTATATAGTTGACTAATAGACCCTATAGATTCATTGTCACCCTTTTGTATGTGAACAATTTTTTGCCCCTATTCTCTTTGATCTTTTTGGTCTATGTTTTGGGAATTCATAAAACCTATGGCCTGATTGTCCACAATTAAAATATTTTCCTTGGATGACTCTATCTTGTCCTCTTCAATGTCCACCTCTACCTATCATAGGGTATGGTCATTATCTTTTTTCATCTTTCTCCTTTTGAATTTTTGAAGGACTAGCCTCCTTACGATGGCTATATTTTTTTTGTTCCTCCACTTTTCCTTTGTTGAATCCACCTTCTCTTTTCTTTGTTCCTTTCTTTCTTGCTAATTTCTCTTTAGCCTTTAGTGCATACTAGTATTCTTCTTCCACATTTCACAACCTTATCATACTTAGTTAATCTTGAATGTTCAACCTCAATCCATTAATATGTATTTTTGCATTTTCATGGTCCAATTCATTATGAATAGATCTAATGGAAATTTTATAAAACTCCTTAGTATAGGCCTTCACACAACTCCCTCTTTTTTTAATTTCTAAAATTTCTTGAGATGTTCAAGTTGATAATCACCAAGTAGAAATTTATTCATCTTGCTTACCATTTGATCCCCTTGAGTGATCTTTTCTCTAGCATTTCTTCATCTCTCAACCTACAACTCTTTCCACCAGAGTATTGTATGACCTTTCAACCTTGTTTGAGTAATATTTACTCTTTTTGGGCCCTATAATTCATCATACTCAAAGTATTTCTTCATCTATGTTATTAAGTCAATAAATTCATCTGGTTCTAGACTTCTTGGGAAGCTTGGTAATTATACCCTTGTTCCTTTCCCAATGTTGGATATAGATCTTATGAGTTTTCCTCTCATACATCTCTATCTCCATCTGCATCTTCACATTCTTGTCCAACCATCTCTACTCCTCCAAGTTCATCATCTTCATTGTCACTTTCTTCATGTGCTATGTCTCTTCTCATTCCACCTTTTATTGTGTTCATTCTTTCCTACATTCCCCTTAGGGTTTCCAACACCATCTATTATTCATGCTTCCTCTACCACTGCAAAATCTGCCACCCTTCTCCTTGGTGGCATCTTGATACTCTAACTCACCTTCTTTTCCTTTTCCTTCTTATTGTAGTCTTCTAGCTGCAATATCCCTTGATGTAGGGACACACCCACATTTTACTGTAATTAGAATTGATCACACTTGACACATAAGGCTCAATGTTGTATGTGATAATAGTTTATTATTTTATAGTGTCTTTCATGCCATATGTAGTTTTGAATAGCATAGTTTACTCAGGTTTAAAGATAAATCATTAAAAATCCTAATTCCATTCTAAAGAAACCAATACATCATTATTTTTCAATCTTATCAACTACTTCAAATTCCAATATTTTCTTGCTTGAATAGGATCAATATTTATTAGAAGTTTTTGAAGACCAATCCCATTCTAGGCTAGTATCCTTAGAGGGTGAGTATAAGAAATGCAATGTCAAACTAAATTTTTTCATGCCTCATTACCATATAAGACATTATTTATTTACTTGTATCATAGATCCGACTCTTCACATTGAGTGGTGATTTAGTTTTGATGACTTGAGTCATAAGAGAGATAATAGTGCTCTATAGATACTAAATGAAATAATTATAATATTCTAAAAACAATCCCAAGGAAAATATCAAAGAATTTTTTCCAACATCAAATAGAAATACTTAGAAGGAACACAAAAATTAATAAACATATTTGTTGCAAGAATCTTAGAATACATCTGAAAGTTCCCTACCAGACATAGAGACTTAGTAACCTAATAAGCCATATTTTTGTCAATTATAACAAGCACAAATTTCCAAAATTTGGATGAAGAAGCTTGAAAAGTGAATGTGATGCCAAAAATATATAATTCTGACCATGCCTAGTCCATTTCCACTTGAACAAATTCAGCCAGGGAACTTAGATACATAAAACCTATAAAATTGATTTTTTTCCATTGATTGTATCAACATACAACTTTGAAAATGATATCTAAGAAATTTAAATATTGATGAATATTATCTTCCTCTTCCAATAGAGTGAGGAAGGAGTCATCCAAAAAATTCTAATTAACAATTTTATTTGAAAAAAAAGGGTAAAATACACCTTAGACTAGCCCTTGAGAAATAGAATGATCTAAGATGTTACCAAAGACTTCATCTACAAGGCCATAAAATCTTTAAGCTAAAGTACATCCCCGATGGATGGAATTGAAAGTTCTAAAATTACTAGATTTATGAATTTTAATAATATTATAAGTTGAAGCATCAACAAAGAACATATGAATTGATTCAATAAATCAAGGACAAAATTCTAAATACTAGAGCATTGCAAGAATAAAAGTCCTCTTAATGTTTTCAATATCTTCAGGGAAAATGATTTTAATAAAAATATCCTATTGATGGAATCATTGTGCTCATTTGATACCTTCTCAAATAAATTATATGTACTTAATAAAATTATTTTTCTCAAACTACTCAATTTGATGAAGAGAGTGAGAAATATTAAGTGCTAGAGCTCTAACAATGATTCTGTAAGAGACATTAAGCAAGGTAATTGGCTATAAATTATAGATTCCTTTAGGATCACAAAAAATAGGTAATAATTTTATATTTCCTTTATTAATAATTTTTCATAAGGAATTAGAATGAAAAAAATAAAATAAAAAATCTATAAAGATCCTTCCACACACAATCACAAAGGGTAATGTACAATTTACATGAGAGATATATCATTAGCCATAGTAAACATAACTTCATTAATATAAAAAAGAAAGAGTAACTTATCATAGAACATTCAATGAGAAGAATAAATTTGACAAGGAATAAACTTGAGCCATTTTTTCCAAAGCATGGTCCTATTTAAGTGATCTCTCTTAAATTTTGAAAACCTATTAATAGTGTTAAGAAAATGATTGAAGGATATATAGACTTTCATTAAGTAGAACTTGACCATATTTAATCTTTTTAATACCTTGAGTGGTATGATGGGCACAATTTTTTAAAAAAAAATTATTTAGAGGATCAATCTCCCACATTTAGCCAATACAATATTGTTTTGATATACTTGAATCTACTAGTATGATTATCAATATTATTTTTTGTTGAAAAATATCAACCACTAAAAGTTACATGGTGGGAGTGAAGGGGTTGGCCTCAACCATCATAGTTCCTTAGTGGAGATCAAACGTGATAGCCTCAAATGCATGTTGCCAAAATTTATCTTACTATTAGCCATATGGACAAAGAAATAAAAATTTGCATTTGGTGGCCCCATTCATCTAGTCTATCCACCCTATGTACTAAGAAGGCTTGACATATCGGTTCGAGGTGTGATGGATGTGGGCTAGCATGGGCTTGTGAGAAGAAAAGAAGTATTAAAATAACTTTTGAGTTGACAACCTTTGTAGGACTAATTTTTTATTTAGTGTAGATCTTGACATGACAATGATTAGAAATAGTGGACTCTTGAGAAAGCTTCAAAAAGGACAAAAACAATTGGAAAATCAAAAAATGACTAAATAGAAATCATGACATGACCAAGCTATTTCTACATTCTTTTAGGGCCAACTTAGTTTTTATTATATGAAAACTAATGCAATATATGATTATGTTAGTGTCCTAGATTGGGATAAAAGAGACCCAATTTAGTATATATGAAATACTAACCCTCTCTTTCTCCAACTATCCCATACATAGGTAGAGAGACATATTTATTGTCCACCATCTCAACCAAATTATTTTTTTCTACAAAACCCCAAATGTAGCAAGAATTGAATGGTAAATCTATTGCTACAAAATATCTCTCGGTGGCATCATTGGAAGCATAAACATTAATAATACTAAAAAAGTGATTTTCAATATTAAAGTAGATCTTAATTAAATGGTTAGTGAGGTCACATCTATGATCAAATAAATATGATTTCTACTTAGGAGAGAGAAAAATGACAAGTCCTTAATGACCTGCATCATAATTATTATAGAGAAATGAATTGACATGCCAAACAAGAAGGTAAGTAGAATAAAACAAGAGACTAGTAATCTTATCCTCTTGTAAACAAGAGATAACTAAACTAAAAGATATTTGATAAGCTTCACTCATTGAATTTTTTTTGGAAGGTTTGTAAGATCTCAAACATTCCAAGAGACATTTTTTTTTTACAAGAATTAAGAGGCATCTTATCAATACCAAACTATTCAAGAGAACAATAAGGATTCTATAAAACCCCATCACTAAAAAAATACTTTATTGAATGTTGGGAATTTGCATCCTCATTTATTGTACAACAAATTTTCTTTCTTCTAGATATCTTAATCAACTATGAGAATGAAATAATACCATCAGAGAGGAAGGAGACTAGTCAATATTCTATAGCAAGGAATGTTCTTGATCCCACTATAGAAAATAAATATTATAGAAATAGAAAAACCAAGAGAGGCAACTCAAGCACCAAAGCTTGAACCCTAAAAATTTTCCCCCAAGGTATTTTCAAGTGAAAAGGAGACCTTAGGAATACATTTATTCCTACATTCTACAATTTTTGAAGAATAATAAAATCCCAATTTTGGATCACTTCTTCAGGAAGGAGAAGAAGCCCCTTCAGAGTGACTAACAAATTAAGCAACATGAACCTTAGCTGAAACAACCATGTCCTAGAATGGAGTAACAAGAACCATAGTAGAAACAACATTGTAAAAAATTAGAGCAACAGGAGAGGAGGGGACTTCAATAATTGTATTATTCAACTAAGAAAACTAAGAATGCCCCAAATCTTCACTATCAATAGAAGAAACAACATCAGGGCACATAGTTTGATGGTCTGGGAGAGCATTCTTCCACCAAGTGGAGGAAGAAACCAAACGAGAACCACAAGGAGAGTCATGACCCAAGTGTCCAATAGAAAAATAACATGCACAACAAAAGGGGATTCCTTCATAATAAAAAAGTTGAAACCAAGACCAGCCATTAACTTGAAGCACAACCTCACTAGGTAATACCTGGGATAAATCTAAGCATAGAAGGTGTGAGTAAAGTTCTTGGAAGAAATGTCCACTTTCAACAACCTATTGATAGTATTACAAATTCCTTCTAAAGGACAGGGTCACCATAACTATAGGGGAAGATAAGGAAATATCACCCAAACAAGCCTAACATAAAATAGTTCCTTCAAGGGGTTGAAAGAATGAACCCAAGGCCTCATCGAGAAGGCATGATAATCCCAATCCCATAAACCATGATTTAATAAAAACTATCTATCCTCAGAAGAATTAAAACAAACAACAAAATATCCTCTGGAAGAAGGGTAAAACTCAATCTTACCCTCCACAAAAGATGTCCAATGCTTCAAGATCTAGAGGTGTAGATCTGGGACAAAACAACACAAATAGAATAATCGACAGACTAAGCCCATCTTGGAGAAAAAATCAATCCAATTTGAGATGTTAGTTGTGACATTATGGAATAATTTTATTGAGTGGAAGCTTCATGATTAGAGTGATCCATCTATTTCCCCTTATTCTAATGGTTTAAAGACACCACAACTTAAGTCTTAATAATTAAATTACTAATATTAATTACAATTTTTTCTAGAGATTTTCCATTAATAGGATTTCTAATCATATAGTTCCCCATCGTAGTCCACTTTTCATTATTTTTTGAATAGGGGGTGGATAAAAATATAAGTAGAAGGCTTATGTCGAGGATAAATTAGAGGTAAATCCCTAATCTTTTCATAGGAGGATTTACACTAAAAGTTTTTTTTTGGAAAGTTGAGATATATAATTCAATGGGTGTGTTGTAAATAATCATGTTGTATATCCATAATCTCTTTCAAATCCTTCTATAAAGGTAAACCTCTACACAAAAACAAGTTTTTGGATAAGCCTAGTATAATTTATCAAGCTCAAATATAAATGCTCATTGATATAACTATATGGTATAATAGCATATGGAACATTTGATGAATGGAAAGTAACCTCTTTTATAACTTGTTGAGTTTTTACAATGTACTTATTGCCATTTTATTGTGGATGGTGTTGCTAGTACTCTCTCAACTATTTTATTATGCTCCCGTCCTTTATAGATAGGTTAAACTTTACATCTATTTAATATGTATTATGGTATATATTTCTTCATTTGACTTGGAGGGCATAAGATAAGCTCATTTACAGTATAAAAAACATATTTTTGTGCAATATTGATATAATTGTGTCAAAGGAAGGAATTCATTGATTAAAGATCAACAATCATGAAGGGAAGAAACTCATAGAAAATGTAGTTTAAAAATGATTTTTTATTGCATACAATTGTTATTAGTTTAGTAGTCAATTATTGGTAGTCATGGCCAAGCAAAAATAATATTTCATAAAAGGGGGATGCCATTGGTCATCAAAATTATAAAAAAATACCATAATATGTATTGACATAGACAACCTAGCCAAGGTGTACCCTTAATTCTCTATTGAAGAAAAAACATAGTTTACTCTAGATTTATTGCTAGCATAGAACACAAGTATATACAAGATATTATATTATATTCTTATTGATATTCTTGAACAAATGTCAGTTGGGATGGTAGATGTTATTTTGGTATAACTAGTAAGTTCATTGTGTATATTTTTGGCAAGACATTCAAATCCCTACATGCAAAAGGAATTGATCTAAGTATATTCTACCATATTGGTGATGCGGATAAATTCCATCAACATCATGCTTACCTACCAAATTTTTGTTAATCAACCATTTTGAAAGGAAGACAAATATTAAGATAATAATTAAGGTTTTTGTAATAATAATGTCAAAATAAGTCTTAGAAGGAAAACAAGGTCTAGTAACCATGATAAATTGGATGCTAGAGACACCTTAGGCTAAGTTATTTTTTTCATCTAATGACAACTCATCACTTAGATATGGTAGTTTGTATGAGAAACGTATTTTTTTGTTTTGTTTTTTGATCTTAATAGTACTGAAAACATATATTATGAAGTTTTATCTTTTTACGATAGGAAGGGATCTAGTGTAAACACAATATGGATTATTTCCCCAATGGTTAGAGAGTCTGTATCTTAGGAATATACCCTTCTAAGAGTCATGAGATAACTTGATAGAGCATTATAAATATAGCTCGACATTGATTGTTGTCTAATAATTTAGGAGTTTAGAGAGGTGGCAATCCAAGAACTTGAAAGTTCAACCCTCTCAAGCTCCAACAAATTTTGAAATCATGTTTTCAAAGAAATGATTCCAAAGAATGTGTAAAAACATAAGAATAATGTGAAAAATAAAACCATGGGAAAGAGAGTAGAGTTTGGCATGGAAAAAACATTGATAACAAACAATTAATGCTTGGATTTATGATATATTGGTACGAGTATAGCTAGATAAGGGAATTTTATCGGGCACACTAAATAGAAATCTTATATTAGTTATGAATAGAAGGTCAAAGGACAATTTCAATAAATGCTGGGATTTATGATATATTGGTATGAGTATAGCTAGATAAGGGTGTTTTATCGGGCACACTAAATAGGAATCTTATATTAGCTATGAATAGAAGGTCATAGGACAATTTCAAAAGCTAGGGAAAAGGGCAATGCAAGATTTTAGAGAAACAATTTACACATATATTATTATCGTAATACAAGATTTACAAAATGGTTAGTAGGATATGGATTAGCAAACGTGCATCATTTTCTGATCATTAGTGATCACCAGAGTTACATTGTGGCAGTGACCAATGTTGTGCTTAATACATGTCCACTCTGCTTTTCTTCTTCTTGGTAGGTAATGCTACTTATATGCCAGCTGAAAAATAAAAAATCCTCACACTCGGATATCTACAGACGTAATGTTAAAAGCAGTTAAAAACATATGTTTTCCTTTCTAAATGCTATGACAGTGTCTTTTTGCTTCGTGCAGAGACTTATAAGCCGTTCCAATTCCAGAATGATAGTTTTCAACAACCATAAAACGGCATCAGGGACGATCAAAGAAAATCAAATAACTAAATTATTGGAGCAAGTAGACCATATAATTGCCGAGAATGGAAATCAGCCTTATTCCAATAAATTATTTAGTAAGGCTCAGGTGCGATGGTACTTGAATATTTGGCATACTGAAACATAATGAAAATAAATAAGTTAATATATTAGATGAAGTTGCTTGAGGCATTCAACTCATTATTGTTTGATTTATACAGGAAATGGGATCGCAGTTGTTTTACACTCGAAACATGAGAAAACTGAATGGAGAACAGGTCCAACGATTAAACGAGATGGTAATCTAATTATTTGTAAACCTTGGAAAGATCTGTTAGGGTGATAATCAACTGGTCATATAATCAGGGTAAATGGTCATATTTTCTAACCATGTTTTCATTACGTACTTTGTGCTTTCAGATGGAACAGAACGCGAGTGCACTGGATAACAGGATGCGAAGTGTAAAAACACAATTAGAAAAGCAATTGGAATCTGAGCGCAGCGCGCAGAGGGTAGCTCAAAATGAATTGCTGAATCTGAAGCATCGGTTAATGACAACTTAAAGGCTCAAGTTCGCAATCTTACCGAGCAATTAGAAGAACAAAAGAAGAAGAAAATATGAAAACCACCAAAAGATGTTTGTAGAGTAAGATCAACTTTGTAACTACGTAGTTGGCCTATAATCTTCTGAAGGTTATTATTATCTCTTTAAGAAAATAAACTAGCACAGCACCTTGGAATAAGCGCCCTATATATGCGCGGGAATCTTCCAAGGGTTACATAAGGTACTTTCTTAATATATTCACATACTAATGCTTCATACTATAGAATATGGACGTAGCAAATAAGTTTTCTAATAATTAGATTAAAAATATCTTACTTGTTTAAATTTCCTTCTCTTCCCCTACTGGGGTTTAAATTATTTTGATTGAAACATTCACTATAGCAGAAATGTGAAATGTATATGCATTTGTTAATTTTTATTCGAGTGGAATGACATAAATAATTATATATTGACATGTGGCACACTTTTATGTTACATTTGGTCTATTTTCTGATCTTTGCTCACTTCCATTTAACAGAAATTGCATTCATCTTTTTATATTTTGTTTTATTATGTCTACAATAAAATACATCCACCACCATTAACCATGTATTGCACTCATAGATACATCAAACCATAGATTGTTGGCTTTCATTTTGAATTTTACACCTTTTGTATCTATAATTTCACAAAGATGTACTAAACATTTTGTTTGAATGCAACTTAATAGACCAAGTCACCATGTAATGGTGAAAGATCAAACAAATAAGAATCCAAAACATCATGTTATATAAATGCTCTACAATAAAAGCATGAAACACAAAGATGGCACCATCGACACTATATATATGCACATAAATTTTCCATCGAATGTGCAGAAAGAAACACAACATCTATGACATCAACAAACATGCAAACTCTAGAGTTGATTAAAAAAGCATGTGTATTGCTCCAATTACATCCGAATAAAGTTGTTATTATGAATAATTAATCTATTCACTATACTTAAGTGTACTTAGGTTGATGAGGTTAGACAACATCTTGTATAATCGACTGTGCAATTTTTAAGCCTCAAGAGGTTTTCAACTTACTCGGTTAAACTCATACACACAACTTTTGAGGTTGGAAGAGTTTCCATCTGATGAGAGCTACACTGCTCAAACCCCACACAAAACACAATAACAAATAACAACACAAAAAATGCAAGATAGAGAACAACCCATATTCAATTTTTTTTGAAAATGAAATTATAGATCTAGAAATTATAGGGCTATAGTCTCACGGGCTTGATTCATTACATCTAAATCAACTCTCAAAATAATACCTATTAACTTCAGAGCCAAAATTTGCACTAATGGAGCCACCTTCTACAACCCTCACTTAACCCTTTTACTTTACCCAATAACCGCCCTAGAATGTTCTAGATAGTGTAACTTTCCCTTTCATTTTGGCCCTAAAAGTCTAGCTTATTGATTTCTTGCCTAGGAAGATATTTTAATGAGATCCACTTTTTAGTGGGACAACTTTGCAGGGCCATAACTTTTGATTCGAGTGTTCGATTTGCTATTATAATATATCGTTTGAAATCTCTCAAAGAGATCTACAATGTCAAAACATCAGAGATCATTTTGTTCACTTTTTGGGCTATTTTAGGGCTTCTAAATTTTTTCATATTTGAATTTGAAGCTACATTGGAGGAATTTTTTGGGATGAAAACATTAATATCTCCCAAACCATACAAGGTATTGACATGATTCTTCTGACATGATTCTTCCGCCATCAGAAATGATTTTTAGTTCCACTCCTTGGAGTAAATTTTTAGGTCCATACGAGCTCGTTTAGGCCAACTTATTAAAAATAGTAAGTGATAATTTTTCATATTTTCTTACTTCTAACTATCTTAGACAATTTAAGTGTCATCGTGGGACTCAAAACAACTAAAAAGAATAAGGAAAACCTTTTTTGTTTGGGTGATACAAGATTTCCCCTATACCACTAGATGCTCTTGCATCAGACACCCAAGGTAATTTTAAAAGTGACCCTATCATTTCTCTAGAGTTGAGGGAAACTAAGATGGTTAACCTCAACCTTAAAGAACCATGATGAATCTTCAACAAGCCTTCTTCTCCATTTTGGAAAGTACTCTGCATATTTCCTATTTCTTGTGCTTCTACCCACATGACTATCCAAAATTTCTTCTACCTCCTTTTCTGTAGTAGGTGCTAGAATTTCCACCGTGCTTCTATTATTTCTTGATCATTTCCTCCTTCATGATATTTTATTAAATCGGAAGTATTAAACACAGGTCAAATATGAAGTTGGTCAAGAAACTCTACCTCGTATGTGTATCTTGAATTATGGGGTATGTGCAAGATCATCATGAAAAAAAAGGCCCTTAAGTGGTGAAAAATTCAAAAATATTAGAGATAGGAAACTTGACATAAAAATTTGAATAATTTATCTATATTATTTCAAAAATATGTAAGACTAAAATCTATAGCATATAGAATTTAGTTTCTAAACTACTAGGTTTAGTTTTTTAAAAGAAAAATCTATTTGGTAAAAATTTGAAATTTCAATGCAGTAATACTTAAATTTTAGGGGAAAAATAAGAAGCAGGTGTCTTTCTGACCACCCTGACCACAATAAAATGATAATATTTTTTTATAAGATTTTAGATATAATTAGAGGACTCATGTCTAGATGTTATTCATATATTTTTGTAATTCTTTTCCAAGAAAATAATTAATTATGATTTTTTATTACAAATTTTAAAAAATATAAAAACTCGTATGTCTGACCACCTTAACTTGGTCAAAACTTCATGAAATTCATTTTTTTTAATCATATAGTATGTAAAGTATAGAATGTGATGCATGTTTCAAATTCAAAAAATGTGATATCGTTTGAAAGCTATAGATGTTTTTCAATTAGCCTATCAACTAGGACTTTAGTCATAATTCAAATAGAGAATGAATAATAATTATTTATTAAATTCAAAGTAAAACATAATTAATATTGGTGGAAATCTAAAAATCTCCTTTAAAAACCCTTTTCGTTTCATCAATTTTGGATTAAAAAAAATTCATCAACCACATACCCTACACATACCCATCATATTGTCATTTCTTGGCCCATCATGATCCTGCACATACCCTATTCTTCTTCAAGATATTGCATGGTCCAAACTTCTTCATCTTTAACTTGTTGTATGTACCAACTAGAAACCTCTCTTTTCGCAAATGAACTATGACTTCATCTCCTACTTAGAACTCCTTATAACTCCTTATAACCCCTTTTATGCACTACCTTAGCCTTATATTGTGAGTTCATCTTATTGATATTTTTCTTCACCTCTTCATTCAAATTCTTTAGGTGCTCAACAAAATCTTCAACCTCAGCACTACTCTTCGCCCCCTTATCCATCTTTCTCAATTTAGAAGCACCTCTTGAACTACTCTCATACACAATCTAGAATGGTGATTTACCAGTGCTCATGTTGATAGAATTTTTGTAAGAAAATTATGCCTATGGTATAATCAAATCCCATCCCTTGGGCTTATCTCGTACTAAGCATCTTAGCAGGTTACCCAAACTCCTATTCACCACCTCCATTTTTCCATAAATCTATGGATGGTGTGTATAACTAAACTTCAAATCTGTCTTCAACTTCTTCAATAATGTAATCCAAAAAAAACTAAAAAAATTTGGTATCTCTATCTGAAACTATATACTTTGATAGACCATGCAATCTCACCACCTCTTTTAAAAACAACTTTGTAACATGAACAACATCACTAGTATTATTACATTGAATGAAATATGTCATCTTTAAAAATAAATCCACCACCACAAATATGGAATCATGCCCTCTCTATGTCCTTGGCAAGCCAAGAGAAAAAACCATGCTAATATCCTCCCATGGCCTATTAGGTATAGGTAGTGGTTGATACAATCCAATATTCAAATTTGTTCATTTTTCCATCTGACATACTCTACAACTTTGTACAAACTTCGTCACATCTTGTTATAACTCTGGATGGTAATAACTTTCACTAACAAGAGAAATGGTATGATCTTGACATAAATGTTTAGCTAATCTGCCACTATGCTTCTCCTTGATTAGATTCTCTCTCATAGAACTCCTTGGAATGGACAATTGGCTTCCTCTAAACAACATCCCATATGTATTAGATTAAGAAATCCAACCATCTTGTCATATCCAATGTAATAGGTTTTGTAGACACTGAAAAATGCCCTAAACAATGTTATACACTCAAAACATGTTTACTAGTTATTAGCATCATTTCCTCTCAAAATTATCTTCCTTTCCCTTAATTAATTGAATTATCCTAGCTAATTAATTAATTGCATATTTTTAATCCATTAACCTAGTTCATCAAATTGGGTTAATTCACTCCCCCTTCACACTAGTATTTCATCTTATTAAATTAAATAAATCAAAACATTTAATTCAATTCCCAAAGTCATTCTATTTAATTAAATAACCCTAAGTTGCTTAAAATTAAATATCATTTTCACTTTTCCCCCTTTCATTAACTCATTTAATTTAATGAAATTCCTTTTAATTCTTCTAATCCCCTAATTGTGTGATTAAAGCTTATTTAATTAACAATTAAATTAACTTTCCTCTTAGCAAAGGGAATATCCCCATGGAATATTCCTTATCCCCTTTTTGCACAATTAAAAATTTCTTTTAATTTGCAAAATGCCATTTTTCCTCACCCATGAGAATATTCCAAAAGAATATTCTTATTCTTCCATCTTTTGAAAAAGGGATATTTTCACTTAACTTCTTATGCAAGTTTTATCCTTTAACCATTTGAACAAGTCACCTTTGACCTGTGTGAGTAGGTCAAAAGTGTGTTTTTTTGGAGAAAATGTGAACCCTTGATTAAATCCCATCAAGCATTCTCATCTGTTGATGAGAATCCATGATCCACGCCTCTTCTCCTTTCATGTTACTTAATTAAATATCATTTTCACCTTTCCCCCTTTCATTAAATCATTTAATTTAATGAAATTCCCTTTAATTCTTCCAATCCCCTAATTGTGTGATTATTTTCTAACAATTAAATTAACTTTCTTCTAAGGAAAGGGAATATCCCCATGGAATATTTTTTATCCCCTCTTTGCACAATTAAGAATTTCTTTTAATTTGCAAAATTCCTTTTTTCCTCACCCACAAGAATATTCCAAAAGAATATTCTTATTCTTCCATCTTTTGAAAAAGGGATATTTTCACTTAGCTTCTTATGCTTGAGTTTTATCCTTTAACCTTTTGAACAAGTCACATTTGACCTATATGAGTAGGTCAAAAGTGTGTTTGTTAGGAAAAAATGTGAACCCTTGATCAAATCCCATCAAGCATTCTCATCCATCGATGAGAATCCATGATCCATGCCTCTTCTCCTTTCATGTTAATTAAATACCATTTTCACCTTTCTTCCTTTCATTAAATCATTTAATTTAATGAAATTCCCTTTAATTCTTCCAATCCCCTAATTGTGTGATTAAACTTTATTTTATTAAAAATTAATTTAACTTTGCTCTAAGGAAAGGGAATATCCCCATGGAATATTCTTTATCCCCTTTTTGCACAATTAATAATTTCTTTTAATTTTCAAAATGTTTTTTTTCATCACCCACAAGAGTATTCCAAAAGAATATTTTTATTCTTCCATCTTTTGAAAAATGGATATTTTCACTTAGCTTCTTATGCAACTTTTATCCTTTAACCTTTTGAACAAGTCAAATTTGACCTGTATGAGCATGTCAAAAGTGTGTTTGTTAGGAAAGATGTGAACCCTTGATTAAATCCGATTAGGCATTCTCATCTATTGATGTGAATTATAATCCATGATCCATGCCTCTTCTTCCTTTCATCTTTGACTATTGATTAATCTTTTAAATCTCAACCCTCCATTTCTCATTTGTTCTCCTATAAATAGGTCACTATTTGGAGACAAATGGATCCATCTTTTAATTGAAAAATTATGTTGTTGAATTCAATTGCACTTGCACTCATCTTTTACTTAGTTTTAGCTTGTTTTAGTTAATTTTAGTTGCATAATAGCTTAGAGAATTTATTAATGGCTTCCATGCATCGATCTTAGATCATATATGAATTAGGGATTTCATCTTTTAGCTTAGAATTAGCTTAAATTAGCTTAGAAATAGCATAATTAGATCATTTGTAGAATAAAATCATGTTAACTTAGCTTGCATCATGTTTAAATTAGCATAATCTAGGTTTTCATACATAAATCACAATGGTTTCATTGATTCTCTTCCATAGAATCAATTGAAACAAACTCAGTAATCACAAGATTGGGAAAGGCTCTTCGTTTCACATCAGCATGAGACCATTTCCAAAACAGGATAAGTTTCAAATGGGTTAGAGCAGGAATTTAACTATTTTTGTGTAGTTTGTAACTTTCAGTTTGAATTTAATGCTTATTTTAATTTTCCAATTTGAATGATCTTGTTTGGTAGGTGTAGGTTTATTTGGATGAATTATGCTTCAATTCATCATGGATTAAGCATAATCGATCCACACTGACAATCCTTGTCTTGCATTCTGGTGCTAGAAGGAGGGCAAACCATTAAGTTAACACCTTTTTAGCTCAAATTTTGTTTGTTTGATGTTTGGTAGGATACAATGATGCCCAAACTACAAATAGTGACACTTTTTAAAGAGTGTTGCCATATATCAATGCCATCACAATTTGAAATCCTGACATTGAATTAATGCACCAATGCTAATTTAAATCTCATGACATTGATTTAATCTAGAGGTATCAAAAAGTTCAAATGGTGACATCAAAAATTCAATAGAGTGATGCCAACAAATTGCAAACTACGGCGCTACTCAGAATATCAATGCTAGAAAAAAATGTGACGCTATTGTGCTCTATGTTTCTACTGTAGAGCGACGCTCACAGTTCAAATTGTGACACTATCATGTTTAGCGATGACCAACTAGGATAAGAAAATTTACAATCATTTTTTTGAAATTTTTTTTAATTTCCTTGAATTATCTGACCACTGATGCACTTCTAACTATGTTTTGGTTGTTTGACTAACAAGGTTTTGTAGGTTCAAAAGCATGGTGAGAAATTGAAGAAAGCTTTTCTATCTTAAAAATTATTAGATTGTAACAAGTATTTAATGCTTTGGGGCAATTATAACCCAACTTTATACTTTCTACTTTCTACTTTATGAAATGCACTAAATTTCAATTGGGTTTAAAATGAACGCACAAACGGGATTAAAATTTAACCCTCATCTCATCATTTTTTTTTGGGTTTAAAATTGAACAAAGAAACTTCATATTTCATTTGGTGCTTAAAATGAACTCATCACTGCTTTGGAGGGTTAAAATTTACAATTGTTTTCTATGTTTTGTGATTTTCAATTTGGATTAAAATTGAACCCCCTTGCGGGTCTAAGAAAAATGCATACCCTGTGTTGTCTCTTTGTTCATACAAATAAACACAATCAACCTACGAATGTACTTCCTGGCTATTGTTTATCTTTAGAGTGCCTACCTTGGTGGGAAAAATTAGTCACCCCAAGGGAATGACCCAAGTGGCAATGAGCTAATGCCAAGATCTTCCAAACTATGATATAAATGTGTGGTTGCAATGGAAATTGTAATCAATAGGAAGTGGTACATGATAGCTCTCCCCTAGTATCTTTATGATGCACAAATCCTTTGTTCTAAGGGTTTGGAGACCTCTTGACATTGTTTATCATTGCACCCCCTAAACTTGAAGCCCTTATTATGAATCCTTGTTTAGAAGATCCAAAAATCCTTAATATTTGTTGGTGCAAGAACACTCATTTTGAAGCCACCCCACATTTGTACTATTCAATTGTAGAAATAGAAAAAATCCTTTTGATCTCTAAAATTTAAGGATTTTGAGATTTGGTGGTCCCAAGAAGTGTGTGCCGTGGAGGGGAGCCAATGTCACCAAATCTCTAACTGTTTGCATTGTTTAGTGTTTGGAGAAATCCAAGTGGGGAATCAACAAATATAGCCATTTCAAACCATGGGTTCTAATGATTGTGAGTCAGTTTAACACTTTCCTTGGTTTCAAAATGATACAAAAATAAACATTCATTATCATCCTCAAAATTTCAAACACTTTGGCTTAATTATGGACCTCTGGAGTTAGCCTTGATATTACTGCTTGTCCTAAGGATTTATCCTTAGTGATTTCTAAATATCTTTGCATTAAACTCAAATACATATTTTTCCAAACACAACATAGGAAATTATGGATCTAATCTCATAATTTTCACGAAATGGACAATGTAAAAGTTATGATGTTTTTGACATAAACATCTAGTTTGGAAACATAATCAAGACAAGTGTTTGTAAAATCAATTCACTTAAGCAAGATAAATTGACAAATGAACCCCACATGACTATTTGGAGACCAATTGCTCCCGTTGAACAACCTGATCTTCTAGGTGCTATAATTTAGTCAAACTTTGAACTCATTAATAGAGAACAAACCAATCTCATTAGTAGTTTGAGAAGCTTCACTTTCAAAACAAAAGAAAAAAATACCTAGTGGAGAAACAGAGCAACCATTTTAGAAAAAGAAGAGGAACAAAGTGATATTGAGGTTAGAAGGCCCAAAATACCACCTCCCACATGGCAATAAACATCTTCCTTTCTTCCATAAACTTGAATTGTTTCTACATGATCTCACGTAAATTCAGGATCCCTAAAGGTCTACAGGTCCTCATTTTATACTTAGACATCTCACTCCAAAAGCTCTCAAGAAACATCTTTTAAAGCTTCACAAGAATAGAGACAAGTTGGTAGTAAAATTTTAAAGAAAGGTTTCAAGAAAAAGTCCAAAACTATATGTATTATTTTGTAGTCAAAATCTTGGTCTTTTTCATGATATTGAACTCCTCTAAATGATCATTTTCTATTAGCAAATGTGCATCAATTTTTTTATCATTAGTGATCACTAGAGTTGCATTGTGGAAATGACCAATGTTGTGCTTAATGCATTTCCACTCTAATTTTCTTCCTCTTGGTAGATAATGCAACTTATATGCCTACAACATACAAAATTCTCAAGCTTAGATATCTACAGATGTAATCTTAAAAGAACTTAAGAACATATGTTTTCTTTTCTAAATGCTATGATAGTGGTTGTTTCCATCGTGCAAAGACTTATAAGTCGTTGCAATTCCATAATGGTAGTTTTCAACAACCATAAAACAACATTAGGAATGATCAAAGTAAATCAAATAACTAAATTATTGGAGCAAGTAGACCATATAATTGCTGAGAATGGAAATCAACTTTATTCCAATAAATTATTTACTAAGGCTCAGGTGCAATGGTGCTTGAATATTTGGTATATACTGAAACATAATGAAAATAAATAAATTAAGATATTAGATGAATTTTCTTGAGGCATTCAATGGGTATGTGCAGGATCATCATGGAAAAATAGGCCCTTAAATGGCAAAAAATTTAGAAAAATCAGAGTTAGGCAACTTGACGTAAAAATTTGAATAAGTTATCTATATTATTTCATAAATATGTAAGAATATAATTTGTAGAAAATTTAATGTAGTTTCTAAACTACTAGGTTTATTTAAAAAAAAAAAAAATCTATTTGGTGAAAATTTGAAATTTCAATGCAGAGTACTTAAATTTTAGGGAAAATTAAGAAGTAGGTGTCTATCTAACCACCCTAACAAAACTAAAATGATAATATTTTTTATAAGATTTTATATATAAGTAGAGGACTCGTGTCAAGATGTGATGCATATTTTTTGTAATTTTTTTCGAGTAAATAATTAATTATTATTTTATTAAAACTTTTAAAAAATAAAAACTCGTATGTCTTACCACCTTTAACTTGGTCAAAACTTGATGATTTTTTTTTTTTTTCATCCTATAGTATGCGGAGCATAGAATGTGATGCATGTTTCAGATTAAAAAAATGTGATACCATTTGAAAGTTATAGATGTTTTTCAATCAGCCTATCAATTAGGACTTTAGTCGTAATTCAAATAGAAAATGAATAATAATTATTTATTAAATTCAAATTAAAGCATAATTTATATTGGTGGAAAGCTGATAATCTCCTTTAAAAACACTATTCGTTTCATCAATTTTGGGTAAAAAAAATGTCATCAACTATTTTTTTATTTATACAAGAAATGGCATCGCAGTTGTTTTACACTCAAAACATGAAAAAATTGAATGTAGAATAGGTCAAACAATTAAACGAGATGGTAATCTAATTATTTGTAAACCTTGGAAAGATCTGTTAGGGTAATAATCAACTAGTCATATAATTAGGGTAAATGGTCATATTTTCTAATGATGTTTTCATTACGTACTTTGTTCTTTTAGATGGAACAAAACACGAGTGCATTGAATAACATGATGCGATGCATAAAAGCACAATTAGAAAAGCAATTGGAATTTTAGCACACCATGCAGAGGATAGCTAAAAATGAATTGTTGAATCTGAAGCATCGATTAATCACAACTTAAAGGCTCAAGTTCACAATGTTACCGAGCAATTAGAAGAATGTTCAAAAGAAGAACAAAAAATGAAACCAGCAAAAGATGGTTTTAGACTAAGATTAACTTTGTAACTACGTAGTTGGCCTATAATCCTCTGAAGGTGGTTATTATCTCTTTAAGAAAATAAACTAGTACAACACCTTGGAATAAGCGCGCTATATATGTGTGGGAATCTTCCAAGGGTTACATAAGGTACTTTCTTAATATATTCACATACTAAAGCTTCATACTATAGAATATGGACATGTGGCAAATAAGTTTTCTAATAATTAGATTAAAAATATCTTTAAGTGTTTAAATTGTCTTCTCTTCTCCTACTTGGGTTTAAATGATTTTGATTGAAACATTCAATATAGTAGAAATCTACCGGTATTGGCATGGTATGATGGTTTATAGGTGGCATTGTTGTTCTTGCCACTAAGGTTCAAACCCATTTGGGGTGGTATTGTTGAATGGTTCTATCTAGTTCATAGCTTCAGTCAAAAGCGTTTACCCCTAGAATTAAAAAAAAGAGAATATAGTAGAAATGTAAAATTTATATGCATTTGTTAATTTTTATTCTAGTGGAATGACATAAATAATTATATATTGATATGTGGCACATTTTTATGTTACATTTGGTCTATTTTTTGATCCTTGTTCACTTTCGTTTAACAACAATTACATTCATCTTTTTATATTTCATTTTAGTGGGTCTGCAATTAAATACATTGACCACTATTAACCATGTATTACACTCATATATACATAAAACATAGATTGTTTTCCTTCATTTTGAATTTTACACCTTTTGTATCTATAATTTCACAAAGATCTACTACACATCTAGTTTGAATGAAACTTAATAGACCAAGTCACCATGTAATGGTGAAAGATCAAACAAATAAGAATCCAAAACTTCATGTTACCTAAATACTCTACAATAAAAGCATGCCACAGAAGGATGAGATGATAAACACTATATATATGCACTTAACTTTTCCATCCAATGTGTAGGAACAAACACAACATCTATGAGAGCAAAAGGCATGCAAACTCTAGAGTTGATTAAAAAAGCATGTGTATTGCTCCAATTACATCCAAATAAAGTTGTTATTATGAATAATTAATCAATCTACTTAAGTGTACTTAGGTTGATGAGGTTAGACAACATCTTGTATAATTGAGTATGCAAATTTTAAGCATCAAGAGGTTTCCAAGTTACTTGGTTAACCTTATACACAAGACTTTTGAGGTTGGAAGACTTTCAATCTGATGAGGGCTACATCACTCAAACCCCACACAAAACACAATAATAAATAACAACACAGAAAATGCAAGATAGAGAACAACCCACATTCAATTATTTTTTGAAAATGGCGTTATAAATCTAGAAATTATAGGGCTACAACTAATCCGTATAGCGGAAGGGATCTATGACAAACGTCGCGAGTGATTATGAACAAAGGTGTAAAGACATCAACAATGGAATAGCAGGAGCATTAATCAGAAGGAATTCAAAACATAGAATCAAGAGAGAGATAAGAAGACACCGATTTGATTATGGAGTTCGTCCGAGTGGACTACGTCTCCGGGCCGAGCTCAATCGAGTGACCAATCTATTGAAATGTTCCAAAACGTAGTACAATCTCCACGAGCCTCTTGTAACACTGCTTTACAATATCTTGTAGCCTTCCCACAAAGTCATACAAAAAGTCTCTCACTCACACCCCTCTCAAAAGCTCTCAAGGCTAGGGATGACTAACAAAGAGGAAGAAAACTAACTTTGCCTAATAGGATCTACTACAAGACTCAGAACATCAATACATCACAACTCAAATATTCTCCTAATTCCCTCTAAGAAATTCTCTCACAAAAATCCTCTCAAAGACCAAGAGAAAGGAATACAATGGAGAATGATCAACTGATGGATCAATTTAGGAAGTGATGATCAACTAATGGATGATGAAAAACACTCCAAGACTCCTCCCTTTTATACTTGAAGTTTACCCGATATGGTAGAAAACCATATGATTTACAAAATTTCCCCATATCTCATAAAAACAACTCTATCTCCCAATTTTTACATAAAAACAATAACACCCCTTATCAAATTGTTTTTAAGCCCTTAACATATTCTTATTCTCGGGCTTTTGAGGTTAGAGGTTGTTGTTTGTATTTAATTTAAATCCTAAATAATAACCATCAATGGTTAATTAGTTTAGAATTTGGGCTTATAATTCAACAAAATATACCGCCTACACCATCTATTTCAAACACCTTACGTGGTGCAACGGCAAAGCATTGTTTTGGTCAGCGGGAGGTTGAACGTTCAACCCCCACCGACCCCGATTGGTTTTATCCTCACTGTTTTACAAACAAACAAATAACAAAGAAAACCGCTGTCCAAAAAGAGACAAACGACAAGTGCTGGTGTAATGGTGAGGTTGTTGGCTTGCTACATGGAGGTTCCGGGTTCAACCCCCCCAAACCACTTTTTTGCTTATAAAAACAAACTCAACTGCAATCACCGAAGACATGGAGGAAAAGAAGACCATGTGTCATGCTCTGAGGATGCCACGTGTCCGAAAATGATTCACTGTTGTCAATGAGTCAACTGCTGATGTGTCTGCCACTTGGGTGCCAAGAAACCTGCCAACTCACTGCCACGTGTCAGAAGGCCACGTCAGTTGGAGGACACGTGTCAAGACTTCATTCGTGATTGTGCTGATGTTATGTCACTTGTACAGACTACCACGTGTCAAGACCTCATTGGTCCATGTCATCCTCAGTACGATGACCTGTCTGCCAGCTCAGCAGGATGACATCATGCTGACGTCAGCAACAGTACCACTTGTACCTCGGTCAACTGGAAACTTTGACTGGCTCTAACTCTCGCACGCGACGTCCGATTTGCACAAAACGAACGCCATTGCAAAGGTTTTGACAAGCTCTTCGCAATGGTACCACTTTTACCAAATTCTATGACGATGAATTTTCCACCTTTTTCCTCGTCCCAGATAGTTGAGTTGACCAACCTTTGACCGGGCTTTGACCGGCAATATCTCGGACATACGGACTCAAAATTTGATGAAATAAACTTCGTTGTGATCGTGTCGACGAGCCCTCCGAACTGACACCACTTTCGACCAATTTTGAGTCCATCAAATTTTCACCTCCTGACGGCCTCCTGGTCCAAGGGTTGACCCAACTTTGACTGCGCGTAACTTTAGCAAACGGACTCCGTTTTCACCCGTTCAAGTTGCGCCAGATTCAGAATTTTGTGCTCTACACGATGGTGGTACTTCCGGGAGAAACTGGAACACTTCATTTTTAGGTTCTTAAGATCCACCTAGATCAAACCTCCCCACTGAAGAACTTTTGGTCCTCCAAAAGTGTATAGTTCCTTCAAAACATCTCACATTCAGCATCTTGCCACTCGCCACGATCTGTATCACGAAAACACACTGCCACATCTGCCTGCTGGGGTCTTTCACTTCGGCAATTCAGGAATTCACAACTCCTCATGATGCAGTTCAAAAATGGAACATAAAACACCCAAAGCAAGAAGTAAAAACTGAGTATGATAAACCTATCCCCTAGTGCTTCTTACAGGTAGTTCGCATTCTGCATCTCTCACCTTCTTCTGGCTTGCTTCTGTTGCTCCTCCAATTACTCGAGCACATATTTGCGCCTCAGCCTGGCATATTCCTTCACCTTTTTACTTCAGAACAGCTGATTCAAGGCTCCACCACAGCTTGGGTCCAACAACAAGTTCATCGATAAATCCTTCAAGAACTCCATTTGAGTTCAGACTTATCCTCTAACTAACCATCACCAAGTCATCAAGTTGAGAACATACAAGGTCACTGTTGACCATTCTCAACAACTCTATCTAAAAAGTGCTCTTCAACTGAAGCTTCACACTAAAAGAAATTGCAAGAAACTATCAACAACAATTTGCTATCCTGTAGTAAGAAGTTACAAAGTATTCTCTTTCCAGATTACAAGACATGGCTTCCAACAGCCTTACAAATTCTCAATCTCTAGAGAAATACAACTTCATAAAAATTATTACAAACAAGTTTATTCAGAGCTCACAAAACAATACTAGCTTATCAACATATTCATCACACTACAAAAGATGTAACAAACACACACAAGCTGATATACTAGTTTGATGAGTGTTGTTCCCAGCTCCTACGAAGTTGTTCAAAGGAACTCTCTTTCATAGGTTGCTCAGGCTATGGTTGAATTTCTCCTGGGACTGCCTTAGAAGTGGTAGCTACTGCTAGCTCCACTTTCGTCTCCTCAACTTTCTGGTGGTTGGGTCTCTCAGTAGACCTCGATTGATGATGAAGCTCTGGATGTAGCTTCCAACACTTTGCCTCCCAATGTCCACTGATGCCTCAGTGGTTGCAGAAATTCCGAGCTCTAGAGGATTGTCCATCTCCTCCTCTGAATCCCAATCCTTGGTACCGTGGTCGCTTCTTCGCCTCGATCGGATTGGTGATGCCTTGCTCAAAAATACCAAAGCCTTTCCCTTTGAAGCCCATCTTCCCAAGTAGCTTCGATCCTATGCCTCTTGTGTGCTTCTCGAAGTGTGCAAAAGAGTCTTGCTCCTCCTCTGTTGACTTCTTCTATTTGATGGAAGAAGAGGCTTCGAGATAATTACTGTCACTATCAGGCAGATTGAGAGTCTGAAGGTACTCCATCTGTCGACAGTAAGCACACTCTACTACACCAGGAGAGTTAGCCCAATCATGGCCACAAGCAAATCTAGCCACGGGCCTCGTCGCTGAAGAAGCTCTCGTACTATCAGGCAGAGTGAGTGGGGAGTATGAGGATGATGTATCCTTGGAATGTGGACAGAAACCACATATGTGTGCACTTCCATATATAGGAGGACTTCTCATGTTCCGCTCCTCTAAGATGTCCTGCAACAACATTTGCAGTCTTTCTTTCTCAATGTTGGATTCCTCCAACAACCGCTGAAGTTCTGCATTCTCCGTCTATAGGCGTCAATTGGCTTCTTCCAACTCTTGCATCCTATCAGCCTTCTCTCGATGGTCTCAATAGAGTTCTTCAACCATGCCTTTCATTGACAAGAAATCATCCACCATGGATGGGGTCAATTTCAGCCTAGAAGATTCACCCTTTTCTGATGCCATCTCTACTCCAAACTCCAAATGTCCACCAATAGAAAAATTACTCACAATCACTCCTGCAAACCAGCCAAACAAAGCTCTGATACCACTTGATCCGTAAAGCGAAAGGGATCTATGACAAACGTCGTGAGTGATTATGAACAAAGGTGTAAAGACATTTACAATGGAATAGCAGGAGCATTAATCAGAAGGAATTCAAAACATAGAATCAAGAGAGAGATAAGAAGACACCGATTTGATTATGGAGTTCGTCCGAGTGGACTACGTCTCCGGGCCGAGCTCAATCGAGTGACCAATCTATTGAAATGTTCTGAAATGCAGTACAATCTCCACGAGCCTCTTGTAACACTACTTTACAATATCTTGTAGCCTTTCCACAAAGTCATACAAAAAGTCTCTCACTCACACCCCTCTCAAAAGCTCTCAAGGCTAGGGATGACTAACAAAGAGGAAGAAAACTAACTTTGCCTAATAGGATCTACTACAAGACTCATAACATCAATACATCACAACTCAAATATTCTCCTAATTCCCTCTAAGAAATTCTCTCACAAAAAGCCTCTCAAAGACCAAGAGAAAGGTATACAATGGAGAATGATCAACTGATGGATCAACTTAGGAAGTGATGATCAACTAATGGATGATGAAAAACACTCCAAGACTCCTCCCTTTTATACTTGAAGTTTACCCGATATGGTAGAAAACCATATGATTTACAAAATTTTCCCATATCTCCTAAAAACAACTCTATCTCCCAATTTTTACATAAAAACAATAACACCCCTTATCAAATTGTTTTTAAGCCCTTAACATATTCTTATTCTCGAGCTTTTGAGGTTAGAGGTTGTTGTTTGTATTTAATTTAAATCCTAACTAATAACCATCAATGGTTAATTAGTTTAGAATTCGGGCTTATAATTCAACAAAACAAACCGCCTACACCATCTATTTCAAACCCTTACGTGGTGCAACGGCAAAGCATTGTTTTGGTCGGCGGGAGGTTGAACGTTCAACCCCCACCGACCCCGTTTGGTTTTATCCTCACTGTTTTACAAACAAACAAATAACAAACCAAATTGGTGTCCACAAAGAGACAAACGACAAGTGCTGGTGTAACGGTGAGGTTGTTGGCTTGCTACGTGGAGGTTCTGGGTTCAAACCCCCCGAACCACTTTTTTGCTTATAAAAACAAACTCAACTACAATCACTGAAGACATGGAGGAAAAGAAGACCATGTGTCATACGCTGAGGATGCCACGTGTCCAAAAATGATTCGCTGCTGTCAATGAGTCAACTGCCGATGTGTCTGTCACTTGGGTGCCATGAAACCTGCCAACTCACTGCCACGTGTCAGAAGGCCATGTCAGCTGGAGGACACGTGTCAAGACTTCATTCGCGATTGTGCTGGCGTCACGTCACTTGTACGGACGCCCACATGTTAAGACCTCATTGGTCCACGTCATCCTCCGTACGATGACTTCTCTGCAAGCTCAGCAGGATGAGGTCATGTTGACGTCAGCAACCGTACCACTTGTACCTCGGTCAACCAGAAACTTTGACTGGCTCTAACTCTCGCACACGACGTCCGATTTGCACGAAACAAACGCCGTTGGAAAGGTTTTGATGAGCTCTTCGCTATGGTACCACTTTTTCCAAATTCTATGACGATGAATTTTCCACCTTTTTCCTCGTCCCTAATAGTTGAGTTGACCAACCTTTGACCGGGCTTTGATCGGCGATATCTCGGACATACAGACTCGAAATTTGACGAAACAAACTTCATTGTGATCATGTCGACGAGCCCTCTGAACTGACACCGCTTTCAACCAATTTTGAGTCCATCAACTTTTTGCCTCCTAACGGCCTCCTGGTCCAAGGGTTGACCCAACTTTGACTGCACGTAACTTGAGCAAACAGACTCGGTTTTCGCCCGTTCAAGTTGCGTCGGATTTAGAATTTTGTGCTCTACACGATGGTGGTACTTCCGGGAGAAACTGGAACACTTCATTTTTAGGTCTTGAAGATCCACCTGGATCAACAACCTCATGGCTTGATTTATTACATCCAAATAAGCACTATAAATAAAATCTATTATTTAGAGCCACAATTTGCACTAATGGAGCCACCTTCTACAACCCCAACTTAAACCTTTTATTTTACCCAATAATTGCCCTAGAATGTTCTAGAAAGTGTAACTTTTCCTTTTCTTTTGGCCCCAAAAGTCTCACATATTTATTTCTTTCCTCGGAAGATATTTTAATGAAATCCACTTTTTAGTGTGACAACTTCGCGGGGCCATAACTTTTGATCCAGTTGTTCGATTTTCTATTATAATATATCGTTGGAAAGCTGCCAAAGAGAACCACAACACCAAAATATCAGAGATCATTTCATTCACTTTTTGCACTATTTTGGGGCTTCTAATCTTTTTCATATTTGAATTTGAAGCTGCATTGGAGAAATTTCTTTGGAAAAAAACTTTAATATCTCCCAAACCATATAAGGTATTGAGAAATTCTTCTACCATTAGAAATTTTTTTCAGTTATGCTCCCTAGGGTAAACTTTTGGGTCCATATGAGCTCATTTAGGCTAACTTACTAAAAATAGTAAGTGACTGTTTTTCATCTTTTCTTACTCCTAACTATCTTACACAACTGAAGTGTCATCATGGGACTCAAAACAACTAAACAAAATAAGGAAAAACCATTTTTTTTGGGTGATGCAAGATTTCCCATGCAACACTCGATGCTCTTGCATTAGACACCTAAGGTAATTTGAAAAGTGACCTAGTCACTTCTCCAGAGTTAGAGGGAAACCAAGATGGTTAACCTTAGCCTCACACAACCATGATGAATCTTCAATAGGCCTTCATCTGCATTTCACCAAGTACTCTGCATATTTTCTATTTCTTGTGCTTCTACCCACATGAATATCCAAAATTTCTTCTATCTCATCTTTTTCTATAGTAGGTGCTAGAATATTCCACTATGCTTCTATTATTTCTTTATCACCCTTTATAATATTTTGTTACATCTAAAATATTAAACACAGGTCAAATATGAATTTGATCAGGAAAATCTACCTCATATGCATTTCTTGAATCATGCTTCTTTGGGATCTTGCATGGTCCAAACTTCATCTTTAACATGTTATTTGTACCAACTAGAAACTTCTCCTTTCACAAATGAACCATGAATTCATCTCCTACCTAGAACTCTTATAACTCCTTTTCTACACTAACATAACCTTATATTGTGAGTTCATCTTATTGATATGTTTCTTCACCTCTTCATAAATTTTTTTCACATGCTCAGCAAAATCTTTAACCTCTGCACTAATCTTCTCCCCCTTATCCATCTTTCTTAGTTCAAAAGTAGTTCTTGGACTACTCCCATAAGCAATCTGGAATGGTGATTTACCAGTGCTCATGTTTATAGAATTCTTGTAAGAATTTTTTTTTGTGGTATAATCAAATCCCATCCCTTCGGCTTATCTCCTACTAAGCATCTTAGCAAGTTACTCAAACTCCTATTCGCCACCTCTATTTTTCCATCAGTCTATGGATGGTGTGGAAAATAAAAATTCAAATATTTCTCCAACTTCTTCAATAATTTTCTCCAAAAATAAACAAAAAATTTGGTATCTCTATCTAAAACTAAACACTTCGATAAACCATGTAGTCTCACCACCTCTTTGAAAAACAACTTAGCAACATGAACAACATCACTAGTCTTATAAAATGGAATGAAATGTGTCATCTTTGAAAATCTATCCACCACCACAAATATGTAATTATTCCCTCTTTGTGTCCTTGGCAAGCCAAGAACAAAAACCATGCTAATATCCTCCCATGGCCTCTCAAGTACAAGTAATGGCTGATACAATCCAATATTCTGATTTGTTCCTTTTTCCATTTGACATACTCTACAACTTTGTACAAACTTCTTCACATCTTGTTGTAACTGTGGCTACTAATAATTCTCACTAACAAGAGCAATGGAATTATCTTGGTCAAAATGTCTAGCCAATTCATCACTATGCTTCTCCTTGATTAGATTCTCTCTCATACAACTCCTTGGAATGCACAATTGGATTAATATAAGCAACATCCCATCTTGGATTAAGAAATCCAACCATCTTGTCATATCCAATGTAACAGGTTACAAACAATCCTTCCAAGCTTTTGCAAAGTTTGGATCTTCAAGATATAAACTCTTGAGTTCATTGATCCCAAAAACCTCTACATTCATCTCTATCAACAAATTTTTCCTTCTACTCAAGGAATCTACAACTCTATTGGCTTTCCACTCCTA
Source organism: Sequoia sempervirens (assembly GCA_007258455.2). Lineage (NCBI taxonomy): Eukaryota > Viridiplantae > Streptophyta > Pinopsida > Cupressales > Cupressaceae > Sequoia > Sequoia sempervirens. The sequence continues at coordinate 146,892,002 of VDFB02049217.1, forward strand.
TGCTTAAAAAAAAAGTATAACTTTGCTAAAACTCAACCCATTTTAAGTGTCTTTGATTTAACTTTCCTTGACTATTGAGATATTGCGAATCCTGGTGATCAGAATATAAATGAAACTCTTTTGGAAACAAATAACATCTCCATTTCTTCAAATCTTGTACTATAGCATAAAACTCTTTATCATAAACAAAATATTTCTTCTTAGCATCATTCAACTTCTCACTAAAATAGGCAATAGGCTTACCTTCTTGACTCAAAACAACTCCTATGGTAATGCCACTAGCATCACAATCTATCTAAAAGACCTTATTGAAATCTAGAAGTTCCAAAATAGGTTACTCTGTGAATTTCTTCTTCAAGATATAAAAACTCTTTGTTTCTCCTTGAAATGAACAAAAAGTGGTTAGGGAAATGCTAGCTTATGGTTTAGGACATAGAGCATACCCACACACACCTTTCCAATTTCATTCAAGGGTAACCCTTGAGATATCTTTGCATTGGAGAAAGAGATCTCACTAAAGGTTATCCTAGGGGCTGAAGATGGTCTATCAAGGGGTTCACCACCAAGCTTAAACTTGGAAAATATAATGAAGTGAAAAATGAAATATAAAATCCTAATTGAATTCAAAACAACACTAAATGACCAAGAAAGATGAATAGAATGTACTTACAAAAAGTTATGATCTATAGAAAGTGCACACCTGGGATACTCAAGAAGGAAAAATGAAGATCTAGAATGCTAGAAATTTTGTTCTCACAATTGAATGGGACTCATTCACCAAGATACGTGAATCAATCCAGTTTATGGGAAAATGCACTAGAGCAGGTTTTGGAAAAAGGCTATCCAAATCTATGAAAATATATGTTAGGCCTATACAGTGGAACTCATTCACCACTAGTGGTGAATCAATCCACTTTTTCTTTTTTTTAATTCTAAATCTGATTATGTTCCTCTTAGTCTGCTTTGCTCTTCTCAGTTGGTTTCTAGGTGTGAAATTGCAAGTTTCCACCTGTAGGCCATCCCAAGCTTCTACAAGGATTAATAAAACTTTTGGAAACTTTCAATGATTCACAAAACTTCTCCAACCTTTCTTCTTGACAAATCTATAACCTAGCCCTACAAATCACACATAAGAAGAGGGAAAAATATTGTTGGGTTAGGTAATAGTGGTTTGATTTGTTCAAACCCCTTGTTGGAATTTAATCCTTGAAATGAAATAAAATATGAATGGAGATTGATGAATGAACAAATAAAAATGTTGCAACTCACCAAACCCTATCAATAAGGTGCTACAAATATGCTTGAAATGGCTGCAATGAATGTGGTTCTTGACTCTAGCTTGAATGATGTTGATCTTGCATGAATCACTTGCTTGAATCATGAAACCCTCCACCACAATTGTTAACAAAATATTAAACATGATGCAAGAAGTATTTGATGTGATGATTAATTCTTGAATAATGCTCTAATATGCTTGATAATGTACCCTCGAATGCTTTTAAATGCTATTGTGAATGCTCAAATGCTCTTGTGAACTCTCTTGAATGCTAGGCGTGATTATGAGTGAAAGAACCTTGTATTTATACTCAATTATGCAAGAATTCCCGAAATTACAACACTACAAGCTGACATTGGATCTTCAAGAATAAAATCCCACTAAAGATTTAATAAATTTGATTTTACATTAAATGGGACACATTTTCCCAAGATGGCAAATGAGTCCCACCTTAGGAATTTTAGGTTGGTTTTCAGGATTTGGAGTTTTAAATGCTTTTATCAGGATTATCCTAAAAAATACACATAAATAAAGCTTGTGGATGCAAAATGGGGCTAATTAAAGCCCAATTATTGATGATAAGCCTAGAAAAGTGTGCTAATGTGTTACAACACTTTAGAATACTTTGAAATAAGGCAAGATTAATGATAAAAAGAGGTTGTTTAGGTGTAATTCACTAACAAGACCTTAGAAAAGTGTGGAAGTGAGTTACAACACTTCACAACACTTAAGTAAGGTACCATTTAAGTTCATTTACTTCAAAAGGGCCCAAGACCTAAAGTGAGTATGTTAAGAATATTGCAACACTAAATCAAGGCCAAGTTAAGAAGACCTTTTTCATCATTGTACTCATATAGTCCATTTAAAATCCTTTCTATCCCCTCCCATTGCTTCAGTTAGAGGTGCAAAAATACTACTAAATTTTTTAATAAAATTTCTATAAAAGCTTGCGAGACCATGAAATGATCTTACCTCCATAACACTCCTTGGGGTAAGCCATTCAAAGATAGCTCTCATTTTTTGTGCATCCATTTTAAGACCCTCTACTGAGATAAAAAATCCTAGATATACCAACTCCCTCTTCACAAAAATACATTTCTTGAAATTAATCAACAACTTCTCCTCCCTTAGCTTCTCAAAACTATTTGGATATTCATTAGGTGATCCTTCGATGTCTTTCTCAACATCAAAATATCATCCAAATAAATAATAGAAAATTTTCCTAAAAATTGTTTCAATACCTCATTCACAAGCTTCATAAATATGCTCAGTGCATTGGTTACCCCAAAAGACATGACTAACCACTCATATAATCCCTCCTTGGTTCTGAAGGCTATCTTCCATTCGTCTCCTTTAATCTAAATCCAGTGATATCCACTCTTCAAATCTATCTTTGTGAAGTACTCATCTCCACTTAACCAATCCATAATGCCATGTTGGAGTATAGAAAAACACTGAGAGGGGGGGTGAATCAGTGTCTGATAGACAGACCTAAAATTTTAAACCTCTTAAGCTTTGAAAAATACTTTTGGTTCAAACATCCTTTCTATTGATAACAAGGAAATAATCACTTTGTGAGTATTCATGAAAAGAGATAAACAAGGATTAACTCGGTCCATTTAGACAACTCATGTCAGTATAACTTGTATGAAATATATTTCAACTACAAAAGATTTGATTGGCATGGTTTAACAATTAGAGCATGATGAAAAAACAAATTTAAATCATAAGATTATGTACATGATGACCAACACATGATAAGTATTGAGACAACAAGAAGCTTTGGTACATTATGAAAGATTGAAACATAGCAACCTTGAACTATGAAACTATGAAAGAACATGTGAAGTAATAGACTAAAGGTTTTTCACCATAACATGCAAAATATGAGATGTTAAACCAGTTTGCAAAATATGACTATGAAAATACTTGTAACAACATACTACATTAACATTGCTGAAGTAAGAACTGATAATAGACATCACATAATACAATCACACAAATACACATCACATAACACATTATATATCCTGAGTGGAAAACCCTCTTGGGGAATAAAAACTAGTCAAAAATTATGTCACTTTATTTAGATAGAGCACCAACTCTACAAAGTTCAGGAGCACCCACTCCAAGGAACACCAACCCCTCACTAATTTAGAGCACCAACTCTAGGAGCACCAACTCCATTACAATGAAACACAATTACAATATTCTATCAGAACCCTAGAAGTGCAATTTACAGTCCTAGAATTTCAATAGAAGACTATAAAGATTTTTCAATTAGCACATTGAAGAATGTTTTATGAGAATGACAACATCTTCCTTAAATACAATAATCTGAGTATCAATATAAAGATTTTCAATTCAATACAGCTTCTGTATAGTATATCTGAAACATAATATTCCTCTTTGAGATCACACAATAAAATGCCTGAAAGCAATCTTTTAAAGTCACTAAAAATAATAATCTTTGAAAGTAGTTTGTGTAAATGTAAACCAACTCTAGTTAGGGTTTAAATACAAAACCCTAAATCATCCTTCTTCAAAGTAAACCCTTTCAAAAAATATCACCACATTGAAGCTATTCAGTTACAATCAAGTATTGTCATCCAAAAACCCTAACAGGTTTTAAAATAGTCAACAAAAATATCTTAACAATAGCATTTTCAAAATTCCGTAAGTAATAGAAATGATTTACCTGTTTACAGTGAAAACCCAACTTGAAAGAATACCTCAAAAACCTCTCAAAAGGTTCCATACCTATCCAACTAAAAAATGACATCAAGTCTTCTCTATCCAATTTCCACAGTTGAGCTTTCATTAGCTCATAGTAAATGTTCAATATCAATCAAAGTGTCAATACATCAAACCATCCTTTACACACATATTCTTTCAGAGTGTCAATCTACAAATCAGAAAACATATGGCGGTAGCTAGGGTTCCAAAATTATACACAGTGCATAATAAGTTTTCCCTAGCTTTTACTTTGAGTCTTTCGAAGACTTTATTAGAAACAATGATTCTTTGAAGTCCAGTAACAAAAACTCAATAATACGCATGATTTAATCAGACATCATAATGATTTTGAGTCTAATTTCAAAGTCTTCAGCCACGGATCTCGACACAATTATTCAACATCATAACCAACCATTCACTACTGATGCCAAGTCACTAATGAGTGAAGCGAAGTCACACATATGTTGTGTCTCATACAACCTGATATAAAATTAGGCTCAATTTATTATGGAAAATAATATAGATACCTTATTACCACCAAATCAAAACCTTAAAGATACCGACATTTAAAGCTTCTTATTCGAAACAATATTGATACCTTGTGAATGGAAAATCAACACTTTCTACAATGTTGATGTCACATACAATGTGACTATTTATATATTATTGTCAAACCAAAAAGGTGACTCTTACCAAGTCACATTTATTTGAAAAATAATCAAATAATATTCCAAAACAAGTTTCCCAAAGTATTCTAAACCATGAAGCAAAATATTTGCACACTAAATATCAATGAAGAGAATATATATACAAGTTTAAAACTTGTAATTTGCATTCCTATGCCTTTCATACACTTGGATATTTTTGTTCAAACATGAAATGTATCATTCATATATCATGTGAAGACAACTTGTAAAAGATCAACTTGAATATACCACAATCGAAAAGTGATCAACCTGAATATACCTAAGACTTGTAATTATAATAAGTCATATATACCTGAATAACCATGTCATATACCTGAAATAAAATACATACCTTGAAGCAAATGCATTCCATCAAATACATTTTTTCAATCACCAAGAACCATATACCTGTGATACCAAAATACCAATCACCTTGAAGAATCAAACTATAAATCATCGTATCACATCATATACAAAACGAAAATCCTAATCCTATATTGAACACCCAATCTAAGAATGCATCCTTTCAACATCCATCAAGCATCAACATTCATCAATCATATCATCAAATATATTCTCATATCAGCAAACCAACAACTTTGACACCAAGGACAAACTAACATGTAAACAACTGAAAGCCAACATGTCATCCATCCTTTGGAAGGGAAATCTATACTTGATAGTAATCTTGTTTATAGCTCAAGAGTTTGTACACATCCTCTATTCTCTATCCTTCTTTGGTGCTAGTACTGTAGGTACTGCACATGGACTCAAACTCTCTTGAATCAATCCCTTCCACAACAACTCTTGCACTTGTTTGTTAAACTCTTCATTCTCTACTGGAGTCATTCAATGGACTACCTTATTTGGTAGGCTGGCTCTAGGAATCATATCAATCTTATGGATAATCTTCCTCACTAGAGGCAAACCTTTAGGTACATTATCTTAAACAATATCTTGAAACTCATTCAACAAATCTAAAGCCTCTACCAGTACCTCATTAGTAAATTATTTATCAGCTCTAGCGATCAATGCAAAACTCATATGTTGATGCCTCATACCTTCCAAGAACTTTCTTCCATCAACCAAAAAAAATCATGCATTACTGCATACCTTTTCTTCTACCTCCCTTAGGGGTTTCAACTTATGGAGAATTTCATCCTTTGTCAAGGAGTAGGTGATAGCATGTCCTTCATGCACTGCTTGCTAATCAAACTGCCATAGTTTTCCTAGAAACATATGACAAACATCCATAGGAATAATATCATCCACAATACCTCATCATGGTAATTTCCAATCTTGAACTTCACCATACATAGTTCATTTACCAAAGCTTTATGGTCCTTCTATAACCAAGAAATCTAGTATGGATTCAAATGTCTTCTTCTCTCCAATCACAACTTACTAACCATCTCCTCTAAAACTAGGTTATCAGTACTACCTCCATCAATAATAACATTGAAAGTTCTTTACCTTCACACTTACGTCTAGTAAAAAACAAATTCCTCCTTTCAGTTGGTTCTTTCTCCTCATTCAACAAGGCTCTTCTAGTAACAAGACCCTCTCCTTTTTCTGCATCCTCAAAATGTGAAGACTCGACAATTTCATCTACATGTACAACTCATGTATTACCCTGAAGTCTTCTATTTGTCCTTCCTTGATGTTGAGGATACTCATAGGCTCTATTTCCTTCTTCTCTGCACTGGAAATAGTTTCCACAAAATCCTCTTCTTCCTATTCCCCATCCATATCTTCCTCTTCCTCTTTGGTCTCCATTATTTTGATCATGAGGATGGTAGGTGTTATCTCCTTTCTGGTTCTATTTGCTACTATATCCTTCACACTTCTTTTGATATTCAATTTGACCTACATATGACTGTCGACTAGTCTTTCCACCATGATCCCCACCTTTTTGCTTGCTTTCAAATGTTCTATTCAAGTTTTCTTCTACCTTCAAAGCAAACTGATATGCATCTTCAATGGTAGACATTCTTACTAGGCCCAACTCTTCTTGAATACTCAGATTCAACCCATTTATGTAATGAGAAACCTTTTCCTTGTTGGCCTCATAATGGCCTATTCTAATCGGGACACAAAAGAATTCTTCTATATAATCCTTGATAGATTTTCCCACTTGTTTCAACCCTTGCATCTTCTTCAACAAATCTAACTCATAGTCCATAGGAATGAACTTTCTTAATTTTTCTAGCATTAGGTCTCTTTTGGATATTTTGTCTTTTAATCTTTGATTTATTTCTAGTTGTACCTCTTTCCACCAAATATTCGCATGACGCTTGAGCTTGGTCTATGAAAATTTGACCCTCTCAAGATCTTCCACCTCCTCATACTCAAAGTACTCCTCAATATTATTGATCCAATTGATCAACTCTTCTAGGTTAAGATTTTTGTAAAATGTAGAAACATAGATCTTTGGCCTTTTCCCAATATTAGAGATGGCCTTAAATAATCTAACTCTCTTTGAATCTACAACATCTTGTTCTTCTTCAAATTATTCCTAATTTTTAGCATCATACTCACTTTCATCTCCTCTTCTTGGCTTAATCCCTTGATGAAACTCCTCTTGTAGTGCTTGAACTCATCTCTACAAGGATCTAAAACTCTTTTTTGGTACAGTAACATGTCTTCCACCACCACGATTTCTTCGTGGAGGCATTTTGATCACTTTTCTCAAAAACCCACAATCGTAAGTGTTGGTGCAAACTACCTCACATTCGACAATCTGTTTACACACTAGAGAAAACTTGCTATGATACCACTTAATAAGGGCTATACCACCCAAACCCCACACAAAAAACAATAAAAAATAACAACATAGAAAATGGAAGATAGAGAAGAACCAACTTTCAATTAATTTTTGAAAATGAAACTACAGATTTAGAAATTGTAGGGCTACAACCTCATTGGCTTAATTTAGTACATGTCAAAATCAACTCTGAAAATAAAATCTATTATTTAGAGCCACAATCTATAATAATGGAGCCATCTTCTATAGCCTCAAATTAACCCTTTTATTTTACCCAGCAACTGCCTTAGAATGTTCTAGAAAGTGTAACTTTCCCCTTTTTCTGGTGCCAAAAGTATCACCAATTGATTTCTTTCCTAGGAAGATATTTTGATGAAATTCATGTTTTAGTGGGGCATCATTGTGGGGCCATAAATTTTGATCCACTTTTCAAGTTGAATTTGAAGCTACATTGGAGGAATTTCTCGAGATGGAAACTGTAATATCTCCCAAATTGTACAAGGTATTGAGACAATTCTTCCGCTATCAGAATTTTTTTTTAGTTTTGCTCCTTGGGGTAAACTTTTAGGTCCACAAAATCCTATTTAGTTTGGCTTACTAAAAATATTAAGTGACAATTTTTTACCTTTTCTAACTTCTAACTATCTCACACCCCTTAAGTGCAATCATGGGAATCAGAACAACTAAAGAAAACAAGTAAAAAACTTTTTTTTGGGTGATGCAAGATTTCTCTTACACCACTGGATGCTCCTACATCACCATCTCACCCGAAAGGTCACTCAACACTTGACACACAAGGTTTATGACTTAGTCATAGAGGTTGTTGGTTTGCACACTCCAAAGAATTCCTAAGGTTGAAACCTATAGGACACTATTCTACTCTTTTGTGCCACTTAATGGATCTTTTTTAAATTCTCCTCATAGGTGGATTGCATCATCCATTACTATTTATACAAGGCTTTGTGATCATTACCATTTGGTTTATCTAAATACAATATTATGAGTTGTTCATTCTGCTTGTCATTTTATCTCCTAGATTCTCCTAGTTCTAATAGTTGTAAATCTTATAAATATTAAAATTATTCAACATGAACTTAAAAAAAGTAGTCCCAAAAAATAATTAGATTTATAACCACATATATAACAATAAAAGAAAGAGAAGATGCAAAATTTTCAAGACAACTATTAAATCTCGAGAGAAAAAAAATACAAATAATGTAAATCCATATTAAAGGATAATTGGAATTCAAAAATTCAACAAGAACCATGATGAAATACAAAAGCATGCATGCAGATCTATAACATGTTTCACATCTAGATAACCCTTACAAATTAAGTTTCAGAAAACATTATTCTTAATATAAACAAAACATAATTGTTGACTAAATGTAAAAAATACAAAATCATAAATATAAATTTCAATATTTTAACACATCAAAACACCTAAAATACATATTCATGTCTAAAGTGGTAAAATATAACAAGTTTCGTAAATCATATATTTTGACCAAAAAAATTGTAGAAATCACATTTGTGAATTTATCTAAAATGAAAAAAGGAGTGCACAAAAATGTCGTTACAAGTTGTATTAGTATGTTGGAGTGATCTACACAGAGTTTCTTGGTCTCTTAAGTACTTCCATGGTCTGAATTTGGTGCATGATAGTTTACATGCTTATCAAGCTAATTGACTAGTTGTTTCACTTGTGCCAAGATTTTGGATAAGTGCATTATTTGGGAGATGTGCTTTCTAGAAAATAGTTCCTTAATATCGTTTAGTGTGAATCACATGATCAATATTTACCTCTATTGTAAATGTTTTTGAAGGGGTGATCCCACAATATTGGCTTACAATATTTGGGCAAACTAGACACTGAAATATTTTTTTCTAACTGAATCTTCACTTTCGAGCACCTATAGCAGCTAAACCGTGAGGAATTTGAAGATAATGCAAACTAGTGATTTGTGAAATTTTGTCTATAGATTCTAAATATATTTTTTTCAAAAAATTTGGAATCAGATTAGACTTTTTTTCCATCTTCAAAAACTAGTTTTTTTTTCAATAAATAACATGTAACGCCCCGTCATGCGAACCCCAAAGGACAATTAAACAATAATTACTGCACAAATTTTTTTTTTTTTAAGTTAACATAACATACATGTAATACACATTAAATCATGACATGAATTTCATTTAAGTAGATTCATTAGCACATACATCCCTTGGGGTACACGAGGAGTCATTATGAGACTTAGATCCACACAATGACAATAAAGAATAAAAGCCAAGGATATAGTCCATAACAAAGTAAACATTAACAAAAGTAACACATACATGATAAATCATTGATAAGAAACCATCAGGTATGCAAATATAACATATACATGATTAACTCAACACATTGAATAACAACTACCATGGCCAATATTCACACAAGGTTTAATGTTACATTACAATACAATGTTCAAGAGGTACAATGATACAAAAATGTTTCCAAACATGAACGGAAACCATACAACAAGAATCATGATACAAATGAATGGATGAATACACAGTATCATAACTGGCTCCAAGACAATACAACTCCAGAGTCACCGCAACTAGCACCAATCCACACCTCTCGATCCTTGACTGGGGACCCAATGGGGTGCTTAGCACGTTCCACCCGACCATGTGGGCCCGAAGACCCACCCCCATGCTAAGGAGCTAACAAGAAAGAGACCTCAACCAAGAACATCCAAGCAGGGAACCACAAGACTCAACGTCATACAAAAGTATCATAAAACTCAAGGATTACAATGACATAATCAACAACATCCAAGAGAAAACATAATAACTTAAAGTCATAAATCCCATCACATAAATCAAGCAATGACCAGTAAACAAATAATCAAAGGATGATCATGAAACACTTCCAAATCAAACTGAATTAATAAACATAATACAATTCCAAATTGCAACAATACAATAACATCATATCACAGTACCATAAGAGTACAAGGTCATAAGTCAAATACCAATAAGATCATACAAGACCACAAAGTACACTAAAGATGTATCAAGGAAATACTCCAAAAATCAATATAAGACCATTCAACCACAATCTAAACCAACTCCCATAACATACTTCCAGAGGAACACAATAAAGTAAAACACATGGGTAACTAGGGGAGAGTGTCATCGCATAGTCCTACATGGGCTGTCTTGTGCTCTTCCTCCCAACTGGAGGCGCCGGTCCCATCTATGGCTGTCCTGTGCCCTTCCTCCCAACTGGAGGTGCCGGTCCATAGGGTGACTCATGCAGAGCCGTAAACCTCTCATGAAGACGAGGTCACGAACTTGCCAACCATAGCCTTCTCAGCCTTCCATTAGTTTTCGGAAGCACTAACGAAGACGAGGCATCCATTTTTAAATCTTATAATGATATTACTACCCAACCCTCCTAAGTTAATTATTAGGTTTTCACTTGATTACTAACTCACTCGTGGGTTATCCTGTGCCCTTCCCCTTAAATGGGGCGCCGGCCCCCACGAGGAGCCACTCTCCCTAGAGACCCAACAACAAAAAAACCAAGGGTTGTACCATCATAATTTGAACAAAGAATCACAACAAAAAAGCATGCGAGTCATTACCCATCTCCCTAACAAGTACAAAATCAGAGTCTCAACAATTCTCGTACAACCCTTTCAAAATCCAGATACCAAAACACTTGCCACTTCAAGGGCACATAAAAGGAGAGACATTGACCAATAATAAAAATAAGCCTCTGGAAGATTCTCATAAAGTTTACACTAGGATTTCCCCATCAAAGAACTGACATGTTCAATAATTTCAAGGCCACAAGAACTATTTCCAATTCAAATATAATGAGTGAATACATCAAAATAAGATCAACAACTCCATTCAAACAACATCAACAACTTCGATACGAACTAACTCAGAAACCAAGGGAAACCTCTATTTTCTCCTCTCGGAATACCCATAACTCAAAGAACTTTTCAATTTGACTCATTAACAACTCAAGCAGAACCATCAATCATGACAATGATAACATTAACCGATTTACCACTTAGGGTAAAGAACAAAAGAAAACATATGGGTTCCCAATGAATAGGAACATAAATTAAATGAGAGAAAATCTCCAACTCAAAATCAACTCACGAAAAAGTCACATCGAAAGGATCTATCAAAACAATCCATAAAACCACTTATTCAAATACAATATATCCATTCATTCAATAAGAAGTAACTTGAAACAATCTAAAAAGAACATTATTTTAAAGATCAATCATTTCCAACATTTAAGGATATCACAATATTGCGAAGTGAAGATATGATCTGATGTTTTTAAGCCATAAGACACTAATCACAAGTATACTCTTCCAAACACAAATATATTCCAATTTCCACATTATACTGTTACTCTTAAATAACAACAATCTCCATTCCTAATTCTATCACTCTCCTTTTGTCAAGATTACTTAATTCCTTTATATAAAACAAGTTAATAACTTTACGATGATATAATTTAAGAACTCAATTAATCATCTAATCCATTTAATCATTCTCTTTCTTTTAAATTAATTGTTGCACCTAATTTAACTACACTTTACCTAATTATTTTTCGAAACATTTCCTTTTAGAAAAATCATTCACTCAAAACCATTCCTTCAACATAACTTAAACACAATAAGTTCACATAGGAAAAATGTATTCTTTCATTAAAACACTATATATATATCATTAATATATTTTCTTTTAAATTTAATTTACTTTAATTCACTCATTTGACTAAATCTCTATAAGAATAAGTACTTATTTATTTCAAATAAAAGAGGAAGATATCTATTACTCCAAAGTTACCCATATAAATACTAAATATTGACAATACAAGAATCTATGTGTCCCTCACATAATTAATACCCAATCTATATATATAAATATTTATATACTTATACTTGAAAGAGAAATTATAAATCAGTCTACTTGAAAGATGGAACAATACCAAACTAGAGCTCGTTAATTGTTTCTTTATTTATTTATTTAATAAGGAAAAAGTAAAATGTTCAGATGACTGAGGTACAGGGCTAAGCTCTCGGCTGAGACAGGATGACAAAGAAATCAGAGGGATTATTTAAATCTATACACCCTACCATGTTCAAGTGCGCCACTGAGACAGGCTAACAATGAAACCAGAGAGATTATTTAATTTACTACACCTTTGCAAGTCAAAAAATTGCAGTTGTGATGGGTTACGAATGGTTTCAGGGAGACTATTTAATTCTGTACAATGCCTCAACTCTAAATGTCGAGCATATTAGAAAGTGAATATTGGAATTTGGAAATATCGCCATCTACTAGCATTATTATCAAATCTCACATGTTATCCACAAGATGGAAGAGGAGGAGAAAGGTGAGGTGAAAATACGTGACTTAAGAGTAGGATAAATAATATTTTCAAGTGCAACAATTGCAATAGATTGACAGCAGAATCAAGCAGGTTATTGAAATCTATAAACTTCATACTAAGTTCGTATGCTGCGGCTGAGACTGGTTGAAAATGAAATCAGAGTGATTACTTATGAGCTAGCTTGGTAATGCATTTGAAGAAAGATTAGAAAAGTTTAAGATACAGGGCCAAAACTGAATTAATCTAGATGTAACGATCTCGGCTTTCTAAATTAGATAGCAATCATAGACCTGGATTACGACTCTACACATTGGGATCATGACATGAAGCCATTGGTCTTAGACATTTAATAGTGGAAGATGTCGAATCTAATCAGGAAAGAGTATGATTGAGACACTGTGACCAACAAGACTAAAATATAAATCAAACAAGGAGATTAGAAAAAAAGAACAGACTCGAAATCTTAAAGGTCCGTGACAAAAAAAAAAATTACTGTTTCCAAACAATGCTCCTATCATTGATAGATTTGTAAAATGTACATACACCTGAAGGGAATGATTCTTGCAGACATACCTTGTTCTTTTCTCCTTTGATCACCAATCATATTGTGTGCAAAGAATAGTAACCTCTGGTATTATTGATCTTTAAAAAAAAGCAATCAATCCTCTTACAATGGAAGCAAGTTGCAAGGGTGTTGAGTTCTTTAATCCCATCTGGAACTTCATTGATTTTGGAAATTGAAACTTCTTGAAAACCTCGCCCCATTTCCAATATTGAGCTTTGACTCTGTTGATGAGTATATGGTGTGTCTCTTGCAGTCGTTGAGGCCTCGATACTGGGCATGCTTGGCCCTTTCCTCATATTCAACCTTTACAAGATTGTATACTCCTCCCTTTTCTCTTCCTTGCTTCTCCACCGGTATTTCGTGATGCTCTTAATCATCTCTTTTAGATCTGTAGATTATGCTTTTCTTTCCTTAGCTTCAATTTCCTTCCTCATCCTTCTTCCTCCCCTAGAGTTGTCTTTTCAATACTAATGTATGAGTTTCAATGATTGAAATCTTTGCTAGAAGGTGATGAGACAGAGGAAGATAAAGCATATACCATCTTTTCCATCTTTTCTTTCCTTTTACTCTTCCCAAAAACTTATCATGATGCTTTATTATTATTTATTTATTTAGCAATAAACGATTCTTTTTCCAATTGCTTTCCTTTCTTTTATCTTTAGTTTGAAATCTTATCTTGCCATTTATTTAATTTTAAAGAAAAACATATTACCTTCGATATTTTAATGAGTTAACACTAGCACAATATTATTCATCTTTTCTAATTTCGATTAGAATCTAATTTATCTTTAGTTAGTAACAAGCTATCTACTTTCCATCCAATCAATTAAAATCTATTGGCAATAATATTTACCCTTCACGTCATTGGGATAATTATCTTTGAACAACTAATAATTTATTAATTATTATTGAATATCATTAAAAGAATGCTTTCTACAAAACAATTAGTTTATTTATTTATTAATAACTCTTTACTTAATATTTTATAAAACTAATTTATTTAATTTTCATCTTAATTTCTAGTTTTATTTACTCAATGCTATTTTAATTAATTGAGTACACAATTCCATCAAATATTATGTTAACTGCATAAACTAATCACACACAAAACAACCATAACACAATTAAACACTTACACAAAATCCGGAAAGGTCACAATAGAGGGGCACTACATAACATTTTTGAGTGATGCTCACTATATAAGACATAACATTTTTTCCATGAAGGATAAAATTTTATTTTTTTCAAATTTATATTTGTAACTACAATATCTAGTGCTCCCAATTGGTTTCATAGTGTTTTATTGAATATTTTTTCCTTAATCATGTTTCGAAGTCAAACCAATTACAATTTAGACATAGGAAGACCATATAATGCGTAACTTTTTTTGTATGTATCATTTTTATTTTATTTTTTTATAATCTACTATTTTTCCACATGTGCAAAATAGAGAGATTAATTTTTTCTTAAAAACCTACATTCACAAGAAATAAAAAATAAATATAATAATTAAATTAAATTTATTTAAAATTATACTTTTTGGGAAGCATATAATAAGGACTACATACTTACAAAAAAAAATTAAACAAATTCATTTGATCCCCAAAAGGTAAATCAAAAGTGGTTTTTTATCAACATTTTGACAGGTGTAAAGGAGACTCCATTATAGGTATGGTTTAAAAATAGTAGGGTTCTATCCAAGGGGGTTTGATCTAAGGTGGTTCGATAAAAACATCTTCAATTGGAATCCTTTACATGGAACTTTTCAAGGCTTAAATCATTATATTTTCTAAAAATATGTGATTTTAGCAAAAAATCAGGATCTCCCAGAAATTGTAAACCAGTATTGTGGGATCACCCAAGGCCAACATTTTTGTTACCAATGTATATCTCATATTGTGTGTTTGTAGCTAACAAGGAGAAACCTTTTGAAGATTGTTGAGAGTACAAATAGAAGATAAAACACTTTTGAGAATGTGTGTGAGAGTATTGTGCATGTTTTGAGAAAAGAATGTTTGAATAAGAATTCATAGGATATCTCTTAATAATAAAATATGGCAAGGATCAATAGTAAGTGTATATGAATCTGTGAAGAAGAATGTGTGAACATAAATGAGAAATTATGTTGAAGCTAGTGATCCAAAGGAAATAGAACTTGTTGAAGCAAATGTATGTGTTAATTTGCCAAATGTAGTGAGTTGGAGATAACAAAATTATTGATATTTTCTAGTTGCATCTTAAGGTTCTAAGCCTTTGTTGTAAGTGTTGTATTGACCAAGGAGTAGTGAACTTCCTTTGGTTAAAGATAATGAAAACATTTATAATATTTTTATTTGTGAGGTTGGATTTGGACAGAAGATCCAAGCAACTTGCTCACTATGGTTTTTCCCTTGGAGGGTTTTCCACATAAATCTGGTGTTATGATTGTATGCATTTTTATTCTTTTTCTTTCCATGATTTATTTTGTTAATTGTTGATGAATATAAAGAATTTGTTTAAGTACTAATTCACCACCCTCTCAATAATTCTTTGTGTTCAAAAATTCATATTAGAGCTAAGTCCCTTGATATCTAGCTTAACAGTTGAGGTAGATCCTCAGTGGAACACATGAGAAGTGAAGCATTGTCAAATGAGAATATTTCCCTAAAGGTTGAGAAGCATGAAGAGATGGCAGACATTAATGAAGGAGATTGTGAAGTTGAATTTGAAGGAGAACTCATTAGAACCTCTTAAAATGGGGTGGATAAATGATGGATTAGGATATATGATGTATTCACACCCATTTTCAAAGAGACTCAACTCAAGCATAACTGTAGAGATCTCAATGCAAAGGAGATTAAAATCTTGCAATAGGGTTGCCCTAAAGATTAAATGATAGCTAATGAGGGGTTCACCACCAAGTATAAACTTGGAAAATACAATGAAATGCAAGATGTAAAACAAAACCCTAATTTAATGCAATGACCTAGAAAATGCCTTTAAAATGTGAGCAAAACAAAACAAAAAAGCAAAAGTGTTAATGGTGTGCCCCTAGAAACCTTGAAGTGATTGGAAGCTATTCTGAAATTCTAGAAATTTTGAATTTTTGACCAACTAGGATCATTCACCAATTTGGACAAATCAGTCCCAGATTAGGGTTTCTAGAAGGGATTTTGTTTTGGAAAAAAGTGTATCAAAATCTTCAAATAGATCTTGAAAACTACTATAGTGGAACTCATTTGCCACCATTTTCAAATCAATCCTATTTTGATTTTTTCATAAATTGAAAGCTCTAATCTGCACTCCAACACCTGCCCTTTCCTTCCAACATGAGTTCTAGATCTGAATCTGAAAAACACCTGCAAAACAAAATTCAACTTGATTTTCTAATGAAGGGTTTGCCTTGATCAAATCCCTATTTTGGTAGTTAAACCTTGGAGAAAATAAAGAAACGTGCATGAAAACCCTAGCCTTAAGTGTGTCTAAGACTAAGAAATTTGAAACATGATGCAATCCTATTATAAGGTGAAAGAATATGATGCAATGATGGAAATTTAGAGATGAATGAATCACTTGTGATTATCCCTAATCACCCCAAATGAGCTCTAATGATGCATGTACCTTCCTTAGGATGAATATAGACTAATAATGGAAGATGGAATTACTTAGGAAACAAGTCTTTAGGCTTGGCTTGATGGCTAGTTGCATCTCTCCAACCTAGAATCTATCATAATTCACCATAGGCATCCATGATAAACCCTTGAAAAAGGTAGACCTTGATTGAAAGTGAGCTTGAAGACCTAGAAAAATGCTTTGATGCTGCTCAAATACTTCAACTTTACTTTCTCTTGAAATTAAAATACTCTTGTGAAAGCTTTGCTTGAAGATTCTTGGTGCTTAATTCTTGAAAATGCTTACTCAAAGTGCTTCGATATGATAAAAATCACATAGAAGCTTGTTTTTATAGGAATCAACACATAATTTACCATTTTTTAGATCTCCAAGGCTGACACCCACCAAAAACTTGAATTAAATTGATGAACTCCCGCTCAAATTTTAAAAAGACCCCAAATGGTACTCATTTGCCACACTTGGAAAATTGGTCCCACCTTGGCTTTTTGAGGTGGTTTTTTGGATTTTTTAGTGTTTTGAATGATTTTATAGGATTTTTAGGTGAAATGAGCCTCAAGATAAAAAATAATGGGTCCTAGGGGCGTATAAATGATGATTTAAATGACAATTAATGCAAGGGTACCCAAGATAGGTCCAAATTAGACCAAGGATTGTACTATCTCCAAGAAGAGAGTACAATTTTGATGGTCACATTTAGCCCCCACTTTAGTGCCCATATGACCCTACACACATATGTAAGCTAAAGGACTCTAAACAATACACTTTATAAAAGGATACTCATTCACAATATGAGAGAATGAAGCCCCCATTGTATTCATCTACAAAACTACAACATTAGGAACCACATCCTACAACACAAATTCATTAGTTCTCCAAAAAACCATTTATCTAACCTCCTTTTGAAATGAAATTTGAGGGTAGATGTATGCCCCCCCTTGATTTCACTTGCTTTATTGAGGTGGAATCAGGGTAGCAATCTAGCCACATCAAATGAGATAAGTCATATCATAGGGAATTTCTAAGTACCATACCACATAAGGATAGACATTTGATGATGTTGGGAGTGAAATTATGAATCCAACGTAACAAACGATGTTGAAAATGGAGTTCTCTAGCACCCATTATACTAATTAGATTAAAATGCACTTTTTAACCCTAATGTAGTAAAAACCCTAGTTTTAACTTACATAAGAGAAAAAAGTGAAGTAAATTGTACATTACTTTATTATTTACCTTCTTGTAGCTTGAGAGTGATTGAAGAGGAGTGAAAGATGCGTATCAAATGAGATTATAGACTTGTGAGACTAGATGTGTTGTAGGACCAGGTGGCCCACAACAAGCACTACCATCAGGTGAGTTGAATTTTCTTCCTTTACTTTGTTCTTACACAGTGATTTTATGATTTTTAAGCATTTCTAGGTTAATCTAGGGCCCTAGATTTTTTTTTTGCAAAGCGTCCCATTTCTTTGCAAATTGTCCCCTTGTTTCACAAAGTGCCCCTTTTGTTCGTGAAGTGTCCCATTTTTTCGCAAAGTGTCTTGTTTCTTCATGAAGTGTCCCAAAAGGATTCTAATGTTTCTAGGGCCTTTAGGAAAGCACACTAGAGAAAATTTAGTACACTTTTATGGTTATTGATGTAAAAATTGAAGAGTTTAGAATTCTTAAAGGACATATATTTACTTTTGTTTAGGTTCCCACCCATTCGTGGTAACATCTGGGTGGTAGGAAGATCATTCTTCTATGAGATTTATCCCCAACTCTTTTAGTGGAGGATACAAAGCTGCTGCAGACTATAGCATTATACTAGGCATACCTCATGCCCCCCTTGAGGTACCATGATGTGATGTTGATACATGCACATTCCATTTACTAACTAGAGAGGTGAATATCATGTTGGAGGACGTACACTGCATACTCCAAATCTCTATTCAAGGTGAGTGAGTACACTTCCACATAGAGAAATCATTATGTAAGATGAGAAATGACATGCAGTATTTCATTTGCAGACCAGTACATGATGAGAGAGTGAGGGAAAAAATATATTTAGCGATGCTTCTATACTCACAGACCCCACCGGTTAGATTGATTATGATGCTTATAGTAGCACTAGTACTCGTCCCTAACTAGTGGGGAGTTCACTTAAAGGGAATACTAGTACACCTGATATGAGCGATGGAAGAGCACTAGACAATATACGCCTAGGGGTGTTGTATCCTAGCTCACGTATATTATGATCTTGGATGGTTTGTATTTTGGGAGGTGGATATTATGGTACAATGTATGCTTCTATACGTTTGGTTCCTTTAGCATATCACTTGTACCAAACCTATCAGCTTCCCATATTTGATAGCCTTGGGGTATCCTCAGGCCTTCAGCTATCCTCTATGATAGTTTTTGTAGTATGGTGATTTACACTTTTGGAGGGTGTGATTTTATTGATTTGAGGAGGACGATATTGTTTGGAGACCTTATTAGCTTATGCTTTAGTGGCCAGATCAAACTCAATAAATGAGGAGATTATAGCTTGAATTTTTTTTTATTAGCAAACACAATTACGTAGTATGTCCTTTCTACTACAATCAAGTCATGTAACAGTCTGGGCATATGTAGATAGCACCTAGGGCATGACCCTTCTTTAGGAGATCAATGCAAAGTGCTCAGAGACTCGGTAATTTTGTACGATTCACTATAGAGGATGTTTTCCATAGTGATTCGGGGTACTCAGATCATGATATGCCTCTAATCTCTGATGTAGATGACATCAGTACCATAGATGACTATGAGGAGTGGTGGACAGTATCATGACCAACTCCCGTATTTCCAATGGAGGAGTCGACAAGTGATGCAAGACCACTCCCAGATGAGGGAGATGATGTAGAGGAGCTGGCCAAAGAGACACGCTACATGGTAGCAGACATATTTACAGATATCATAGGTGAGGAGTACGATGAGGATTCAGATCCTAACTATGATGGCCAGGATAGAGGAGATGAGGAGGATGATGAGGAAGACCATGAGGTGGACGAGGAGGAGGAGCTATCCATGAGCGAGGGCGATGAGGCAGTAGATGAGGATACAACAAGGCATAAGTGGGGAGATTTCTCTCCTATTTATTTGACTAGATCATGATTACTGGCTATAAGAAGCACCAGTACCCATAGTCATGGAGAGGCTAGCACATTCTCCATGCGTCCTACACACGAGGAGGCTAATTTTACACAACCTGCAAGAGATATATGTGATGATTTTTTTTTTATTATTATACTTTAAGCTCTATGGTTTATATATATCATGATGTGTGCTGATTATGCATATGGTTTCTGTCATGCAAGGTCTGTGAGAGATTTTTCAAGATCTCTATCAACAGGTGGCTATAGAGATAGTACCTCCATTAGTTGACAAGGAGGCCATAGACTTAGACTATGTGCTTGGGCACCTAATGTGGATCATGACCCAGAGTCATTTAGGCCATAGGCCAGACTATGAGAAAAATATGAGAGTTTGAGGAGGTGTGTCCATAGAGCCAATGTTGCCCCAGAGGCATAGTCATCTAAGACCCTAGCAAAGTTTGACAAACTAGAGGTAGAAGTAGTCAGGCTACTAGAAAATAGAGATCAGATAGCAGGAGCACACCAGGAGGCCCTTGGATAGATATGGGGTCTAGAGTTTTCTCTTAGTACATGTAGTCGATTGTGATCATGATCGCACACCACCATCTCCTAATAGATTGTTACCAGAAAGATGTGACCACCAGGTCCTGAGGGATCTAGTAGTGATAGGCCTCAATAGTATTGTATATATTGATGACATGTACACAAAATATATATATATATATATATATATATATATATATATATATATATATATATATATATATATATATATATATATATATATGAGCATTTGATGTTTTATTATTTACAGTGTTGAATGTTAAATGGAAATGTGATTAATTAAATAACCTTTTTAAGATTATTTAATGAATGTCTTCATGATTTAACATGCTCTATGTGATCTAATTAAAATTTATCACAGTTTCTCTTAGATGAACATTATGATTAAGTATGTTATACTAAATTAAATGCACCTATGATCTAAATGAAGAACATTAAATGCATATAAGGATCTAATCTAACATAACACACAAGATGAGCTTGAAAAGTATGAGACCTAAAGTAATCACTTAAAAATGAATTAAATAATCACTTTGGTGTTCAAGACACAAATAATTTTTTTTCAAGAACGAAGCAATGTGAGATTATATGGAATGTCATCCTCTAACTCTAACATCACTACAGATTCATACTATTCAAGTGGATTAGAAAAAATATCATTACAGATTCATGAAATTGATGGGTTCTTTGAGTAGTGTGCCATCTAGTTCAGTTAACATATATATGCACTAGACCCATAATTTTTATCGATTATGTAAGGTCCTAACAATTAAGAAAAAACTTCCCTTTTTCATTCAAGTCAGCATTGATGTTATTCTGATTTTCAAATAATACTAGGTCACCTTTGCTGAACACGTGAGGGCTAACATTTTCATTGTAAATATGTTGTCATTTTTTAGAATAAGCTTGCAGATGCTCAAGAGAATGGATGTGTTGTTCATTAAGCATTTCAAGTTGATGCAATCATTGTTCTTTATAATTTTTGTCATCAATAAGCCCTTGAAGAGAAATTCTTAATGTAGGAATCTCTAACTTGAAGGGAATTATTTCCTCCCTCCCATAGACCAGATTATAAGTAGTTCTTATAGATGATTTGACACTTATGATATAAGCCCATAGCGTGTATTGCAATTTTGTGTGCTAATCCTTCTGATGCTTGTTAATGGTTTTCTTTAAATTTTATTCAATAGTATTATTAGTTGATTCATCTTGACCATTGGATTGTGGGTAATAGGGTGTTGAGAAGTGATGTTAGATGTTAAATGTTTCTAAGAACTTCTTCATGTCATTATTTATAAATGGTGTACCATTATCATAGACTAATGTGCAGAAGGAAGTCCAAAAAGGGTAATAATGTGTTCCAATATGAAATGAAATATTACATCAGCTGTTGTTGATCGAAGGGGAATGAATTTTGCCCATTTTGTGAAATAATTTGTTGCGGTGATTATGAATGTATGTCTAACAGAAGAGGGGGTGGATATTTTCTTATAATATTTGAACCCCAAATAGTGAAAGGCCATATTGGGACTTCAGCTCATAATTCGTAAGTAGGAGTGTGGATTGGATTGCTATGCTCTATACATTTATGGAATTTTCTTACATAATCAAAACAATCTAGTTCCATATGTCTCTAACAGTTTCCAATGTGAATGAGTTTTTGAACTAATGCTCTTCCTCCAAAATGGCCACCACAAGCACCTACATGAGCTTGTTCAAGTGCTATGGGGATTATGGATTTGTTAATGCATCTAAGTATGAGACCATAAAATGATCTCTAATACAACACATCGGCAAGAATTATGTACTTAGATGTGAGTTTTAGTAAGTGATCCCAAGTGTTCTTTGTTGTTGGCTCGGGAAAGGTACTATCTTTCAAATAGTTAGCTATTATATCATATCATTCACTCGAGTCTTCCTTGGTTGTTGCTAATATTTCCTCTGTTTTATCATCAATTGATGGTTTCATGATTGGATGAACAATAAATTTAAAGTCCTTTGAAGGTTCTTGAGGCGATATAAGAGAAGCCATACTCACCATTGCATCCACATGTTGATTATCTTTTTATGGGATGTTTTCAATAGTAAATCATTCAAACTTTTCTAAAAAATTCATTGTGAGATCCTTGTATTTTGATAATTTGTCATGTTTTTCTTGATATGTCTCATTTATTTTCTTGATTACTAATTGTGATTCACCAAAGATATTAATGTCTTTCATGCCAATGATTAAAGTGACAAGCAATCTGACAAGCAATGCTTCATACTTAGCATTGTTATTTATACATAAGAAATTTAATCAAAATGACAATGGAATAGGCTTTCTTGCAGGTGGAATTATTATAACTCTAGTGACGGAGCCCATTCTACACTTAGATCCATCAAATTAGAATTCCCATGGTTTATCTTTGATTGTCAGCACACTATTGTTGGGAAAAGAGTCTTTCCTAGGCAATGCCAGAGGAGGAGTGTCAACCAAGTGGTCAGTCAAGGCTTAACCTTTAATTTTTTTTGGTCAAATAAACTTAAGGTCAAACTCAGCCAACAACATAACCCATTTAGCTATTCATCTTGATATATTTTTTTTATTAAAAAGATGTTTGAGAGGGTCACATTTCATCATCACATGTATTTTTGCATTCAATAAATAATGACACAACTTACTGGTAGCGAATACAAGAGACAAGAATTATTTTTCCGTTGTTGTACATTATTTCTCATAATCAATCAAAGTGTGATTAATGTAATAAATAAGATGCTCTTTACCATTTTCGTCTTGTTAAGCCAACAATGTTGTGAGAGCATGGGCTAATGCAACTATGTAGAGTATGAATGGTTTTTCTTGCATATGTAGCAGGTTGTAAAATAGGTGGAATTGCAAGATATTCCTTCAAACTCTCAAAATCCTATTTACAATCCTCATTCCAATCGAATTTCACATCCTTTTTGAGGTGATGTGTAAATGGTAATGTTTGATCAACTAGAGATGCAACAAAATGATAGATGGATTGAATTCTTCCCTGTAATGTGTGCAATTGAGAGATGTTCCTAGGAGGTGGCATGTTGATTATAGCATCAATCTTCTTTGTGTCCACCTTGATGCCTTTGTGAGATATGATAAAACCTAGTAGTTTCCCACTATCTACACCAAAGACACACTTTTTTAGATTTAGTATCATGTTATACTTTTGCATTCTCTCAAATATTTTTTGAAGGACATTGACATTATCTTGTCTTGTTAAAGATTTGGCTAGGATGTCATCAACATTGTCTTCCAAAATCTTATGTATGTAATCATGAAACATTAATGTCATTGCTCATTGATATGTAGTGCTCACATGCTTTAATCCAAAAGGCATCATAACCCAATAAAATTTCCCCTAAATTGTTGTGAATGTTGTTTTGTACTGATCTTGAGGGTTGATAAAGATTTGATTGTATCCAAAAAATCCATCCATGAATAACAAGGAATGTATTGTAGTCAAGTCTACTATCATGCCAATATTAGGAAGGGGAAAGTCATCTTTTAAAGATGCTTTATTCAGATCATGAAAATCTATAGACATCCTAATATGATTTTTAGGTTTTGCAATAGCGATAATGTTTGAGATCCAAGGAGAATAATCTATAGGTTGTATGAACTACCGTCAAGGAATTTTTTAATTTCATCCTTAACTAGCAAGGATATTTTAGGGTTCATTTTTTGAACCTTCTGTCTAATAGGCTTAGCATTTTCAGCAAGGACTATGTTGTGTGTTACAATCTTAGGGTCAATTACTGACATATTCAAATAAGTCGAAGAATAAAGTTCAGGAAATTCATGAAGCAAGGTTGTAGTGTCCTTTTGTTCTCCATCATCGAGGCATTGTTCTTTTTTAATGACTTTCTCTTTATCATTGATTTCCATTGCTAGATCCACTGTATCTCCTAAAGGAAGTGTGTTTGATATTGGAAATTTAGGATTGTATTCTCCATTGTTTTTGTCTACCTCACCACTCTCGTTTTCTCCATCCTTTTGTCTGGTGCTTATCATAGCACATGTAACTTTTTTCTTGCGAGGAGGAATAGATGGTTTGTCATAAATTCCTAGCCTTTGTTTCAAGGATTCATCATATTCAAAGTACTTCCATGATGGTGGTACATCCATATCAAGCAATTCAAGATGATTCATAGTGAGTTTTATTTTTGGTTTGCATGTGATAGTATTGATGTTTAACAATGGTCTCTTTGATGCTTGTGTAATATGAGAAGGATAATATCCCAAACCAATCTTTGTTTCTTGTACGTTAGGCTCTATAGGAACCATAATTCCTTGTTCTTTCTTCTCGCATCCTTTAGCATTGTAACCCAATTATTTCAAAAGCTCATAACCTCTCCCATAATTTTTTTCCATTTATTTTGAGTTTGGTGGTTATTGATAATTGATATCATCAAAGTTGGTTGTATAACTTGTATCCTCTTCAAGACTGGATGAGGTAGATGATTATGAATTTTCTTCAAAATTCTAAGTTGACATGACCATTTGTTGCACTTGTTTGTCATCTTCTTTTCTTGTGATATATGTACTCTCCCATAAATGAAGGTGTGAACTCCAAGGAACCCCAATCATCATCCAATAATTTTGACACTATTTCCATTTCTTTCTTTTCTTCTTTTAAAGATTATATGTTGGATGTTGGAAGTAATGTGCTTAGAGGACTTGTCATTCCTATTTCAACTTGTAAGCAACTTTCAAGCTTGGGGTCCATGTCAACTTGGTATACCTTGTTGTCATAGATATATTTCATAATATGATGAAGATTTGAAGGCACCACATGCATCTCATGAATCCATGGTCTTCCCAAAGGAAGATTGTATGAAAGGTCATGAGGCATAACATGAATAATAGTTTGTAATGTAGCCTTTCCAACTATAATAGGTAAAGTAATCACATCGAGTGGTTGTCTTCCCACATTGTCAAATCCTCGAATTGATAAAGAGTCAAGTTCCATCTTTGATTTATCTACTCACAACATATCTAAGAGTTTCACACTACACACATTAAGGGCCGAGCCATTATCAGCAAGGGCCCTCTTTATTCCTATTCTATTGAATTGAGTTATTATCATAAAGGCCTCATTTTTATTTCTCAATGCCAAAGGGAGCAGCTTATGTTGGTGAAAGGTAATTTCTACATTAATTGTATTCATTCCTTGTATTAAAGCTACCACATTGTTTGCATTTGTACCAGGAGTGACCACTACTTGTTATAAAGTGGTTTGAAGCATAGGGCGATAGTTAGGGGAATTTTGAATTAGGTCCCATAGGGATATTTTTACAAGAGTATTCTTAAGTTGTTCAACAAGATCATACTCCTTCCCACTATGTGAAGATAAATGAGGGGAACTAGGAAATATGGGATTAGGAAAAGGTAAGGCTATTGGGGTTGGTTGTTGTGGTTGTGGATTATTCCTAGTGTTATATGTATGAGAAATGGTATTATGACTCAGATGTTGCAATACATTATTCTTAGGTGGATAAATGATAAAATCAAGATTGTTTGTAGGTTGTGGTTTATGCAAAGGTGGGTAAAGGATGAGTTGAGGTTGAATCACATTAAATTCTCTTGGTTTTGGTTTCTCATAACAAGCCTTAGTGGATGAACCTTGTGAAAGGAAGTCCTCAAGGCTTTTTATATCATATCAAAGTCATCTCTACTAAAAGGCTTGGGCTTGTTAATAAGTTGAAATTCTCTTTGTTTAGGTTTGTTTGAACAAACCTTAGTGGATGAACCTTGTGAGGTGAAGTCCTCAAGGGATTCATCTAACATATCAAAGTCATCATGACTAAAAGGATTGAAGGTTAAACTAACAAAGGGTTTTAACATGCTTAAGTAACTATATATCTATGCTTGTTTAAGTTTAATCTTTTTGGTGCTTCTTTATGATCTATGGCTAATGTAGTCTAATCTAAATGCTAAAAATGAAAATTACAAACATCTACTTCTATCTTCAATTTTAATGAATGCAAATGACATTATTTCTAATGATTGGAGTGTAAAAAAAAGCTACTAAAATGAAATAAAAAAGTAATGAAAGAAAACATAAGCTTAAAACCTAGAAATTCAACTCTGGAAACAATAGTTGAAATTTTGCATTGGGACTGATTTTCCAAAGGCGGCGAATGAGTCCCAATTGGGATTTTTTTCTTAATTTTCAATTTTTTTTGGTTTATTTTTATGTTCTCTATGCTTTATAACCTATATTTAGGATGCAAATGCAATTTTTCAATAGTTTTCAATGAAATTAAGTGCACAAATGCAAGTTATATGAGCTTCTCACTAGTGCAATATTGAAAACCCTAGAATGAAAATTAACCAATGCAAAACCTAATGCAATGTTAATGCAAGCTAAATGTAGGATGTAAATGCACTCCAAATCAAAATTATGATGATCTAAATGTAGGTTCACCAAAATGGAACCTCTTAAAATGGCGTAGATAAATTATGGATTAGGATATATTATGTATTCACACCTAATTTCAAGGAGACTCCACTCAAGGATAACCCTAGACATCTAATTGAAAAGGATATTGAAATATTACAATAGGGCTATCCTAGAGATTGAATGATAGATAATGAGGGGTTCACCACCAAGTATAAAACTAGAAAAGACAATGAAATGAAAGATGTAAAACAAAACCCTAATTTAATGCAATTACCTAGAAAATGCCTCAAAAATGTGAGAAAAATAGAACATAAAAGAAAAAGTGTGAATGATGTACACCTGGAAACCTTGAAGTGATTGGTAGCAGTTCTAAAATTCTAGAAATTTTGACTCTTTGACTAATTAGGAATCATTCACCAACCTAGGCGAATCAATCCCAAATCATGGTTTCTACACAAGAATTTGTTTAAAAAAAAGGGTATTAGAATCTACAAATAGATTTAGAAAACAACTATAGTGGCCTGACTCATTCGACACTATTGCCGAATCACTCCCCTTCCACTTTTACATAAATTGAAAGCTCCGATCTACACTCCCACACCTACTCTTTCCTTCCAACTTGAGTTCTGGATCTGAATTTGTGAAAAAAACCTACAAAAAAAAATTCAATTTGAATTTGTAATGGGGGGTTTTCCTTGTTCAAACCCCTAGTTTGGTAATTAAACATTGGTAAGAATAAATAAATGTTCATGAAAACCCTAGCCTTAAGTGTTTCTATGACTAAGAAATTTGAAACATGATGCAATCCTATTCTAATGTGCAAGAATATGATGCAATGATGGAAATGTAGAGATGAATGACTCACTTGTGATTATCCCTAATCACCCCAAATGAGCTCTAATGATGCATGTACCTTCCTTAGGTTGAATATAGAGTGATAATGGAAGATGGAATCACTTAGGAAGCAAGTCTTTAGGCTTGGCTTGATGGCTAGTTGCATCTCCCCAACCTTGAATCCATTATGATTCACCACATGCATCCATGATCAACCCTTGAAAATGCTAGATTTTTATTGAAAATGAGCTTGAAGACCTATAAAAATTGTTTGATGCTTCTCCAATGCTTCAACTTTACTTTCTCTTGAAATGAGAATGTTCTTGTGAAATATTTTCTTAACACCCACCAAAAAACATGAATTAAATTGATGAATTCTTGCTCAAATTTGAAAAAGACCCCAAATGGGACTCATTAGCCACACTTGGAAAATTTATTCCACCTAAGAGGACCATTTTCCCAAGGTGGTGAATGAGTCCCACCTTAGCTTTTTGAGGTGGGTTTTTGGATTTTTTGGTGTTTTGAATGATTTTATAGTAATTTTAGGTGAAATGGGCCTCGAGATCCAAAATAATGGGTCATAGGGGCCTATAAATGATGATTTAAAGGATTATTAATGCAAGGGTATGCAATATAGGTCATAATTAGACCAAGGATTGTACAATCTCCAAGAAGGGAGTACAATTTTGAGGGGTAACACTCATTTCAACATTAGATGACCTAAATTCTACAAGAAAAGAAAGTGAAGAATTGAAGATAAAATTAAAAGAGGGAAAAGAAACAATAATCATTTTTAATGTTCATGTTGAAGAAGGTAAAATGGTTGAAAATTTTCTAAATAATAAGCTAAATGAAAAATTACCTAAATGCTCCAAACTTGAAGAAGAATTTGTTTTCTTTTAAGAAAAGATTTGGAGAAATCAAAGGTTCAATTAGGAAAGGTTTTGAAACTCAAGAAAAGCACTAATATACTTGATGTGATAATCAGTTATCAAAGATCCATAAAATATAAGGGTGGTCTTGGATTTGAAAAAAGATCAAAACTCAAATGTTGATATCCCTGAATTCAAAAAAGATAAGGACTCTATTGAGGACTCAAAAATGAAATGGTGAAAGGAAGAAATCATACGATAGCTTAATAAAGGTCTACAATCAAAATAAGGGCTTCAAGAGATCTCCTCCTAAACATACTACTACTCCCAGTTCTCACATTCCTTTCATGGTTATTTTTATTCTTGCAACAAGTTTGGTCATAAGTAAAAAAAATGTAGAACTAGGGAAAGAAGAGATGATTGTATGAGGACAAACTCTTTTTTCCATTCAAGACATAATGTTATGAATCTATCTCATTCATTTTATGGCTACTATGTCTATGCATGCAATAAGTTTGGTCATAGGGCTGCTAACTATAAAACTAAAAGAAGGATAGATTGTTAAGCCCCTAAATATAATATTGTATGCTACAATTATAATAAATTTTGTCACAAAGAAAGATTCTATGAAATTGGATTTGTGAAATCAAATCTTTAGCAAAATAAAACAAAGAAGAAGAAGGAAGCTACAAAAGTTTGGAGAAAAAAACAAGAACAAGACAATGAAATGAAGAATGGAACTATGCTTGTGCATTGTGCACAATATGTCATGATTGATTGAAAAGTGCATTCTCTCAGAGGGATCTATCATCTACAAAATAGTTTTAGCCCCATAAAAAATATAAAATTTTGGAGATCATAGCATGAAAATTATTTTGTAATGAATCATCTAAGGTATAATGATTTCTCAATTAGGTTGAATCTATTGCTAAAATGTATAGAGTAAATACATTGTGAAGAGGACTATAGAAAGAATATTGATATATATAAAGACACAAAGAACTCCAAAAACTATTTGCCTAAAAAGGACAAGGTGCATTAATTGTGGAAAGTTAAGGTAAATGCAAAATTAGTTGTACTTGAATTTTCACAATTTTAGCTCATTTGAATCAAAATAATTTTTCTCCTAATATGAGGAAATAAGAAGGCATCCAAAGAAATCTTGTGAATTCAATTAGAATTGCGTTGAAAGGGTATGTGTAGAATCATCATGAAAAAAATAGGCCCTTAAAAAATTGAATAAGTTATCTATATTATTTCAAAAATATGTAAGAATAAAATCTATAGAAAATTTAATGTAGTTTCTAAACTGCTAGGCTTTTTTATAAAAAAAATCTATTTGGTGAAAATTTGAAATTTCAATGCAATAGTACTTAAATTCTAGGGAAAAAATAAGAATTAGGTGTGTCTGACCACCCTAACCACAATAAAATGATATTTTTTTTATAATATTTTAGATATACGTAGAGGACTCATGTGCTGATGTGATGCATATTTTTTTGTAATTTTTTTCCAAGTAAATAATTATGATTTTTTTATTACAAATTTTAAAAAATATAAAAACTAGTATGTCTGACCACCTTAACTTGGTCTAAACTTCATGAAATTCATTTTTTCTCTTACCTTATAGTATTTGAAGCATAGAATGTGATGCATGTTTCAGATTTTAAAAAATGTGATACTGTTTGAAAGCTATAGATGTTTTTCAATCAGCCTATCAATCAAGACTTTAGTCATAATTAAAATAGAAAATGAATAATAATTAATTATTAAATTCAAAGTAAAACATAATTTATATTGGTGGAAAGCTAAGAATCTCCTTTAAAAACCCTTTTTGTTTCATCAATTTTGGGTAGAAAAAGAGTTGTCAGCCACATACCCTCCACATACCCATCATATTGCAACTTTTTGGCCCATCTTGATCCTGCACATACCCGAAAGTGAAACTATAGTGATAGAACATAGAGGTATTTTTTAAATTTCTCATAAAACATAGTTTCTAAAGTTTGAAATGGAGACTCCACAATTAGTTGATGTCTTTGAGAAGTAAAGGAAGAAGTATAAGTAATATGCATTCAACCAATGGAGGTAGATAAGGATGGCACATTTCAAAAGTTAATGCTAATGTGGTGTGCATAGAAGATGTTAGAATATATATCCATCCTCCTATAAATGAAATTTACCACATAAAGTTTGAAGTGTTGAGGCATACCTTGCTAGATGATGATTATGTCGGATATAAAGTAGTTTTCAAATTTATCGACAAAAGGGTTGGATATATGGAAGGAATTCTCTAATTTTGTGATAAAATTAAATGGGTAAGGATCATTCTAATTAGATTCCATGATGAATTTATCCACTTGGAAAAACCCTATAGGATCACTAAAGATGTAGTTAAGACATTGATTGGGTTATGTTAAACTAAAATTCTTTCGATGATGCAAGAAATCAATAATGAGAGGGTTACATAAATAATGCTATGAAATTTGACAAGTGAATCCTAAGCATAATTGAAATTACTTATTTAGGGGTTAAGTATACTTCTATCGATGGGATTGCATATAAAGTATACTTAACCAACATAAAATGCTCAACAATTGCTACTACATTCCACATAGCATACCAAATGGTCAATGAAGGAAAGGAATTTTAACTATGTGAATTGATGAGGGAATAACAATTTGGAAATCTCATAAGAACCAAGGAGAATAGATATAACTTCATGTATGGGTCTCTAATCATTTGGTTGGAATTTTATTTCTTGAATGACCTACTTGGCTTCAAGGGAAAGGTATAGAAATAACACATTTCATTTTCCACATATATTAGAAGCCACATGAGAGGGTTTAATGATAAGAAGGCTTGAAAATATACATACTAGGTATTCTTCAAGAATCTGCAAGCAGAAATGCAGGATGGGGAAAGTATTCCCTCTAATTTGGTGAGAAAATATAAAAATGAGAGTATCTTTTTGGTTGATAAGGACTAAGTATGCTACATAGAAGTTTTGGAACATGGAACCTCTCAGATTCCATGATTTCCATATGAAGTATACCTTGAAGAAGTTAAAGCATACATTGAAAATTTGTTGAGAAATCCCAAGGATTCACCTGTAGAGAGATTTGGAACCTATAGGGAGATCATGGATAAAATTATCTAAAAAAAGGTGAATGATTCCAGTGAGAAAATAATAGAAATTTTTCTTTAGAAATTGGGAAATCTGCGATACACCAAGATGACACCTCAAACCTCTACCTTGTCTCTAGAAACTATTCCCTCAGACTTTGAGGAAACCATTCTAGAGAAAGTGTAAAGAAGATCTATTAGATCAACCTTTGTAGCTACAACTCCTTCACAACCATCTTGATCAAGTCAAAGAAGAAAATCTACATCTGAAACCAAGTCACAAACAATGGCTACTAAGAAAAGGCAGGAAAGGCCTAAGTAGCAAAATAAAAGGAAAAAGGATGAAAAAAAAGAGACTGAAGTGTTGAGAAAATATGTCTCAACCTTGCAAGTATATAAAGTACTATTGATACGTTAGCATGGGGGGGTTGTAGGGGGGTACTCCCCTATGGGAGTCTATGGGGGCTCATTCCCCCAACTAGTGATCTGGGGGCAGTGCACTCCTACGAGGGTTTGTGGGAAACACCCCTAAAAGCCACATTTTATGTATATTTTATTATTGTAAATTTGGACCATTCATCATTAGGTTTCACATTTAATGGTCAACATTTTGTTGGCTTGACTTTCCGTAGGAAGCAACCCTATTTTATGAGGGCATTGTATTATTATTGTGGATTATGATGTATATTGAGAGTTTGGTAGTAGTTGTGTTGTCTCTGGACCTCTAAGTGGTGATACTCTTGTGAGAAGCTTTTTCAACAAGTATATTATAATCTTTTTTATTTTTGAATAATATATTGGGCAGCTTTTGGAGTGTGGGGTTTTTCTCTCGAAAGGTTTTTCCACATGTAAATCACTATGCTATGCTATGCATCATATTTATGTATATTTCTATTTAAGTTTTTGTAATTATTAAAGATCTATAAAAGTTTTGTAGTATTCTCCTCTCAAGCTTAGAGTAGGAAGTTGTTTCACTAGGTTAGCTTCTTTACATGAAGAATAAGAGAAAGGGGAGGAAGGAACCTCCAAACTAAAAGGAAAAGGGATGAAAAGTAAGAAAACTCCTCTAGTGGTATCTACTCATGAGTTGTTCCAATTAGAGGAAATCTTAAATGGAATTATAAGTCATGGATTACTATAGGAGACTACTAAAATACATTTAGAAGTTACTCTTGAGGATCAAAAGACTATTGAGATGGAAATAGTCTTGTATATGATAAAATATAATTTTCCTCTAAGTGACATCATTGAAAAATCTCTAGAGAGTCTAGCTCGATCTTTGAGGCAAAAGAGAGAAAAGGCCATTGAAATGGATGATGAGTTAGAAGGAAGAAGCTATTGTTAAAGATATATCATTGGTCTCCTAAGAAGAAAAGTATAAAAAAATTTAAAGGCAAGATCAGGAATTAAGAAAAAAATGAAGAGTGGAGATCCTCATAAGCATGGAAAAGGAAGATAGAGATAAAATACAAAATAAAACTAAGGATGTTATCCAAAAAAATTCTTGAGGAAGTAAGAGAAGCTAACAATTTGGAACAACCACATATGTCTCCTCACCATGACATTGTTCAACACAAAGCACAAGAGGAGGAAGAAGATCAAGTAAAACATAATGTAGAGAATGCTTCTCCTAATCATGGTGTGTATTATAGATCCCCTCTAGATAACACTGATCAGTAGGATCAAAAAATGAAGGAATATACATCTACTTCTAGAGTAAATGTACAAGAAAATACAAAGGTATATTCATCTGCATCTCCCATTGATTCCATCAAATAATTCTTCTCTCAACCAAAATAAATCTAGCCTACTGTTTCTCCATAATTGTTGAAATTTTCAATATTTAGCTGACAAGTTAACATGTTTGATATATCTCACCTCTATATAAGTTACAACTTGGTGACATATTCCATTCCTCCACAAGGGAAGAAACATTGCAGTAGCAAGTGGATTGTTCAGGGATATTGTAGGAGTTAATAAAAAATTTGGAAACAAAAATTCCAAATGAAAAAATGGATTCCTCTCTATTACCAACTCAATAAATAAAATAGTTGATAGAATATTTCAAGGAACATTCTTTATCTCATCTCAAACAATAGGCTGACTAAATCCTTTGGGAAAAGTGCAAAGGCACATGAAAAGCTACAAACCTACATAAAATATATTAAGAAGTGTATGGAGGAGTCAAAGGTATTATACCTTTTCTATTTGCAATGGTGTACAACTAAAAATGTCTCAAAGATATGATAAATACCATGAAAATTTAGATAGAAAATGCGGTTGCCACGTATGATCGTGTGTAAGATAGTGGTAGTGTCATTAGGGCACTAGTAGATAAATTACACTCCCAAGTATAGAAATTACAAGATCAAAGGGAGGAGATAAAATGAAAAATCAAATAATTCTGGGAGGTAGTAAAACTAAAGTTAGCATCTCTATTTTCCCACTTAACAAAAGAAAAAAGTGTTGAACAAAAGAATCATGTTTCATCCAAGTGCACGAA
This sequence comes from Sequoia sempervirens, assembly GCA_007258455.2. NCBI lineage: Eukaryota > Viridiplantae > Streptophyta > Pinopsida > Cupressales > Cupressaceae > Sequoia > Sequoia sempervirens. The sequence goes on from VDFB02049217.1 coordinate 146,926,485, forward strand.
GAAGCAGAAGATGATTATGCTCAATTGGTAAGTCAAGTATAGATCACAACTTATGCAAAGAAACAATATGACAACTCTTTTACTCAGTTGAATTCAATTTACAAAATATCCTTCCATTAGGTTAGCACTAAGTATGTCTTGATGCAAGACAGTTTTTTTGTGACAATCTTTTGATAACTTGTAAATATGAATAGTAGAAAATTAATAAGAATTCTATATATATATTATCTATGTAAATAAATGAAATTTGTGGAGTAATCCACTTCTCAAGGGGAGTGGACTATCAAATATTGTACAAATAGGGCAAAACTATTTATTTTTCAAGAATAGAAGAAGACCACCTACCCTTTCCCTTGATGTCAAAGGGGGGGAGAAAATGGAATAACTGGTAAGTTTTTCCTTTAGAAATGAAGGGGGAGATTATTGGAAAATTTCATAGTAGTATGTTCTCATTGGTTTCAACTTATGTTTCTACAACATGCACTTATATGCTTTCTATTGTAGGATTGTGATTGATGGGCTAATGTAGACATTGGTACATTGTTGTAACTTATCTACCAAATTTTATGTTTTATCTCAAAGTGATTCAAATGTGATGTTCCTAGTAAAATTCTTCACATGAGATATAAAAAATAATTGCATAAGTCTCCAAAATATGAAGAGAACAAAGGTTGGCACCACAAGAGCTATGTCTAATGCTCCACATTTCTCCACAAATGAAGATATTATCTTGTGGTTTTAAGGGTAGCTCTACACAGCTATGTGGTATTCATATTTCAAGTTTATATGCATAAGTTTTACCATAGAGTATTTTAGTCTTATTAGAGTATCCACTTGTTGAGTTTCATTGTGATTGCTAAGGAACAACTAGATATATCTGCATTTCACCACATCATGGTGTCTTGCGTTATGTTTTTGGATTTATGCTTCTTAAGATTTTTTTTCTACTTATTACAAGATTCACTTGTGTTGCTACACCACTTATGTTTCTATAAATGGCAGTGTGTTGTCTATATTCTATGAACTTCGTAGGTTGGTTTGTTTGTGTTCAAATGACTTACAGTATCAAGTAATGGCTTGAATTTATGTAAAATAGTTTTGAGAAGCATTATTGGGTCTCTACATGTTCTTTGGATTATTTTCAATTTTATATCTAATCCTCTCCTATACCATAGTCTATCTGAAGTTTATATCTTGATCTCTAAGTGTTTGCACCAGCATGAATTGATCTAAAATGAAAAAGGAATGCACAAGAGTGTTATTACAATCCATATCAATATGTTGGAGTGATATGTATAGAGTTTTTTGGTCTCTCTATTGCCACCTTGGTCTAGTGTTGATGCATGATAATTTACATGTTTACTAGGCCAACATGACAGGTTGTGTTGCTTGTGCCAATTATTTGGATATGTGTGTGGTTTTGTAATACCCCTCGTGTTGTTGTTACTTTCTAGATACTCTTTTATGTTGAGTTGTGTATTTGAGATTGTGATGGTGATTGTGTCACCGGTTTGATTTGTGTGGATTTATAGTTTAGCTTGGTTGGATGCGCATGATACTGCTTATTATGATTTATGACATATGATATGTGGTGTTCATACTATTTGGATATGTTATTGCCTTTGTGTGGTACTATGTTGTGATGATATGGTTTTATGCTTATTTCTAGACATGGGTTATGATGTGTATGCTTGTGGGTCTTGGTGAAAGGATGAGGTAGCATCACTTGCTCGTGAGTGCCTTGCTACATCATGACTACCTTTCATAGTGTGTCTATACTAGAGATTTATATGTTATTTGACATTGGTTTTATGTAGGATGCAAGTACTGGACACCGACTCCACTTGTGTTGTTAGGTCTGAGCGTGTCTCACAAACCCAACAAGTATGAAGTTAAAAAAAAGAAGTTGATAAGGAAGTGTCCCCGTCTAATTTTGTCACCCCCATTGTTGTGTCTAAGGGTTTCGTTTGTCCACAACCCCATCTTTGCTTCAGTATTGTTTTGTGTTGGTCATTTATTATAATCTCTGTATTTGTGTCATTTAGTTAATGATTATGTTTGATATTTCCTTGGTAGATTATTAATGTTATTTAATTAAAAGAATTAAATAGTTAGATGAATGTGCTAAATTAATTATTAAATTTAAATTCATTAAGTTTTAAAAATTGCTAATTTAAATGTTGACTATTTAATTAAAGGATAAATAAATTAAGTAAATAATATTTTTTATAATTATAAATTGTCATTTTGTAAAAGGGGATAATGTAATCTAATGATTTCCTATTAATTATTAAGTTGAGGATAAATATTGAAATAAAGAGATCTTTTTATTAATTTTTGTGTGATAATTATGAGCTTTAAACCAAATAAAAATAAAAGAAAAGGATTTCATCAAAATATAAATAAATGAGGAAAAGAAGAAAAAAGGACAAATGCATGTTGATCTTTCTATTCAAAAACAAAAAAGCAATTGAAACTTGCTACTTTAATTATTATTTTTTTGTTTTCAAAGTTGTTTTTAATTTAATTGGAAAAAAAAAAAGAATTTTTCAAAACTTGTATTTTGTGGGTGGTTTTTGAACAAGAAACAGTGTCTGCAAAATTTTTTCTTTCTTTTCATTTCTCTGTAAAAATTTATACATAAATTAGCTTGAAAGAAAAAAATTTGGAAAAGCTGCTGAGGAAAGAGGGAGAAACATAGAAATTTTGGGTTTTGCATGAAATTAGGGGTAGAATGATTGCATTTGGTTGATTGTGTTGGAAGAAATATTGGGTTGGTGTTTCTCGGGGGGTGGTTGAAGCTGCACTTTAGAAATTTGGAATTCATGTCAAATCCACACTCGTTTCAATTAATTAAATCCAGGTTCTTTTCTTTTCTGAAATTGTCTCTACTTCTTATAATGGATTGTTGGATGATTGTGCTATTTTGTAAAATTCAATACTTGCTTGCTTGTTTAGAAATTGTACTCTCTAAAGAATTTCAAATCTTGATTGTTGTAAACCCAAATTGTGTGTTCATTACGTTTCTTGAGATGCTCAATTTTCAATGTATAAACAACAAGATTGCTATCTGAAAAATTGAATTGCATGGGTGCTCCTGTAATTTGTTTATCAATATATTGATTTAGCTTGCTTCCCTGCCAATGTCATTCACTTGATAACTTTTAATCGATCTATTAGTGCACCCTTAGTTGAGATTTTATACCATGGAATGAGATCTCTTTGAAATCTTCTATCAAGTAGTTCATGCACTGCCTCTATGTTTCTTCTTATTGTGTATACATTTGATTCAATAACATAAGAGGGCATAAAACATGTGCCTTTTTATCATTTCTTTAGTCATCATATGGAGACTGTAGCCGGTCCTATATTTTCTCCTACATGAAGTGCCAACACTGCCTTGTTTAGTGTGTTGGGTTGGTCTTTAGCTGCACAAGAAATATGGTTGTTCCACAACCAAATTGCTATTTCATAAATTATAAACGAAATGCTTGGGTTTCCTTATTATTTCATATAGGTAACTATGTACAACTTTCCAATGCTTTAAAATATAACAATGTTATGCTATTTCTTTGTTGGTGTGTATTCTCCTTTTGGGCACATCTCTAATGGGGTTTTCTTAGTGTCATTCAAATTACTGATATTGTTGTTGTAGATCATATGAGGGTTACTCTTCTTACGTTTCCCCTCCATGTCCTTGGTTTGTTTGATGGACAGCAGCAAAGAGCTACTGAGCACAACCCATGGTTGTTGTGCACAACATCCACTGGCTCTTGTACGCAATCCATGTAGGGCTATGTCTGATTGCTAAGTCCGTATAATATGTTGTATGTATGGAAATATGTTTATTGCATTCCCATGATTATTATATTGATTTAATCTTGTCATACTGGTTTATCACTTGTGAATGTTCTAATGTTAGAGTTATGATGGTTGAATGGTTTATATTAATGAAATTCATAATTTTGTTTATTATCGTTTCGTTATGGGTAAGAATACATAATGTTACCTTGTGTACCCTGAAGGACTTAGGTGATTAAATTGTATTCATTTAGTTGAATTATATGCATTGGAATCTTAATATGCATACCTTATATGTTTTTTTTTAAAATTGTGCATTAGTGATTTTCATTTGGAGTTTGCGTGATGGGGCATTAGAACTTGGTATCAGAGCCAGGTTTACAAATGCTGGGTTCTCTAGGTAGTTTGAGTCCATTAGGCAACCTTTGCATTTAACTTTTGATCTCACATGTACCCCTCTATTGATGTGTAGGAATATGCCTTAGCGTGGATTTCATGGCCGAGGAAGAGGCTAGGGTGGTGGCCACAAGGCCAACTGCCAAATTCCATCACCTCTGAGTTCCCACATTCAAAACGTGAGGAATGCCAGATTTCCCAAAATAATCTGGCAGGTGGTGGTCAAAACTCAAAGTAGCTGGGTCTTGAAGAAGGCTAGTTGCGACAACTTCTTGAGGCGGTTCTAGGTCATTTAGGCCCTAGGCTAGTGGAGGAAAAGCGTGTGGAAAGAGAAAGGGAGAGATCACCAAGACATGGAGAAATGGCTGTAGAGCAGGATGCAGTAGTGGTGGGTCACATGAGAGACCTATTGAGAGCATGGCCTCCCACATTTGATGGTTCTGGTGGAAGTCTAGAGACAGAAACATGGTTGATTGATTTGGATAGATGCTATTCTATGCATCTGTATGACAGTAATACCAGGGCTAGGTGCACCATCATGCGCCATCATGCACCTTAGAGGCTTCACATCCACTTTGTTGTGGTTTGAATAGTAGAAATTGCATCTTGACATCAGTATGGTGACTTGGGAATTGTTTATAGAGAGGTTTAGGGCCCGTTTCCTTTTTGATCACTAGAGGTAGTGCAGGGCAGATGAATTCCATGAGTTGAGACAAATGGCAATGTTCATTAAACAATATGAATGCCATTTTTATGAACTCAAGCAGTATGCAAGAATTGGTAATGATGAGGAAATGCTTGTGCAACACTTTGTTAGGGGATTAAACACCAGATTTAGTGGAGTCTGAGTCTTCAAGCCAAAGATAATGGAGGTAGTTGTTGAGAAGGCTCGTCTAGTAGAAGAAAACTTGGCAATAGCATTGGGAGGCCATACAGGAGTTGAAATCAGTAGTGCACCAGCATCAAGTTTTGCTTCTAGAGGTGGGCAGCCTCAAGCTATAGGGTCTTCCAAGAGTTATCATGCACCCTCTAAGGGTGGTCAGTAGCAATAGCAACAATCCCAACCAAAACACAATAATTCACGCTGCCTTAATAGAGTGGTAGATCTCAAGCCAAAAATAATCAAAATTAGCAACAAATTTAGTAGAACTATTTTGAGCAGCTTGCACAGAGTACACAATTAACACTCAATAGAGGTAGTTTTCAGAAATCAAATGCACCGTCTGGTGGCAGAGGTTTTGGGCAAGGCACAAGTTGTTTCTCCTATGGGCAACATGGACATATTGCTAGACAATGTCCACAGAGGAACATTACAGGATTTATTTACAGAACAACTACTTCTAAGTTGACAGTGGGTGATGCGGGTAGATCACACTGAGTGTTCACAGTAGTTGACAATCAGCAAGATGAACATCAGGGCACTATTGTTGGGATATCAGGTGTGTACAAGGCACTAGTATTTCCATTCTCTTTGATTTTGGAGCATTAGATTCATTTATCTCTCCTTCAGTAGTAGAGTGTTGTAGACTAGTGGCAACAAGGCAAGGCATTAAGTGGTAGGTCAAATTGGACTCCAGGGAAAAGGTAGTTGTTTAGTCACTCGTTTAGGGCTACAATTTCCAAATTAGGTCACTTGTGACTATGGTGGATCTTTGAATCCTACCTCTTCGTTCATATGACATTGTTCTAGGTATGGATTGGTTGAGTGTCCACCATTCTTTAATTGATTGTCGATGCAAGGCTATGCATTGTGTTGACGATTCAGGTAATGAGGTTGAGATCATTGGTATACAGAGACCTATCTCACTATGGTTGATCTCATCCATGCAATTGAAAAGGTTTTTTTGTCAAGGGTGTCTACTGTTTGTTGTGTCAGTCAATGACTTGGAGATGGGAGAGATTCAAGAGGTTTCATTAGATGGCTATTCTCTCCTTAAGGATTTTTTTTATGTTTTTCCAAGTGAAATTCCATGGATGCCACCAAAGCATGACATCGACTTTAGAAATGATCTTATACCCAGAGTCGAGCCTATATCTCGAGCTCCATACTGGATGACAACACAGGAACTATAGGAGCTTCGTTTGCAGTTGGAGGAACTTTTAGAAAAAAGGATTCATTCATCCTAATGTTTCTCGTTGGGGAGCACCGGTAATATTTGTGAACAAGGTCAGCTCACTCTATTTGTGCATTGATTACAGACAACTTAACAAAGTGACGTTCAAGAACTAATATCCACTATTGAGAATTGATGACTTGTTCAATTAGATAAAAGGGGATCAGGTATTCTCTAAGATTGATCTTAAGTATGGTTACCATTACTTATGAATAATCAAAGCTAACATACACAAAATTGCATTTCACACTTGTTACAAGCATTATGAATTCACTGTTATGTCGTTCGGGTTGACAAATGCACCATAAATTTTCATGAACCTAATGAATGGAGTCTTCTGAACCTACTCGGATGGGTTTTTTCTTGTGTTTCTTGATGATATCTTGATTTACTCAAAATCAATGGAGGAGCATGAGGAACACTTGAGACTGTTGTTACAATGCTTGAGGGACAATCAACTATTTGCTAATCTAGAAAAGTGTGAGTTCTACAAGACTGAATTGAAATACTTGGGTCACGTCATCTCAAGTGAAGGTATTGCAGTGGATCCATCAAAGATCCAAGCCATCATCGATTGGGCGACACCAAAGAATGTTCCTGAGATTCATAGTTTTATGGGGTTAGCAGGCTACTATTGGTGGTTCATTCAATGCTTTTCGAGGATCGTGCATCCCATCACATCTCTTCAGAGGAAAGGGAAGAATTTTTTTTGGTCAGAACAATGCTAGTCAACATTTCAGACCCTTAAGGAAAAGTTGACTAGTGCACCTATATTAGTTGTTCCTGATCCTACTGGGGATTTTGTGGTGTATAGATGCTTCCTTGGAGGGCTTAGGAGTCATCTTGATGCAAGGACATGTAATTTCTTATGAGTACTGCAAGCTCAACGATCATGAGATAAATTACCCCACACATGATTTGGAGTTAGCCACAGTTGTTCACGCCCTTGTGAGATGGAGGCAGTTCTTATTGGGACATCGGTTCAAGCTTTGTAGCAATCATCGCAACTTGCAATATATCTTTACGCAGCCAAACCTGAATGCCAGGCAGAGGAGATGGATGGAATTCCTTTGCGAATATGATTTTGGGGTCAAGTACATTCAGGGAAAGGAGAATGCAGTGGCAGATGCTTTCAGTTAGTGGAGACATCATATTTTTGCAGTGACTCTCGAGGTGGATTTGAGGAGTCAGGTCCTAGTGGCACTTCCCACAGATAGTTGGTATTAGGAAGTGAGATCAAAAATTGAATCAGGTAGACCTTTGGAAGGAAAATTTATAGGTTACTCACTTGAGTCTGATGGTATTTTGAGGTATTTGGGTCTTATGTACGTGCCTCTTGTAGAGGGTCTTCATACCCTAATTATGACTGAGGCACATTAGACTCCCTATTCTTCTCATCCGGGATTTAAGAAGATCTATGTGGACCTTTGTGCACTATATTTTTAGGCTAGCATGAAGAGGGATATTGTAGATTTTGTGGTGAAATATTTGGAATGTCAAAGATTCAAGGTAGAACACCAACATCCCGCAGGCCTTTTATAGCCTCATCTCATTCCTGAATGGAAGGGGGACATAATATCAGTGGATTTTATTATGGTTTTTCCTATGACTTCTCGATGACATGATGCTATCATGGTCATGGTTGAAGGATTGACCAACGTGGCACACTTCTCCCTCATTTGATCATCTTACACTACTTCTTTGATTATTAGAATTTTCATGGAAGACATTGTTTGCCTACACAACATTCCACGAAGGATCATTTCTGATAGAGATCCAATGTTCACTTCTACATTGTGGACATCCTTGCAGCATGCCTTAGGGACCCAACTGAATTTTAGGTATGCCTACCATATGGAAATAGATGTTCAGACTGAGAGGGTTAACCAGGTTCTTGAGGACATGCTTCGTATGTACATAATGGATCAACAGTCACGTCGGCAAGACTATTAGCATCTGGTGGAGTTTTCCTACAACAATGGATATCATAGCTCGATTGGTATGGCTCCCTTTTAGGAACTTTATGGAAATCCTCATCAGACCCCACTAAGTTGGGATTGTCTTGAGGACAAAGTTCTCCTTGGATCCGAAATGCTTTAGGACATGGAGCAAAAAGTAGCTTGAATTAGAGAGCATCTTGTGGCAGCCCATCATACGGAAAATAAGTACACTACTGCGCATAGAGTTGATTGTTAGTTCTCTATTGGCGATCAAGGTTTCCTAAGAGTGTGACTGCCAAAGAACCAAATTTGTTATGGAAAGGGTTCCAAGCTTGTGCCTCGTTTTGTAGGATTGTTTGAAGTCTTAGAGAGATTTGGCCCCATTGCTTATCGCCTAACATTGTCACCCAATCTATCATGGATACACAATGTGTTTCATGTTTTTGTATTTAGTCCTTATTATCTGGATGTTTCTCACATACTTGATTGGAATGCTCTGTAGGTCGAGTATGGATAGTTGGCACTCCAACCTGTGGTCGTGCTGCAGCATTGGAGACTTGCTCTCAGGGGAAGAGATATTGAATAGGTGAGGGTTTAGTGCGACCCGAATGATGAGAATTCAGAGACATGGGAGGATGCATCCCACATAAAAGAGGCTTATCCTTATTTTTTTAGTGGCTTCTAGGAGTAAGTCATGATCTAGAGGGGGAGGATGTAATACCCCTCATGTTGTTGTTACTTTCTAGATACTCTTTTATGTTGAGTTGTGTATTTGAGTTTGTGATGTTGATTGCATCACCAGTTTGACTTGTGTGGATTTATAATTTAGCTTGGTTGGATGCACATGATATTGGTTATGATGATTTATGACATATGATATGTGGTGATATGTAATTAGAGTTTACAAAATTAACTTGTAAATTGATTCGAATTATAGTTTTTCCTGATCCAGACAGTATTGCGTGATTATGCTTCTTAACTGTTGAAAATGTAAAACTAGTTCATTAAACTTTATAGAACCTAAAAATATAATCTAACTACTATAATGTTGTAATTAGAAATCAAAATTTGAATTGAAAAAATGAAAAGAAATGGAGAGAATGATAGATAGAAGATAGAAGAATAAGATAGAAGATCAAAAGACACAAGTTGATAATGGAGTTCATCTAATTAGGACATCTCTGGGTCCACTTCTCAAGTAGGACCGCTTTATTAATTTTTCCAAGCAATCAAATTTCCTTGTTACAATATCCAAGCTCCAAAACCTGCATAAAATTTCTCACAATCTCCTCTCAACACTTGAAGACACTCAAAAGGCCTTTGTACTTACAATATTCTCCTCCAAAGAATTATTTCTCCAAAATCAACTTTACTAATTCTCCCTGTTACAATTTTCTCCAAGAAAATTCTACTACTTTTACAAGAGAATAAGACCCATTTTTATAAAAAATTATTTGCTAATATGGCTTTAACCATATTATTTTGCAAATATTGCATATCTCTCGTTTTTACATCATATGATTTTTACAAATCTCCATAATCCTCATAATTCCCCCTTTTACAATAAAAATCACTAATATCCTATTTAAAAATATTCAAAAATAAATCCCCCTTTGGATTTAATAATTCTAAGCCATACAAATAAAAAAATGAACCCCTTTAATTATGAGTTGTTATAATTTTGGATAATAAAATCCCTTTTAAAAGAATGGCTTATAATTCAAGCCTTTAATCCTTTCGGGATTTATTCCTTTAATAATATTTATGAATTAATTTAGTTCTTATTTAATCCCCTTATAATTTGGGCTTAAAGGGGTTAATTGTTGAAATACGAGTTTACGGATTTTTTCTCTCCTTATTTTATGGGAAGGGCAAGAGGATTTTAAGTGAGAGAATCCCACCAAATCCTCCCCTTTTCTTTTAATCTTTAAGCCATATATTTTTTTCTTTAACAATATGATTTAATCCATTTTTTTTCCACCTTGTCAGTGCCAACTCACTACTCCTGCCACATTACCACCTACCACGTCACATGTTGACATCATCATTTTGACTAATTTTGACCAAATGTTTGACCGAATCTATCTTGCTCATACGGACTCTATTTGATGTGATTCAAAAGGCATCAAAATCTTATTGACGAGCCCTTCGACATGATGATTCTTTTACTTGGATATGAGGAAATCAAATTTTCACCCCTTTTTGACCACCTGATTCGCCTACTTGACCAAACCTATGACTACACATAACTTCTGCATTTGGACTCCTTTTGAGCCCATTCAAGTTGCGTCAAGATCGTGTCAGCGAGCTCTTTCCAATGATGTCAATTTAGATGAATTCAGAGACTATGAAATTTTTAGGTATTTGGGATCGACTTGGATCATTCCTTCCCATTGAGAAGCTTTTGGACCTCCAAAAATTTGTTTTATGTACAATTTGAGCTAGGGAAATGTCATCCTACTTGCCTAGTATCATCTGTTCTTCCTGCTAAAATTTTGAACATCTGACCCATCACAAACACAAAGAAATATGAGATAGCTTTGTCGATACCATCAACTGCATATTCATCAATATTCACTATCAGATTCATCATCCACATAGAAATAACTAGAAAAATAACAAGCAACAATATTGAATACACTAATGTGAAGGAAATAGTATCAAAATTCTAGATCTCCTGAAGAGGAACATTATTAGAAAATGAAACATTCAAACCCTCTTTTACCACCTTTGGCTAAAGGCCTAACTCTACTTGCAACTGATCCTCACACTATGTTGTTTGTGACATCTTATCATGATCTAAATCTTCATACTTAGTATCACTAGTTTTTACAAACATAAGGGTTACATCATTGCTTGCATTTACAATCATCTTCAAATTCCCTGTGTTTACAATAGATTTATCATTCATGTGATGAGATTTTACAATATATTCAATTCCATCCTTTAAAAAATGATTGTTATGTTCCTTGTAGAAAATGGCCTTTCTATCATACAAATAAGGACTACTTAGAACCATCCCACAAATGTCAAGTGGAATAACATCTAACTCTACCTCATCAACAAACTTGGATGTGATTGTAAATCGGAGTTTACATTGCTTTGACACATGTAGCCAAGCATTATCATGCACCCAACCCGATGGATATGGCTTAGGATGAGGAGTTGGTTTTAATCCCAATTGCTTAACAACTTGTTCTGAGATAAGATTAACTTGTGACCCACTCTCTATTAGTGTATCAATCTTAGTTTGTTTAGCAATATCCCTTATATGAAAAAATTCATTCCTCTTACTTTCAATAGGTACTTCATTACACTTTGATGAGGAAGCATAGGAACTAGTGTTGACAAAAGGAATATTACCTTTGATATCCACAACTGAAATCTTGGTTTCATCATCAGAACCGGATCTGAGATCCTGCATGATAGTTGTAGTATTTTTCTTACCCTTTCGATCCTTGAACCAATTTAGCTTCTAATCGGGATGCAGTTTCCAACATCTTGCATCTTCGTACCCTTCCTTCTGGCAATGTGAGAAATAAGGTGTTTTGTCCTCTTTCTTTATAGTAGTTGTTCATTGTGATTTATCTTTCCTTTTCTTGCTTCCTTTGTGTTTACTTGAGTTCATCAATAGATTGTCATGGCTATTCCCTGAGCTTGTTTCCAAATGGATAGCTTGCACACTAACTTCATCAAGGTTAGTTGGATTAAACATAAGTATGGTATGCCTCAAATTTTCATGTAATCGACCTATATACTTTAACAAAGTTTCTTGTGTATATAATGGAATGCCAAAAATTAAATCCCTTTTCCTAAACTTTTGTGTATTATCCTGTACACTTTGTCCTTTTTCTTGCTTTCATAATTGCCAATTCATTACTAATTTTTGCATATGACCTAATGGATAAAACTATTTCTTTAATGTAGATATAAACTCAAACCAAGAAGAAATATTTTTTCCATAACGACTTAGATCCTCTTATGTTCTACTCTCCCACAAAATTAAAGTTGTGCCTCCTAGGAAAGAGTATCTAATTGTATTTTTTGAGAATCCTCAGTAAACTTCTAAATTCTACAATGAACTTCAATTTGTTTTATCCAATTATCAAGTTTTTCTACATCTAGTTCTCCATTATACATTGGAAAATCAAATTTAACATCAAGTTTCAACAAAGGTGAATTAATTTTAGATTTCACAGGTTGTTTCCTTTTAGAAAAGTTAGATGAAGAGGAAGAGGAGAATGAAGAAGATGAAGAGGATGGAGATGGAGGTTCAAGAGGGTCACTACCACCTCCTACTCCTTTACCTTTGTAATTTTTTGAAGATTCACCTTCCTCCTTCCTTTTGTTCTTGATATTTTTTTTCCTCTTTCACTCTTTCCTTTCTTGGAAAAGAACTTCCACCATAGCCTTCATTTCGATAAATGTTTTCTGGAAAGTTTTCTCATAAAGCTCTATAGGACTTTGTTCAACTGTCATTTCTGATCTTGGAAATGTCCTTCGTTTTTGAATCTTTGGATTGAACTTTGCAAGTGCACCTTCTCCTTGCCTCAATTTCAACCTTGTTAGCATTCACTTATGTAATTTCCCGCAAACGGGCTCTGATACCATTTGATCTATAATTAGAGTTTACAAAATTAAGTTGTAAATTAATTTGAATTATAGTTTTTCCCAATCTAGGTAGTATTGCATGATTATGCTTCTTAACTGTTGAAAATGTAAAACTAGTTCACTAAACTTTACAAAAATTGAAAATATTATCTAACTACTATAATGTTGTAATTAGAAATCAAATTTTGAATTGAAAAAATGAAAATAAATGGAGAGAATGATAGGTAGAAGATAGAAGAATAATATAGAAGATCAAAACACACAGGTTGATAATGGAGTTCATCCAATCAGGACTACTTCTTTGAGTCCACTTCTCAAGTAGGACCGCTTTATTAATTTTTCCAAGCAATCAAATTTCCTTGTTACAATATCCAAGCTCCAAAACTTGCATAAAATTTCTCACAATCTCCTCTCAACACTTGAAGACACTCAAAAGGCCTTCGTACTTACAATATTCTCCTCCAAAGAATTATTTATCCAAAATCAACTTCACTAATTCTCCCTGTTACAATTTTCTCCAAGAAAATTCTACTACTTTTACAGGAGAATAAGACCCCTTTTTATTAAAATTTATTTGCTAATATGGCTTTAACCATATTATTTTGCAAATATTGCATATCTCTCGTTTTTACATCATATGATTTTTACAAATCTCCATAATCCTCATAATTCCCCCTTTTACAATAAAAATCACTAATATCCTATTTAAAAATCTTCAAAAATAAATCCCCCTTTGGCTTTAATAATTCTAAGCCATACAAATAAAAAAATGAACCCCTTTAATTGTGAGCTGTTATAATTTTGGATAATAAAATCCCTTTTAAAAGAATGACTTATAATTCAAGCCTTTAATCCTTTCGAGATTTATTCCTTTAATAATCTTTATGAATTATTTTAGTTCTTATTTAAGCCGCTTATAATTTGGGCTTAAAGGGGTTAATTGTTGAAATATGAGTTTATGGATTTTTTCTCTCCTTGTTTTATGGGCAAGGCAAGAGGATTTTAAGGGATAAAATCCCACCAAATCCTCCCCTTTTCTTTTAATTTTTAAGCCATATATTTTTTCTTTAACAATATGATTTAATCCATTTTTTTTTCCACCATGTCAATGTCAACTCACTACTTCTACCACATCACCACCTGCCATGTCACATGCTGACATCATCATTTTGATTAAGTTTGACCAAAAGTTTGATTGACTCTATCTTGCTCATACGAAATCTGTTTGATGCAATTCAAAAGGCATCAAAATCATATTGACGAGCCCTTCAGTATGACGATGTTTTTACTTAGATTTGAGGAGATCAATTTTTCACCCCTTTTGACCACCTAATTAGCCTATTTGACCAAACCTTTGACTGCACATAACTTCTGCATTCAGACTCCTTTCGAGCCCGTTCAAGTTGTGTCAGGATCATGTCAGGGAGTTCTTTCCAATGATGTCAATTTAGATGAATTATGAGACTATGAAATTTTTTGGTATTTTGGATCCACCTCGATCATGTGGTGTTCGTACTATCTGGATATGTTATTCCCTTTGTGTGGTACCATGTTGTGATGATATCATTTTATGCTTATTTCTAGATATGGGTTATGATGTGTATTCTGGTGGGTCTTGGTGAAAGGATGGGGTAGCATCACTCGCTCGCGAGTACCCTGCTACGCCACGACTACCTTTCATGGTGTGTCTATAGTAGAGATTTATATGTTATTTGACGTTGGTTTTATGTAGGATGCAGGTATTGGACACCGACTCCACCTACGTTGTCAGGTTTGACCATGTCCCACAAACTCAATGGGTATGAAGTTTAAAAAAAAGGAGTTGACAAGGAAGTGTCCTCATCCAAGTTTGTTACCCCCATTGGTGTGTCTAACAGTGTCGTTCATCCATGACCCTATCTTCGTTTCGGTATTATTTTGTGTTGGTCATTTATTATAATCTTTGTATTTGTGGACAGTTTAGTTAATGTTTATGTTTGATATTTCCTTGGTAGATCATTAATGTTATTTAATTAAAAGAATTAAATAGTTAGATGAAGGTGCTAAATTAATTATTAAATTTAAATTCATTAAGTCTTAAAAATTGCTAAATTAAATGTTGACTATTTAATTAAAGGATAAATAAATTAAGTAAATAATATTGTTTATAATTATAAATTGTCATTTTGTAAAAGGGGATAATGTAATCTAATGATTTGTTGTCAATTATTAAGTTGAGGATAAATATTTAAATAAAGAGATCTTTTTATTAATTTTTGTGTGATAATTATGAGCTTTAAATCAAATAAAAATAAAAGGGAAGGATTTCATCAAAATAGAAAAAAATGAGGAAAAGAAGAAAAAAGGACGAATGCATGTTCATCTTTCTATTCGAAAACAAAAAGGTAATGGAAAATTGCTACTTCACTTGATTATTTTTGTTTTCAGAGTCTTTTTTAATTTAATTGGGAAAAAGAAGAAGTTTTTGAAACTTGTATTTTGTGGGTGGTTTTTGAACAAGAAAGAGTTTCTGCAAAATTTTGGATTTCTTTTCGTTTCTCTATAAAAATTTGTACATAAATTAGCTTCAAGGAAAAATTTGGAAAATTTGTTGATTAAAGAGGGAGAAATAGAGAAATTTTGGATTTTGCATGAAATTAGGGTTGAATGATTGCATTTAATTTATTGTGTTGAAAGAAAGATTGGGTTGGTGTTTCTCGGGGTGTTGTTGAAGCTACACTTTGGAAATTATTTGGAATTCATGTCAGATCCACGCTCATTTCAATTAATTAAGTCCAAGTTCTTTTCTTTCCTAAAATTGTCTCTGCTTCTTATAATGGATTGTTGGATGATTGTGTTGCTTGGTAAAAGTTGATACTTGCTTGCTTGTTTATAAATTGGAACAATTAGAAATTGTACTCTCTAAATAATTTCAAATCTTGATTGTTGTAAACCCAAATTGTGTGTTCATTGTGTTTCTTGAGATGCTCAATTTTCAATGTATCAACAACAAGATTTCTCTCTGAAAACTTGAATTGCATAGGTGCTCCTATAATTCATTTATTAGTATATCGGTTTAGCTTGATTCCCTACAAATGTCATTCGCTTGATAACTTTTAATTGATCTATTAGTGCACCCTTAGTTGAGATTTTATACCATGGAATGAGATCTCTTTGAAATCTTCTATCAAGTAGTTCATGCACTGCCTCTATGTTTCTTCTTATTATGTATACATTTGATTCAATCACATAAGAGGGCATAAAACATGTGCATTTTTATCATTTCTTTAGTCATCATATGGAGACTGTAGCCAATCCTATATTTTCTCCTCTGTGAAGTGCCAACACTGCCTTGTTTAGTGTGTTGGGTTGGTCTTTAGCTGCACAAGAAATATGGTTGCACCACAACCAAATTTCTATTTCATAAGTAAACGAAATACTTGGGTTTCCTTATTCCTGCATATAGGTAACTATGTACAACTTTCCAATGTTTTAAATTATAGAAATGTTATGCTATTTTTGTGTTGGTGTGTATTCTCCTTTTGGGTACATCTCTTATGGGGTTTTCTTAGTGTCATTCAAATTACTAATATTGTTGTTGTAGATCATATGAGGGTTACTCTTACTGCATTTCCCCTCCATGTCCTTGATTTTTTCAATGGACAGCAGCCAAGGGTTGCTGAGTGTAGCCCATGGTGGTTGTGCATAGCAGCCACTAGCTGTTGTACGTAGTGCATGCAGGGTTGCACCCGATTGCTAAGTTTGTATAATATATATATATATATATATATATATATATATATATATATAAGTATTAATTAGTGTGTTTTTTTAATTAGTGTTTTTTTTTTATATGTGTAAAATGTAATTTATTGAAAATAAAACTTTTATTTTATTTTCTTTCAGCTAAAACAAGCTTTATCAAAAATTAGGATATTAGAATGAGCAATTAGTGATTTATTATGTTTTTTTAGTGAAAGAGGGAAAATTTGTTAAAATGTGTATGCTTACAGTTATAGCAATAAACATATATATATATAATAATTGTGTAATTGTTTTTAAGGAGGTTTTTTTTTTAAATAGGTGATCTATGTTAGTAAAGTAATTGAATGATTTAATGGTGACTCTTTGAGAGAAATTATCAATATTAGCATTTGGGTTTAACTTTGTCATTATGATTTTAAATGTACAATGCTTTAATTGTCTATATGATTTCTTTTACAACTAAATATGTTGGTGATTAAAATACCCCTATATTTATTACTTGAGCATTGAAGTTGGATTTATTCATTATTTCCTCTTGTGTCATTTTATACTTGCTTTGAATTGGTGTTTAGACATGTGGGAACCGTCAAGGTCACGTTATCCTTCGTTAGGAGTTTAAGGTTATTTGGTCTTTAGGATTCTAGAGGCATGAGTATGTTTGTTGTTTATTGAGTTTATTATTTGATTTGGGTATTTGAAAAAGTTTTATCATAATTGTGATTTTGAGTTTATGCTTGGGTTGTACTTGTCTCCATGAGTATCTATGCATGTGGCAATTTACGAGATGATTGTGCCTCACGTGTGTTTCAATTTTG
Organism: Sequoia sempervirens; assembly: GCA_007258455.2. Classification (NCBI taxonomy): domain Eukaryota; kingdom Viridiplantae; phylum Streptophyta; class Pinopsida; order Cupressales; family Cupressaceae; genus Sequoia; species Sequoia sempervirens. The sequence continues at coordinate 146,943,906 of VDFB02049217.1, forward strand.
AGATTTAGTACTTCTTTGTGTTGTTACAACCCCTTTGAGCTTTGGTTTTGTGGTTTGGGTTTATAGGGAGAGTGGCTCTTTGTGAGGGTCGGTCCACAAAGGGGCGGCTTGGATAACCCACACAAGAAATAGTGTAATAAGTGATAACTTAATTAAAGGAATTAGTGGGTTTGGGTAGGAATAACATTAACAAGATAAGTAAGGATGCCTCGTCCACCCACTAGAGCTTTTGTAGACTATGGGTGGGCTGAGAAGGTTTTGGTTGGGAAGGTTGCTACCTCGTCTCCATGAGAGGTTAACGGTTCTGCATGAATCACCCTATGGGGCCGACACCTAGAGAGGCAACCAAGATAACCATAGATAGGGGCCAATGCCTAGAGAAAGGTAGCCAAGATAACCCATGTTAGGACTGTGTGATGACACTCTCCCCTAGCATCCCCTTGATTGTAATCTTTGCAGTCCTCTAGAAGTGGTCTCTTGATGTTGTGACTTCCTTTGTATTTTCATGTCACTCCTCTTTGGAGTTCAGTCTTGTTGTCTTCTATTTGGATGATCTTGTTTGAGGATCCTTCCTTGTCTACTCCTAGCATAGGGGGTGGATTTTTTCTAACCCACATGGTTGGGTGGAACATGCTATGCATCCTACTGGGTTCCCTATTGGAAGTCATGTAGTACTGTGTAGTGCTATTCAGTTGCAGCATAATCAAGAGTTCACCTTGTTGCCAAATGTATTTTTTGTATTTCAGTCATACTCTTGTATTGATGTATTACTCCCACATGTGTTGGGAAATCTAATGATGTAAACTCATGTAATTATCCAATGTGATGTACTGGAAGCAGATGTAATGTATATTTATACTTTGCATTTCCTTCTTGACCAGTGATAGTGGTTATCTCCATATGAACATGTTGTATCTATGGAAATATGTTTACTGCATTCCCATGATTATAATATATGCGTGTCTGGTTATTATATTGATTTAATCCTGATATACTAGTTTATCACTTGTGAATGTTTTAATGTTAGAGTTATGATGGTTGAATGGTTTATATTAATGAAATTGAAAATTTTGTTTATTATCGTTTCACTATGGGTTAGAATACGTAATGTTACCTTGTGTACCCCAAAGGACTTAGGTGATTAACTTGTAGTCATTTAGTTGAATTATATGCATTAGAATCTTAATATGCATACCTTATATGTTTTAAAAAAATAAAATTTGTGCGTTAGTGATTGTCCTTTGGGGTTTCTGCGATGGGGTGTTACAGGGTTTTGGAAATGTGTTTTATTGAAAATAGGTCCTAAATATATTTTATCTTTAACCACATGAGGTTTCCTTCTACTATAAATTTTTTTAAATTTTACTTGTTATAACCAATGTATATCTTATATTGCATGTTTATAGCCAATAAGAAGAAACATTTCAAGGATTGCAAAGAGTGTAAATAGAAAATAAAATATTTTGAGAATGTGTGTGTGTGAGTATTGTGAATGTGTTAAGTAGACAATGTGTGAGTAATAATCCATAGAATATCTCATGATAATGAAATGTGGAAAAGATGAGTTCTACGAGATCAGTAAAAAGTGTATGTGTATTTGGGAAGAATAATTTTTTAATGTAAATGAGAAAGTGTGTTAAAAGCAGTGAGTCAAAGGTAGTAGATCTTGTTGAAGTAGATATATATGTGAATTTACCAAAAGTAGTGAGCTAGAGCTAAGAGAAGTATTGATATTTTCCTGTTGAATTTCAAGCTTGTAAACCCCTATTGTAAGTGTTTTATTGAGAATGGAGTAGTTAACTTCTTTTGGTTAAAGACCATAAAAACCTATTGCAAAATATTTATATTTTTAAAGTTGGATTTGGAAAGTAGCTCCAAGTAGCTTGCTCACTATAGTTTTTCCCTTATAGGGTTTTCCACCTAATTCTGGTATTATGTTTCCATGCATTTGTGTTCTTCTACTTGTCATGATTTATTTGATTAATTTCTAATGAATGGAAATGATTTTATTAAATACTAATTCACCCCCCTCTCAATATTTCCTTATTTTCAAGAACATGTACAATATACCCATAAAATTAAAATATTTTGATTTAAAATTTAAATAATTAAATATCAAAAATTCACATCATTCATATATATGAAAATACAAGCTTACATCTAGATTTGTAATACAATGAATTGCAAGTAATAATTTCTCTCATCTAGGTCTAGAAAAATGTAGATCAACAACATCTTCCTATATTTACACATATGTAAGAACATGTAACCAATGGAATCAATCATCTAGTTCTTTATCACATGACTATAACTAAAATGAAGGGATTACTATAAGAACTCCAAACCAAATGAGATAGAAAGGTGCACACATATTACAAAACAATGTATCTAAGTAAGAAACACATGACTAAATATAAGTTCCACTTTATTTTTCCTATAAGTGCTTGCCACAATTAGTTTCCTAGAAATGAGATTATTGTAGAATGCCCCTTCTAACAGGGATTAAAATTAGAAGGAATGAAAACCATCTTATAGTGAAAACAATGTATTGAAATGCTAGGAGAATATACTCCCAAAGTCATTAGCATCTAAACTTAGAATTGGGATTAAATATTAAATGTAAATATTTTCCCATCAAGAATCTAAAGAAATATTTATACATATACAGTATAAAAGAAATAGTAGAATTATGCACATAAAATAAAACCTAGTGTTTGATTGGGAAAGGGAGGTCTAGGTCCTAAATCACACTTCTCTAAATTATGGAAATTAAGGATCCAAAATTATCTCAAATCCACTTGGCTACAAATCTGAATGGAAAATGCGGAATAGTAGATCAAGGTTTTAATCCCTTTTTTGTGTGTGGATGATGTGATTAATTGAGTTCTAATTGACTAAATCTTATGACCCAATTCAGTTCCTAGGTTAACTATGAAATACAAAAATCTACGATTATTTTTGAGAAATGTAAAATAAGAAGACAAACAAAATTCAGAAACACATAGTGTAGACACAAAGGAACCTAACATAGAGTTTTGGTGTTTAATTGGATTTTCAAAGGTGTGATATGCCTCGACTATACTCCAACTTTTCTAGATATGAAATAACAAGCCTGAAGTCTCTATTTAGTGGGTCCTATTATCTTGGGGTCACTATCAAAACTTCTTTGGTTGCTATAAAAATCTAATTTCCATGCATTGACAACTTGTGGGACTTAAATGTATGATTGAACAATTATTCCTCAATCTTCCTGTAATTTGTTTCATATATAAAATCCATTACACATGAAAGAGGGGGAAGGGTTATGCCATATAGGGATTTTCCTAAGTCATATGCCATTATTGTATTTATACCTCCACAACTTCTATGATGATGTATATTGGTAAGTGGATGGGCACTTGAAAATGATACTTTGACCCACCTAATGGAAAGTTATAAAGACACAATAATAGTTGGAGAGATTTCCAATGAAATGGAAATATTCCTCCATGCTTGAGAGGGGAAGTTCATGTTGGCAACAAAATGGTAGAAAATTGAGAGGGGGGGTGAATCAGTTGTCACATAAATTCATAACTTATTAACTTTGTTAACCTTATCCTTATATCTGATTATTAACCATGAAAGCATAAATCATCAACACATCAAAAACACACATAACACCAAGATTTTTTTACATGGAAACCCTGTTAGGGGAAAAACCATGATGGAGATTAGTCCACAATATTATACCCTCTTAAAAGTGTACACAAATATAGCATGATCTAGAAACATCCAAAAACATCATGAATCACTAGAGAAGCATCTACAACAACTGAACTTACTTAAATTGCATCATCTTCATTTAGGAACACAAACTAAAGTAACAAAAAGACTATCAGAATACAAATCTTCATAACACAAAAAAGTCTTCACATAGATCTCTGAAACTCAACATGGATAAACCAGATATACTCGACAAGAAACCCTTTAGTCCACTACCTCTGATCATCAATGTACTGAACTCACCAACAAACAAAACTTCACTTCACTATTGACAACATACGACTCATCTCATTAAAATTTTCTCAATATCCTCAACATATACAACTTCAAATGAATTTATGCTAATAGTGTTGACATCAATGACAACCACATATTAGCAATAGAACCATAAGATCCACCAATCTCCCCCTTTGGCATTGATGGCAACACATGATGTGAAAAACACCATCAACACAACTATCTTCAGCATTGACTCCCCCTTAGGTTCTGACTCTTTTCTCCTCAAAAACTCTTCTCCCAGTGACTCTTCTCCTCAGAATTTTTTTCACATGACTCTTCTCCCCCTTTGACATCAATGGAAAAGATCTCTAAGCTCAGAACCACATATTTGAACATCTGACTACTCCCCCTATTTTTTCCATGATGATCCTGCACATACCCCTTTATCATCATTCTTGAAATACAAATTACTATCAACAGTAGCTTTGTTAAATCCAATCTTTAGCAATCACTTATCCAATCTGGCATACCAAGCTCTAGGGGCTTGCTTAAGTCCATATAGTGCTTTCTTCAATTGACAAACCATATCTCTGTAACCAGTCAACTGAAATCCATCTAGTTGTTCAACATACACTTCTTCTTCCATCTCACCATTTAGAAATGTTGACTTGACATCCATTTGATAAACCTTGTTGTCTTTATAAGCAACATAAGCAAAAAAAAATCTCACAGCTTCAATTCTAGCAATAGGAGCAAATGTCTCTTCAAAATCGATTCCTTGCATTTGAGAATATCCCTTACACACCAATATTTCTTTGTTTCTAACCACTTCACCTTGCTCATTTAGTTTTTTTCTAAAGACCCATTTAGTTCCAATGAAATTTTTATCCTTAGGTCTAGGAACAAGAATCTGGGTATGTGCAAAATCATGATAGGCCAAAAAGTGGCAATATGATGGGCATGTGGCTAACGACTTTTTTTTTACCCAAAATTGATGAAATGAAAAGGGTTTTTAAAGGAGATTCTCAACTTTCCACCACTATAAATTATTCTTTACTTTGAATTTAATAAGTAATTATTATTCATTTTCTATTGAAATTATGACTAAAGTCCTGATTGATAGACTAATTGAAAAACATCTATATAGCTTTCAAACGGTATCACATTTTTTGAATCAAAAACATGCCTCACATTCTATGCTTCGCATATTATAGGATTAAAAAAAGAAAAAATGAATTTTATGAAGTTTTGGCCAAGTTAAGGTGGTTAGACATACAAGTTTTTTATATTTTTTAAAAGCTATAATAAAAAAATCATAATTAATTATTTACTTAGAAAAAAAATACAAAAAAATATGCATCGAATTTGGACTAAGTCCTCTACTTATATCTAAAATATTATTAAAAAAAATTATAATTTTATTGTTGTTAGGGTGATCAAACAAACACCTACTTATTTTTCCCCTGAAATTTAAGTACTACTACATTGAAATTTAAAATTTTCACCAAATATATATATTTTTTTAAACAAACCTAGTAGTTTAGAAACTACATCCAATTTTCTATAGATTCTATTGTTACTTATTTTTGAAATAATATAGATAACTTATTCAATTTTTTACGTCAAGTTGCCTAATTCTGATTTTTCTGATTTTTTTTCCACTTAGGGACCTGTTTTTTCCATGATGATCCTGCACATACCCATCTATGCATCATTCTTCTTAGTTTTTTGTAGCTCTTCTTTCATTTCTTCAACCCAATGTTCACCTTTACATGCTTCATTCACATTAGTAGTCTCAGTCTTTGAAATCAAACATTATTCTTCTACAATCTTTCTCCTAGTCTAGACACCTTTGTTCTTATCACCAATGATCAGATCTTCTAAATGATTCAATCTTACATACCTTGGAGTCTTAGGATGTTCTTGAATTTTAGGCTCTTGTGATCTCTCTTTTTCACTTTCACTATGTTCTCCTTCCTCTTGATCTTTTGGATTCACCAGAATGATTTGAACTTTCTTTCCTTTGTTTGTACTGTCATTTTGATCATCTGAATCATATCCATAGGTTCTAGATGGTTTAGCCATGTCTTCATCAACCTTAACATTTTCACTTTCAACCATTTTCTTCAATCTCTTATTGTAGCACCAGTAGGCCTTTCTTTTAGTAGAGTAACCCAAAAAGATTCCTTCATCACTCCAAGCATCAAAATTTCCTAAATCTTCATTTCTTCTGATATAACATTTACTCCCAAAGATTTTGAAATATTTAATAGTAGGCTTATGACCAGTCCATAGATGAAAAGGGGTCTTACAAGTATCACCTTTGACTTGTACCCGATTGAGGATGTAAATAACAGTACTTACAACTTCTCTCCAATATATATGATGAACAGTTCCTTCCAGCATCATAGTTCTAGCAACATCTTGAACTATCTTGTTATTCCTTTCCAAAACTCCATTTTGCTGAGGTGTCCATGGGGCAGATAATTGTCTCTTTATTCCATACATTTCACAAAAATAATTAAACTCACTGAAAGTGAATTCACCACCTCTATTTGATCTTAGGCATTTAATCTTCAGACTAGTCTTTGTCTCAACCATAGGCTTAAATATCTTCAACTTCTCAAGAGCTTCATATTTCTCCCTTAAGAAAGTAACCCACACCATTCTTGAATAATCATCAATAAGCAACATGAAATACATGTAACCTTGTAAACTTTTGACTCTAGAAGGACCACACAAATAAGTATGCATAAGATCCAATAATTCTTTTGATTTATGTTATTTGATTTGAAATGAAATTCTAGTTTGCTTCCCAAATTAACATTCCTTGCATATGGCATTAGTAGGTTTCATCAACTTAGGAAGATCTCTCACTTCCTGAGTAGAACTTATCTTGATAATATTATCAAGGCTTACATGACACATTCTTCTATGAAACAACCAACTTTCATCAACTCAAGCAATCAAACAACTTTTACTAAGAACATTCAAATGAAAGATATTACCTCTTTTTTTGTACCTAAAGCAATCACATTTCTGGAAAATCCCAATATTCTCCACTTTCCATCCTTGTACTAAATATTGTAACGCTTATCAACCATTTTTTTGACACTTAAAAGATTATGTTTCAGACCTTCCACATATAGGACATCATTAGTATTTTTCTTACCATCAAGATAAATGCATCCTTTGCCATGGATCACACTAGTTGTATTATCACCAAATCTCACAACACCACCATCATACTTTTCCAAGTTCACAAACTTACTTTTATCTCCTATATGATGACAACATCCACTATCAATCACCCATTAATCTTTCTCTTCAACTTGAGCAGTTAGGGATTTCTCCACATTTGTACAACTAGCAGATTTAGTAGACACGAGATTATTTTCCTTGATAGAAATAAATACCCATTCGTTCTCACTTCCATTTACTTTATCAAATTCATCATTTGTCACTCCATCAAAAACATAATAACACTTCTTTTGAAATTTAGGCTTGTTATGTCTTGGTTTAGAAACTCTTTCCGAACACCTTGATGTAAAATGACCTATCTTATTGCAAGAAAAACATTTAATAGGCAACTTCCCTTTATACTTACCTTGTCCTCTAGCTTCTCTTTTCATAATCAATGCTTCAAGCTCATCCAATTCTCTTTCTTCTTCTTCAATCTGTCTCATTTCTTCCTCATACTTAAATGTCTTTCTAGAAGAACTCTCTCCTGGATCATATCTTTGTTTATCTCTTCCAGATGTAGTAGCCTTGAGTGTAGATTTTATCTTAGGAAGGGCATCACCAAATTCACTCAACTCAAAAGCAATAAGCTTACCAATCAATATATCTCAAGTAACATTTGTCATAGTCTGGAGCTCTTCAATAGTTGTATCTTTCACATTGTAACCAAGAGGAAAAGATCTAAGCACTCTAGCAACAATCTTTGATTCTTCCAACTGTCCACTAGCACATCTAATACCACAGACAAGTTCATTCACTCTTTGCATGAAAGTAGTAATATTTTCATCATCACCCATTCTCAACATTTCATATTTCCCTTTCAAACTCTGCAACTTAGCAATCTTCACATTAGCATCACCTTCATACAAAGTTTCCAACTTTTTCCAGATCTCATAAGCAGTCTTCAGATCAATAACATTTGTCATCTCAAAATCAGTCAAAGCACTCAACAATGCTTCCTTAGCCTTGATATTGTACTCAACATCCCTAAGCTTAGTAGTAGTAGTAGGAAAATTTTGATGTATAACATCCCTATTACTTCTAATGCTCTAGTAGGGTTCACCAATGCATCTTAGATGACACTCCATTCAAGTCTTCCACAGAGAATAATTTGTTCCATCAAATATCGAACTATCCTCCTTATAAGTCGCCATCCTGGATCACCTCAAGCTATTAAAATTCTTCCAAGGAACCTGCTCTAATACTAATTGTTGGAAACACAAGGGAAGGCAACTGAGAAGGGCGGGTGAGTCAGTTGTCATAGAAATTCGCAACTTATTAACTTTATTAACCTTATTCTAGATCTAATTATTAACCATGAAAACATAAATCATCAACACATCAGAAACACACATAACACCAATATTTTTTTACATGGAAACCCTGCTAGGGGAAAAACCATGGCGGAGATCAGTCCACAAGATTATACCCTGTTAAATGTGTAAAGAATGAAATGGGGAATGCACATGCTTTCAGATGCACTGCCTAGAGCTCATTGCTCAATTACAATAAGGCTTATTGCCCAAAGAAAGACACACTATCTTATAGAAAGATTTGGATTACATCCATAGGGATTTGAACTGATAAAATAGCATCTGCTAATGCTTGATCATAGTTCTAGTTAAGCACATGAACACTTCTTCACTCTTCTTCACACTCTTCTCTACCTTCAAATGATTTAGAAAATTATTTACAAAAAGACACATTCAACATACATCAAATGAAATAAAAAATCACTTATATATATCTGCAATAAGAAATTAAATTGCTACATGTCGGCTTCAACAAAATAATAAAATGAATATAAATTGTCGACCCAAATCAATAACAATTATTAATGTGAGTCAACCAAGGTCAGTCACAACATAGTGAATACCCAAAATAACATCTTCGAATATGAACCACCTTAAAAAATTATTCCTCGAAGATCCAGAATATGCTACAAACACCTTATCGGCCAAGAATGTGAAAAAACGAACACGCAAGACAAACTCTCAAATCGCGAGCACAACAATCAATGCTTATGTGCAACATAGATAAAGCACAATCTAGAAACATCCACAAACATCGTGAATCACCAAAGAAGCATTTGTAACAAATAAACTTACTAAAATCGCATCATCTTCATTCAGGAAGACAAATTGAGGTAACATAAAGATTGGGGTGCTGTCATAATAGTGGTTTACAATTCCTGAGAGGAACGAATTTTAGCTGAAATCACATATTTTTAGAAAATATAATGATTTAAGCCTTTAAAAGTTCCATTTTAAGGATTCCAATTGAAGAGGGTTTGATCAAATCACCTTAGATCAAACCCCTTGGATAGAACCTCGCTAGTTTTAAACCATACCTATAAATGTGTCTCCTTTACACCTATCAAAATGCTGATAAAAAATCACTTTGATTTAGATTTTGGGGATCAAATGAATTCATTTAAAATTTATTTCAAATGATTATGGTATTCCTCAGAACAAGCTATCCAATGAATATAATTTTAATATGTTTTGGTTTGTTATGTATTTGTTTTAAGTTTTATTAAACATAGGTTTTTCGAAAATGAATTTCTTTGTTCTTCACATGTGGAAAAATAGAAGATTATCAAAAAAAAATTGAAAAATATGAGTGCACCAGATATTGAAGTCCTTGATCCAACAAAAAAAAAATTAAAAATTTGACATATACAAAAAATGTTACGAGTTATATCGTGGCTGTGTCTGAATTGTAATTCGTTTGACTTTGATCTTGATTAAGGAAAAAATATTCAATAAAAAACTATCTAACCAAGTGGAAGCACTAGATATCAGAGTTACAAATCTAAATTTGAAAGAATTAGAATTTTATCCTTCATGGAAAAAAAGTTACGCGTTATACGATGCGTCACTTTTAAAAATGTTGTTTTCTGAAAAAAAATCTATTTTCGTGGGAGATGGAAAAAGTACAATTTGATTCCAAAAATTTTGAAAAAAATATTTTTAGAATCTACAGACAAAATTGATGAGACTCTGGTTTGCACCATCTTCAAATTCCTCACAGTTTAGCCGCTATAGGTGCCCGAATGTGAAGATTTAGTTAAAAATAATAATTTCAGTGTCCAGTTTGGCCAAAAATTGTAAACCACTATTATGGGATCACCCATTGCCAGAATACAAATCTTCATAACACAAGCAAATCTTTACATAGATCTCTAAAATTTAGTGTTGATAAAGTAGATATACTCGACAAGAAACCCTTTAGTCCACCAACTCTGATCATCAATGTACTAAAGTCACCAACAAACTGAACTTCACTTCACTACTGACAACCTGCAACTCATTTCATTACAATTTTCTCAATATCCTTGACATATACAACTTCAAATTCATTTATGCTAATAGTGTTGACAACAATGATAACCACATATCAGCAACGCAACCACAACATCCAACAACTCCCTCATACAATAATATTTATTTAGATTTTTGTGTAATTTTCATCTTAAAGTATATAAGGATATGAAAGGTTGGCTTGCAATGATTAAAAGTGATAAAGAACCCTCAATAACAAATATACCAATATTATTGGATCCTCACATAAATAGTTTAAATTCTAAAACCCTATTAATGAAAACACAAGAAAATATTTTCAAACCAAAATGCATTCAATTATAGATACCAAGAAATGAATATATCTAAAAGATTTATGATGATCCAACAATTGTTTGAACAAATTACTTTTAGGATAGAAAAAAATTATTATCAACACATAACATCTGAATGGTCAATTAAAAAAAAGAATAAAATGTCATGGCTGCACCTCCAACACTTATTTTGATTTCTTTCATAATTGTAGAACTTCAAAACATTCCCTTTTGGAAAACTTGTGAGAAGTAAAAGTGCTTTATAATACTTAGAGCCTTGTATTTATGGTCTCTCCCCTATAAATACCTCATTAATAACCCAACACCACCCTAGTAATTACCTCCACAAAAAGTGGGGAGTAAAACTAAGCTTGATAAAAATTAGAAAATTCTGAGCAACATAGTTTATTTTAAAGCTTATTACAAAATTGATAAACTCGCCATTACAAAATGATACAATAAAACATAACCTAGTGAATCAGACTTAATTACAATGAGAAAGTTACATAAATATTCTCTAATATCATTTAGCTATAGTTTCTATAGTGTCCTCTAAAGAATTCCCTTGAGTTGCATCTTACCTTTGTTGAAGAGACACTATCACCTTTAATTTCTTGAATGACTTAACAGATAATGTCAAGACTTTATTCCTCAAAAAATTTACATTCACCATCCTCATTTTTAACATTGAATTTCCTTTATGAATATCCTCTACACTTTGATGATGGCTAATCAAATGATTATGGAAAGCCTTAAGTGCAACAAAAACAACACTCAACTTATCCATCACATCTACACTAAAATTTTATTTATTAAATAAATCCATGTCCACCATCTTCTCAAAGTTTCCTTGTATCACTTGAACATCCATACTTTGAATCTCATCCCTCGTTAATGAATCTACAATGATTGATAAGAGATCATCTTAAAATTTTACTTTTATATTTTCATAAGAAGTTGGAATTTTTTCTTGATCCATTACAATTTAGCTAATATTATTAAATTTCCAATCTATACTTGAAAGCCACATATCAATATGGTTTTCTTCTACACTTGAAAAACCTTGTGAGAGACCAAAACATCAACATCCATTTTGACCATTTCTTGAAGATCACTTGCGATCTCTCACCAAATTGATTCTTATTTCTTAATATTTTTATTGTCTATAATATCTTGTTGCATAACATCAACCTTCTCATGAAATTCTTTAACTTCACCAATAGAATCTAATGAATTTTCTTTTATTTTCTTCACCCAATTTTTAGTTATTTTACCATATGAATAATACATTTCCATGCTTTCCATGACCTTTTAAATTAATTCCCCATGAATGGGAATCTCTGAATTATGAGCAACATCCAAGGGTAAAGTACAAGTATCTACTATAGATTTGAGATATGATGTTAAAGTTCGTACTTGCTACTTCAACACATAAATTTCCAGATCAACGATCCATTATCAATTAGGGTGTTACTTTTTCCTTCTTTGGTTTTGTTGTATCTTAAACCAAATTTTCCATTATATCAAACTCAAGAGAAATTAATTAAACAATTATCTTTTTATTAAATAAAAATATTTGTATCCATGATGAAGATTTCACCTATGAAGAATCTAGAATATCTGCTAATGGTGGATTTGGTGCTACAAAAACATTAAGGGAAATTGGTAATCGAGTTTTATTAGCAGGATTATTGTTAACAAGAATTTCAAGATGGAAGTAGGATCATCATGAGAAGGTTATTTGAGAAGAACAATTGGTGAGATTGAGAAAATTAATTCTTCCTCATTAGGATCACTTTGAGAATATAAGTATCCCCTCTCTTCTGTAACTTGTTGAATTGGGTCTAATTCATTTTATTCTAATTTTAACCTCTTTCTTCTTATCATTCAATCATTATCACATGATCTTGCATGATTTTCTCTCTCATTTAGATTCTCATCACCACCACCTTGAACATTATGTTGAAAAATAGGAATTGAAATAGAATCATGGGAGATGGTTGAAGAGGAAGAACATTCCTGAGTGTCAGTTCATTCCCTTGATGAAATATCTTTATCTTTTAGATTTTTTTCTATAGCATCAAGTATCTTCTTCCTTAACGATTCTTCATATCTCTTGATGATGTGGGTTGTCCTCTAATCCAATTCTCTAAACTCTTGACTTTCCTAGTTGATAGGTGGTAAGGATAACACTTGAATTTTCCAAAAATAAATATGATCACTGAAATGTTTTTTTTCATCCTATATGCCAGTCATATCCCATCCTAAGATCTAAATTTTGTGATCTTTTCAATAGTACACCTCATTCAATCCCTCCTTTGGACTTTGAAATCATCCTCATAATCCTCCCACAATTCCTCAATTTTTGGAAAATGGAAATAACCTACACCAAGGTGTAAATTATCTCTAACATACCATTTTCCATCAAAAGGGAATCTCATCTTATAAAAACTCATAATCAGTTTATAAATTGTTCTCTCAATGTTTTGAGAATTTTATGAAGATTTACAATTGTAGTAACCAAGACCTATAGGAAAGTAAATGCCATTTTTCCTTCTATCCCTACATTTTTTATTGATTTGGCCAATTTTCTTACATACTTCAATGAGAAAAAAAATTGCATCCACATATCTTGGTAACATATAAGGATATTCATCAAACTCCCCAATCCTTATGTATGTAAATAATGGAAATTGAATAAAGTAGATCCCATATTGTTTGATCAAAATTTCTACCTCTGAAGAAACTCTAAGCCCAGTGCTCCCTTGGAATTATCTTACTATCAACATGGTGAAATCATCATTAGCCCTATGGAAATTCTTGTAAATTTCCTCAAATTTCAATTGATAATAAATATCATAGATTTTAGATGTGTTATCAAATATCCCATTAGTATTGAGCCTTGGAAAGATATTCATACTTGAAATGGCATACATAATATATGAGTGTTTGAAGCTTGTGTCATCATTGATGTCAACAAGTCTATGTTGTTGCATTGATGTCAACCCATGGAGTTTTGCTGATTAGTTGAATTATGTTGTCATTAGTTGTCTCACTAATGTCAATCTCTAGTGTTGCCTTGATGAACATGTGTTTGTAGGTTCGCAACCTCCTGTGTGGTTGACATGTTGAGAAGGTGTTGTAGATATTGAGATTTCACCTATGGTGCTTGATTTCCAAGTGCTTTTGAGAAAATTTGAAAAATAGAGGAAACTATGTGGTAAAGTTTGTTCAAAATGGTAGAGTGGTGTTGTGGTTTTTATTTGTATTTCCTTTGTATTTAGTGCAATGGCATCTTCGGTTTCAGGTGCACCCTTGGTTCTATGTAATGAATTGTTGGTTTTTGGTCATGTGAGTTTCATTTTCATGTAATAAGGTCTTTCTAGACCATTTCATGTCATTGGGAGTCCTTGTGGATTCTTTAGGTGTAAGGTAGTGGAATATTGTAATGGTTGTCAATGTTGCATCAAAGAAGGCATGTCGCCATTTGTGTCATCTTAGGTTGATTAGGACAGTTTGGGTCTAATAACGGTGTAATAGGTCATTTAGAGTCATTTCATTCTATTTTAGAAGGTGGTGGGTCAATTGGTAAAATAATGTAAAAGTTGTCATAGTTGTCAAAATGTTGTCAAAGCAACTTTTGCAACTTTTTGTAAAGCAAGGTAAAGTGAGGATGTGTTAGGTCGATGACCAAAATATGGTTAGAGATAGTTATAACTTGGTTGAATTTTTTGAAATAATCCTATAATCTCGAAGGAGAAGTTTAGATGGAGATTGGATGAATCAAAATTCACTATTGCATGTTCAATTTATGTGTTTCCCTATTCCTTTCAATTTATGTCAAGTTGTACGAAACATGGATGCACTGTACAGATGAAGTAATGATGGTATATTGTAGAGGATTGTCTTAGCTTTTTTTTGGCTTTGGTTTGATCAAATTTCATTAAGGATTGAAGGAGATATTAACATTTTTCTATAACTTGCTCTAAACCCTACCTAGCGTTTTAGTGAGCATTCAAAATGTAGTATCTCACATTTCCCTCATCATTAAGTCAATCCATCTTGTATAAAAGTATATCTCAATGTATTCTAGCATTCCGAAAAGGTGTAGACATGGAGGGTCCACGTGTGGGGAGCACTTGATTGAAAGCCATTATACTCGGCCTCATTATAGTCAGGTATCTCTGCTTTATGACTGAATGCCAAAGCCTTGGTATTGGGGCATTGTGTTTTAGTTTTTGTACAATGAGACAAGTAAGAAATGGTGTTCTAATCCCTTGGAGTCTGTTGGTTGCTCATTCTTCCTTGTTGGTTGAGGATTAAATTTGTATGCAAAGGGTATAAGACTGTCCCAAAGCCAATTTCATGGAAATTTGTTATTTTAAGGTCTTCCCATGCACTTGGAGGTTAGGAAAACCTTGAAAAAGCCTGTGATGACATGTCTATTGTCCACACATGTTTTTCTTGTGCTTTTCATGCTGCCCTATGCCAGTCAAGAGTCTACCACCTTCAAGGTTTAAGTGACTATCATTTTGTTAAAGGTCTACCTTGTCATGATTGTCTTGGAACTTTGAGAGATGAATGAGACCATTTTTGTGAAATATGGTATCAATCATGTAATTTATAACCATGGTTCACATCAGTATTGAGTATATTCTTATGTGGTTTAGACATGTTGATCAGAGGTTTTATATCAAGAGTTTCATGTTTTGTATCATTTGGTAGAAGATTTTTTGTTAACCAATATGTTAATTGTGAGAACAGTGGTGTCTGGGACAAATAGTTTTTCTCCACATTTCTATATGTTATGGTTTTTGGTCTTGAAAGTTTGGTAGTGTTCTTATCATATTCATATCTATCCTTAATCTATTATTTTTGTGTTTTGGTACTTTGCAAGATTGCATTCATTTGTTACAGTATGTGGAAGGTTAATTAGGTGTACATAATTATTATGTTCTTCAAGTGAAATTTGTTATGAAGGATTTTACGGTGTTGATGGAATATTCTAGATAATATTTAAGTGTTTTGTGTGGTTTGTGAGTCATATTTTGATTAGAGGAAGCATGTAATTAAATGTTTAACAATGTTAACACAGGCTTGACTAACCTTGCGTGTTTACACTAATTGTGGATGAGCTTTTGTGTTTGTGGGAGTGTGGCATATAATGTATGTGCGGATTTATGTCTGAGTTAAGGTGTGATGTGATGTGCTTTCATTCCTTTTCACCATGGGAATGTTTTGGTGTTCAACTAATTTGAATTTTCACATTTGAGATGCATAGTCAACCTTGGAAATTATTTTCAAGGTTGTGGATGGTATATATGAGTAGTAAATTGATGGAGGAATGTTGCAATGCAAAGTGTTGTGATGTAGAGAGAAAAAGTGTAAAATACAGTGTGAGATTTAATGATTAAGACTACTGGAGGTAGTGAGTAGAAGGTATCTACATTCTTTGGAGAGTGTGAATGATCTAGCGATGTAGTGGCAAAATTATTTTATTGCTCTAAGATGGATTTCTCATTGTGATAATCTTCTATCTTCTTTATAATCCACTAGTGAGCTCTCTGATAGTTAGCCTATTGTATGTGTTGTTGCAATTACTTTATATTGTCAACTATTCTTCAGTATGGTTTTTCCCTTATTGGGTTTCCACGTAAATCTGGTGCTCTATTATGTGCATGGTGTTATTGTATTTTTGCTTCTATTATTTAATTTCATGTTAAATTAGTTTAAGAGATTAAAGGATAATAAGAATAATAAGGAATAGAATGTTAATGAGGGTTTTGATGTTCTAATGAATAATTGATTCACCCCTCTTCTCAATTGTCTTATGCATTCAACAATTGGTATCATATAATGTTTCCTTAGAATAAATCTTAACCATTTGAGGTAGATCTTGGATGGGCACAATAAGGATTCTCCCTTGTTTCATGGATCAGATTATGCATTCTAGAATACCAGGATGAAAGGTTTCCTTGTATCCCTACCATTGGGAGTTTGGAAGTCAGTTGAAGTTGGATATACCATACATGCAAATGGGACATCAATTGATGATGAGATCAAGGCTTATGATAACAATGGAAAAGCAAGGTATGCTCTTTTGAGTGGTATTTCTAATACTAAACTTGTGAAGGTTATGAATTACAAAAATGTTGGTAAAATATGGAAAATGCTAGAAAGTGTATATGAAGGAGATGATAAGGTCAATAAAGTGAAGATGCAAAGTATAAAGATCAAATTTGAAAAGTCGTGAATGTTAGAGGATGAAGATATGACAAGCTACATGCATAAAGTGGAAAAGGTTGTTAATTCCATTAGAGGACTTGGTGGAAGACTATATAAAGATGATGTGTTAAAGAAGGTATTGAGAACTCTTCCTAAAAATTATAGCCATAAAGTTTTTCTATTAAAGAAGCTCAAGATTTAATTAATTACTGTAGAGATTAATTATATGGTTCTTTAACTATTTTTGAATTGAGAGTGTTTGGTCCAAGTGATTCAAAGAATGAGATTGCTTTCAAAGCTAGCAAATAATAGAAGAATTAGGAATCAGATTAGGATGATTTTAATGAGGTAAAAGAAAAATTTGTGTGGACATTGAAAAAGGTAATATGAAAATATAGAGGTAACTTACCTTTAAAATGTTTCAATTGTGGAAAGATAGGTCATTATGCTTCAATATTTCCAGTCAAGCCTTCAAATAAAAAATATAAGGAGAATAAAGCTAAACCAATTAAGAGAATTTCTTGTGTTAAAGAAGATACTAGTATATATGATGATGAATTTGATTATCCAAAAGATGAAGATAATGAATGCCTTTTCATGAATCAAAATGTTGGAACTAATTCTACTAACTCTGATATATGTATGAGGGAAAGTGATCTAAAAGTATGTCATAATGTTGAAGGAACTATGTTGAATACCTTTCATGCTAGAGAGGAGATGAACTTTTGGATCATTGATAATGGATGCTCAAATCATATGACATTTAATAAAAGTAATTTTTTAAAACTTGAGAAATTTAAAGGAGGTATTTATGGAAAAGGTTCAATTATTTTTGATGGAAAGAATAATACAATATGTTCTTTATGTTAAGGGTGTTTAGCATAACCTTTTGAGTGTTAGAAAAATGTGTAACAGAGGATATAAATTTTTTATTTCATTACAATGGTTGTGAAATTAGAAAAGGCTTTAGAACACTAGTTGTTGTAGGAAGAAGAATAGATGAAATTTTTTATTATATTAAGGTTGCAAATGGTTATCTCTTTATGAATCAAATCAATGAATTTTGGCTATGAAATAGAAGAATTTTTCACATCAATTTTTATAGCCTAGCTAGGATCAGTTAGATTCAAGCTAGGAGAGATCAACCAAAAATTACAAAGCATGTCAATATTGTTTGCAAGGAATGTCAGATTGGGAAGTACCTTGGAAAGAGTTTCAAAATTAAAGAACAATATAATATAGGATCTTTGGAGTTGGTGCATACATACCTTTGTGGACCTAGTAGAATAAGGAGTCTTCAAGGTGACAAATATTTCATGATATTCATTAATGATTATTCTTGAATGACTTGGGTAACTTTTCTCAAAGAAAAATTAGAGGCTCTAGATAATTCTAAGGAATTTTAAAGATATGGTTGAGAATGAAATGGACATAAAAATAAAATGTTTAGGATCTAACAAAGGTGAATATTTTCCCTCCAATGAGTTTAATTATTTTTGTGAAGATCATGGAGTAAAGAGGCACTTGTTAGCTCCTAGGAATCCTGAGCATAATGGAGTGGTTGAAAGGAAGAAGAAAATAGTTCAAAAAGTAGCAAGAACAATGATGAAAGAAGCAAATCTACCAAAATTAAATTGGAGAGAAAAAATTCATACTGCATTCTAGATACATACTTAAAAGAGCGCAAGCAAGGAAAAACAATTAAAAGACTCCCTATGAGTTATGGTATGGAAGGACTCCTACTATCAAATATTTCAGATTATTTTTAATGAAATGCTATATCAAGAGTGATGAAGAAAAATTAGGAAAGTTTGATACCATATTTGGTGAAGGTGTCTTCCTTGGACATTCTATTGAAATCAAGGCTTACCGGTGTTACAACAAGAGGTTGAAAAGGATTTTTGAAAGTGAAAGTGTCAAAGTGGATGAATACTTACATAAAAGTTAAGTGCTAATAGATGGATATGGATAAGATGAGTCCTCTTGACGATAAGAAGAAAAATATGAAGGAAATGAAAAGTAAGTGTAGATTGAAGATGAAGAAGCTTTAGAAAGGATCCATAAGACTCCTAAGTATGTGTAGAAGAAAAATTCTCAAGATTAGATCATTGGTGAAAAGAGTAGTTGTGTGTTGACAAGAAGAAATGATACAATGAGAAGAGAAAGAGTAATGTTATGTTTAAATTCCAAAGTAGAACCCAAAATAGTTATTGAAGAATGCAAAGGTGAATATAGGATCAAGGCTATGAAAGAAGAGCTGAAACATAGGAAAAAGGATGGTGGAGATAGGAATGTAGATAAATTTCCTTAAAAGTGAAAAATGTGTGTGAGCGACCTATTTCCAATGAAAAAGGGGTTTCCACCTAATAAAAAGTCTACCTTTCCTATGTTCACTAGGAAGAAGGATAGTGCCACAAGTGATTATAATTAACTTAAAACCCTCAAGGTGAGTCAATTGCAAGTTTTGGGGCACTATGTGGGATCTTCTTCCTAATGGAAAAACAATAAAATATTACTAGAAAGAAGTTTTGGGAGAATAATGAAAGTGCATTGAAAATCTAATATTTGATATCTACCACTGGGAATTTCAGTTATTATGATAACACTATTAGAAATAGCAATAAAGTAGAAGATCTGAGAAGGTTAAGATAGTTTGTACCTGACTTCAAAAATGGTGTAAAGCATCCTAGCTAGACTCATTTGCCTAGGTGAATATGTCCTTGTAACATTTTCTAAACATTATTCTTGCAATCCTTTGATGTAGGATCTAATTCTTTGATGTCTCTAGGTTTGACTATTGTAAGGCAAAAAAAAAATTCATTAAGAAAGTTTCTGTATCTTGGAAACTTTGATGAAAAATTTAAAAACTTTGCAAAATTCAACTTTCAATTGAATTTCAATCCTTCTTCATCTGCAAATCTGCACATACAATGACAAGATAATTTTTTTTGTCTTTTGGTGTATAAGGGTTTTCGTTGGTCAAACCCTAATTTTTTAATTAAACCTAGAAATGAA
Source organism: Sequoia sempervirens (assembly GCA_007258455.2). Classification (NCBI taxonomy): domain Eukaryota; kingdom Viridiplantae; phylum Streptophyta; class Pinopsida; order Cupressales; family Cupressaceae; genus Sequoia; species Sequoia sempervirens. Next base: position 146,963,983 of record VDFB02049217.1, read on the forward strand.
ATAATGATAAAAAGAAAGAATGATGAATGGACACTGTCTTGTTACAACTCACAAAAAACTTTAATGGATTCCCTTCGAGGACTAAATTCTAATAGATCTCTTTAAGGATTGGATCTTACATGAAATGGCTTGATTGTTGATGGATCTTGATACTTCATTTGTTTCTTGAAACTTGAAACCTACATCACAATGTTAGCTCCAAAAAATGCATGAAAAGACATAAATCTTGACATCATGATAGGATCTTGAATTATGCAATAGATGGCTGATAGATTTTCTCTCCAATGCTCTTGGCAATAATATTTTCTCATGTGAAATTTTCCTTAATGCTAGATGTTTTGAATTGATAAAATAATCTTGTATTTATATGCAATTTTTTAATTTCTTAAAAATTCAACATCACAAGCCAACCTTTGCAATTTGAATTTGGATCATGAAAATGTTACCATAAACACATTAAAAAATGGGCTCATAAACTTAAGGAGGACACATTCTCCCTTGGGAAAATGGGTTCTAGACCATAAACTTGGGACACATTTTCCAAGATGTTTAATTAAGTGTAGGCATTGATTAAATTGGGGTACCCATTTTGGAAAATTAAATTCATTAAGCTTGTGAATATATGATTGGGTTAATTAAAGGTTTAATTCAATTCAATTATTTTATGGCATGCAAACATAGTGTGAAAATGTAAAGGTTCATATTTTTAGACACTACATTTAGCCCCCACTTTAGTGAGAGTATGAACTTGCACTCAGACTCACACTAAAGTAGAGAAATAAGTCAAGAGAGTTCTAATTGTACAATTGTTTGAAAGATAAGATGATAAAGGTCAACGAGGATTATCAAGGCCCCAAGATCTAAGATCACATGGAAAACCGGCAAAGGCACAAAGAGACACATGCCTATGTTTTATATGCAACACCAAGACAAGATGCACAATCATGCAATGTCTAAATTAATGAACAAAGAAAGAAAAGGATGGAATAGTCATGGTTGCACTATTGTCCATAAAATGTGTTCACAAGTGAAAACATGTTGTCCACTATGCAAAAAATTATGCTCATGAGCGATAGTGAAATGTGGTTTCTATTAAGTGAGCCCCAAGAAAGTGAGAAACACATATCGGTATGTACCACTAATTTTTTTGGTGGCTAATATTTACTAATTGGCTAATAGTTAAAATTTTGGAATCTAAATTTGGCTAATAATTCAAGCTATAATAGAACCTGAGTTGCCACAATTATAAAATTTTATTTTAGTCTTATTTAAATCACCAAAGAATTTATTTCATTAAAATTTTTAGCTCAATAATTTTTCATAGTATTTGATACATGATTAGATCAAATTCACCTAAATTTTGAAAGTTATAGTAGAAATACAAATTAATTTTCCAATAGTATATCACAATCATTAGCTATTTTAGGGCCATATTTCCAATCTTTAGTTTCCTGCATTATTTAAAATATAAACTAATAGGCCTTGTAGTATTTTTTCAAGTAAAATCTACCTATAATTTGTAATGCTCATGGGGCCAAAAATAAAAAGCAAGATTGGGCCCCATGAGCATTAGAATTTGTGGGTAAATTTTACCTTGTGGAATAAAATAGGGACTATCAAAGTATATTTTAAATCAATGGCAGCAACTAAATATTATAGAGTCTACCCCTTAAACCCATCAATCATTTTCACCCTCGAGCCCCTAATTTTCCATAAAAAATATTTTTTAAATTGAAGAATTTGCTATCATAATTAATGCATTTTCAGGTATTATATTCCAAGATTTTCCAAGGATTTCAACAAAAAATTAGTGATGTGAAATTTTTTTTCCAATAAAATTAATTTATTTTCAAAAAATAGGAAAGATTTACAAATAGAAATTAATAATTTTTCCAAAAAAAAAGATATTCATAGAGATTTTATATATTTTATGAAGAGGGGTTTCTTAACACTATCACTAGTACATACCCACAAAAAAGTGGTTGATGGGAAATTCATGCTAGGTCTACAGACGCCCATACATCAACTATACCAAAAGTTATACCTCCTGATAACTTAGATAGGGTGCCACACAAACATGGTCAAAGGTTCAGTCATAACCCAATTTTATTGCATATTATTATCATATGGTAAATAAAATTATTGAAGAAATTCAATATATATATTAAATGAAAATATTAGAATTTTCAAAAATACATTGAAAGAAGTTGACTAATGTTGACTATGCAAACTTTTGAAATTATCTTATATGTTATCAAGAATTGAGCATTACTAATAAATTTGCAAGTGCAAGTGTGTACAGTTGTAGGGTGATAGGTTGAAGGACAAGAACACAGTTGAAGTAGGATTGTTTAGATAGATCAAATGGTAAGCCAGTTGGAATCTAGGTGCATACACCACAATGGCATCATGACTTGCATTTGAACTAGTTTTCTTACATAGAAGAACTTAATTGTATGACTTTATTTATTTTAGTGATTGAAAATGAATGGCTTGTAGATTAAATTATCTACTTAAACTCTGTGTTTTGAAGAAAATGAAAGTACATATTTTAAAGAATGACTAAAAGGATAAGATTTTTGATATGAGAAATTAAGTAAAAATAATTTACTTTTAGTTCACATATATTTGGATGCTCGAGATGAAATTAAAGTTCCTTAGTTAATTAAATGATAGCATATGAAACTTATAAACTCCTTCAAACAAACAATCTACACATGAATACATATATAAATATATATACATGAATGTAAATAAATGTGAATGCATACATATATATACATATACATATACATATACATATATATGTATACATATGCATATTCTTATTGATGTTTAATTCGATAACTGATAATATTCCAAAATCAAAATATTTGAAATCAAAAGAAAATCATGAAGGCATCCCACGAAGGATGTGGTCTACCACAAGTTTAATGGAATTATTCAAAAAAATATAGTGGTCGATGGCAAGGTGATAATTCCATAATGGCAACACCCAATAACATGCAAAAGATATTTTCATTTCCATTTTGAATTCATACTGGGGCGAAAAAGCACAATGAAGGAAATTGTCTAGCTCAAAAGAAAAAAGCAGAGAAGAGCTTGTGAAAGTGGGAAAAATTAGAGGCAAGTCTCACAAAATCTTGATTTATCAAGTTAACCGATTTACTTAGAAGAAAACTCAATTTTTCTATTATCATTTTTCCTCATCATACAAATGGTATTCTTCCATTTTTTCAAATACTTCATTAACACTATAAAATGTGAATTTCCTATTGAGAAACCACAGCCTTGAGCCAAGTTTTGAGTTGGTGTTGATCATTGTTTTGGGTCACACGACCAATGGCCAACACTACATGAGTTTTATTTAAAGCCTTATCGGTTGGCTCATACATAGAGCTAGGCTGAGACTCAGAATTATTGAGATGTGATTGTTCCTTAACATCACACTTTAGTGCTAGCCATTGGATGGCTAATCAAATTTTCAATCTGATTTAACAACGTATTTATGTTTGATTAATTTATAGAGGATCAACTATTGATCCTATGGAAAGGGTATCATACCATGTGTCTTGTTTTACAATGTATCATATTTTCTTTATTGGTTGGTCTGATAATGAGTAGCTAAAGAAAACTTTGGAGACTATATTATATGTATTATAATTCCACCACGTTTTAGTCAAAATGGTGGTAAAATCGTTGTTAAAATTTAGTAAACCCAAGTAGGGTTTGATCCATTTGATCATACGGTTGTTCCCTTGTAACTATGAACAATATGAGTATGCATGTTGATTATGAGTGGTGTAAAACCAGCATGCCCTTAATGACATATCTTTACATTACTAGATTGTTGCTAAGAAAGAGATGCACTATACCTATATGAATGGTTGATTCCAAAGTGACCTATGAATGTTAATTTGTTTCTAACTTAAAATCGCATGAGTTCTTCTTAGACCTAAAACTTCTGTCTATCTTTTGACCGAAATACTTGTTCAAGTTTTACATCGACGAACATTTCGATCTTAGATTATTTTCATTTATAAAAAGTCAGACATGTAATTTCAGTAATGAAAGTGTTTAAGGATCTAAATATTGGGCATTATGCTTTCATGTATGAAGTTGGGCTAGTTGATTTATTAGTGAAATATTTTGGCTTGCTTGAAGATGGTAAATGAGAAGCTGCAAACAATATTTGTTACAAGAAAATAACATTGTTCATTTTTTGTTCACTGTGAAATATACATATCCCGTTCCATTTTAAAAAGTGAACATTAAATATAATGTTATCATTTTTCATCTAAATAGCTTGAAATAGCAATGAGTAATTGCAAACAGTGAATATTCTATTGGAAAAGGACATTGTTTATCATAAAATTTAACTATTTTATCTGGAACAATATTGTATTGATGTAAATAGTGAATAATCTATTGCAAACAACACTGATTTGTTGTAATGTTATCTTTGTAGCTAAAAAAAGTCCTGTTCATTAAATTGATTAGCTGGAATAGCATTGAATAGTTGTTAACAGTGAACATTCTTTATCAAATGGCTTGTCTTATAATTGTTTATTAGGAAATAGTATTGGTTTTGTTTAAATGATGAATATTCATATATAAACAACAATGTTAGATTATCATAGTTTTGTGAGAATGCAAAAAAAACAACAGTATGTGTGAAGATGTTAATATTAAATTGTTCTAGATTCTTTATTTTGACAAAATAAATATGAAATGAATTATTATTTATTGATTGAAATCTTTTTTAATGGTTTATTTCAAAATGTATGCATAAATCAAAAACTTAAGTAGGCACATATATGTGTATGTGCGCATAGACTTTGTCTATGTATGTACACATACTTGTGGCATACCTTCTTTAGTTCTTAGCTCATTTTAAAATGGAAAATTTTTATGATGAAAAGTAAATGTGAGTCATGAGAATGATATAGTTGATTATTGAATTACTCTATTTGAATCATAAATCTGATTTATGTTTAGAGATTAAATTAGTAATATGATTCTTCTTTTTTGAAGACATAAGTGAGAAGAATATTCTAATACTTGAATGGAGTAGTCATACCTAAGTAGACTCGAGCACCTCAAGGTAGATTTTTCTAGAGGGTAGATAGTTGTTATGAGATGTAATGTAGAAAGTCACCTTTCAGGACGGGTGTCAAAATGGAGTTCAAAGAGTATAGGTTTTCTCTACCAGATGCTATTGTTTGTTGTTGTTGTAACACATTTGATATGCTTGTCCAAGAAATATAGTTCATTTTGTATGTATGAACTCTATGATATCACTCCCTACCATTCCTAGCATAGATCTTGCATTTTATTTTCTAACTTGTAGATATAAATTGCATGTTGATGTATGGGCACACACCAGATTCCACCTTGCAGCATGTTCTCTTGCTAAATTTTTTGTCCAGGGTCAGACATTCCTCAAGTTAGAATAATTCTGAGGAGGTGTAAGCTTTGTGGTTGGGTGGTAAAGTGCTTCAACCATGTTCTCATCCATTAGAGGAGGTGAGAATCAAAGAAGAACCTTAGTTGTTCACAAGACTATTTTATTCTAATGTGTAACTTGGTGTAATACATTCATGTATTTGATGTAAAGTGTGCAATGTAATGACTTGTGGCCATAGGAGCCAAGTCAAACTTGATATTGAATTTGAATTTTGAAGTTAATATATATGAATTTTTGACTCATTTTAAATGGAAATGTGTAGATATGATTGAATTTAACCACTAGTTATGTCTTTTTAATTTAGAATATATTCATGTGTCACTGACAATAATGTTAATTTAGTAATAATTTAGGATGGGTTATTGCATTTGGTATCAGAGCTCAGGGTTCAACTCTAGTTCTTTTGAGTCTACCATAGTTTGACTAAGGATAGTTGATCCTTGACCAAAAATTTAGTTATCATGAGAATAAACCAAACATGGATTGAATGTAGGAATAGGAAGGTCAAATTCAGGATGAAGGAAAGGGATTACTGTTATAACCTCAAATAAGAATGGCATAAATGAAGAAATGCCAAGATGAAGGTTTAATTAGAAATTTTAGATGATGAAACTCTAGCTCAGGCTCTTACACGACTCAAGCCAGAGAGAGGCTTGAAGATTGAGAAGCAAACACCTAAGATCAAAAAGCTTTCCACAATCTGAGATTGGCATCTAGCGTGTGGACCCAATGTACCCTTGTTGACTAAAGAGGAAAAAGAGATCTTGCATGCTCAACCATCCTCTTCAGTAAAATTTGATGTGTATTTAGATGAGGACCCATATGAATTTCCTCTTTCTGAAACACCAAGAAATCATAATGATGTAACCAAAAGCCTATTGTAAATAAAGGGTCTATTGAATCACCTTGAATATAAATAAAATTAGATAAGATTTTTTTTGGTGTGTTCAAATGAAGGACTCCCAAATTTTTGTATTATGAATGAATGTGTATGTCTTCTAGAATTAGGGAGATGAAAAAAAATTATGTGATGTAGAATAAGAATGATTATTCATAGAACCCTATGTTAAGATTCGATAAACGTGAATGTGTTGTAGGATAAGTGTGGGACAACATGGTGACCACCAGGAAAGAGATGGATGGTAGTGGTTCCAATAATGGACCTAACAAGAGAGTGGAGAAAATTCTAGAGCTTTTGAATCAACAAGAGTCTCGCATGCATCATATAGAGTAAGAAGTCTAAGTGGCACATGAGAACTGGGATTGTAGGAATGTGGAAGGAAATCAAGGAGAGAGTGGTCTGGGGATAGGTCCATAAGGACAAATTGAGGAAGAGCTTGGGAAAGATCTCAAAAGAGTAGCATTTCCCAAGTTTGATGGTAAGGCTATTGTAGTAGGAGTTGAAGCTCAGATTATAGAGATAGAAAAATATTTTGTGCTCCATAACCTTTCTAAATAGACTAGGGTGCCATGGGATACATATCAGCTCTCAAGTGGAGCAACGGCTTGGTGGGATAGTGAGAAGTTAGAACAAAATCTTTATCCTGGTGAGATCACTTGGGAACTCTTTCTCCAAGCCTTTAGGAAGAGATGGTTACCATAGTTTTTCTTACACAAGAAAGGGATGGAATTTAAAAACTTAACCTAGGGAAATATTCTTGTGATTCAGTATTGGGAAAAGTTCACCAACTTGTTGAAGTATGTGCCTCAGTATCAAGGAGATGAATGGTTTCATATTCATAAATTTATAATGGGACTCATACCCCACATAGGAGTTGAAGTGGATATGCACAAACCTCAAAGCATGAATGAAGTCTTCCTAAAAGCCACCAAATGGGAAAAAAAGTTGTCATAGTTATCCAATCTTCACAGTGACTCAAATTCTAAGATGTGCAGGAAAAAGAAATTTCATAAAGGGGACAAGAGTCATTAGATCCATAATCTCAAGAGGGGAAGTGAGTCATAGGAAAAGAGTGAAGACATGGTAATGGTGGAAAGAGCAAGAATGCAAACAAAGCCAAGGGTAAAGACAACCATAAGCAAAATTAATTTAGAGAGGACAACCTAGGAGGTCATAAAGGGCCTCGTGATGGATGTTATACTTGTGGAGGAAATCATTATGCCTCAAATTTTCCTTAGCAGTCGAAGTCGCAGAAGGAAGGAAGCTACCAACAAACTCAGTATCACCAGATCCATGTTACAATTGACAATAGACAAGAAGAGTATTAGGCTTCACTAATTCAGCTAATGGGTAAGCTCTATGGCCAATCTATGTCTATCTTAATTGATACTAGAGCTACTGAATGTTTTATAGATCCTAGAATAATATCCAAGATACCCATTAGACTTGGATACATGGAAAATTCATGGACAATCTAGTATGGTAATCAAGCAAAGAAAAGGGTAGATACATGTCTCTTTTGCAGTGAGTTAGAGCTTCCAAACTTTCAAACTCAAGTCAACTTGAATGTGGCACCTTTAGGCTTATACGATGTAATTTTGGGAATAAATTGGTTAATTGAGTATAAGGCTATAGTGAATTATGAGGATAAGGTGGTTAACTATCTAGATGATTATGGAAACCTAGTCAAGGTTTTTGGAATATAGAGACCCTTAGAGCTTAGACAAATTTTTGTGATGCAACTCAAGAAGGCTTGTCAAAAGGGATGTACAATTTATGCAATGCATGTTAGTAATCTTGACAACAAGGAACCATATCTAGATGACTATCTTATTCTCAAGGGGTTCCAAGATGTATTCCCTAATGAACTTATGGAGTTTCCTCTGAAGCAAGAATTTGACTTTTCCATTGACCTTGTTCCAGGAGTTCAGCCTCAATCCAAGGCACCCTATCAGATGACCACCGCATAACTCTATGCTTTAAAGGCATAGTTAATGGAATTACTGGACAAAGGTCATATAAGACCCATCGTGTCTCCTTGGGGAGCACTGATTATCTTTGTGAAAAAGAAGGATGAAACTTTGCATCTATGTATAGATTATCAAATTTTGAACAAGGTGACTATCAACAACTGGTATCCACTCTAGAGAGTTGATGAGGTGTTTGACCAATTGAAAGGAGCAACAGTGTTCTCCAAAATTGATCTTAAGTCAAGGTACCACCAATTACGAATTAAGGAAGAATATATTTTGAAGATTTCATTTGGAACTCGATATGGACATTACAAGTTCACAGGGGTACCTTTTATTTTGACTAATGCACTAGAAACCTTTATGCAACTCATGAATAATGTGTTTAGAGATTGCTTGGATGAATTTGTTATAATCTCCATTGATGACATTCTAGTATACTCAAATACTGTAGAAAATCATGATAGACATTTGAGGATAGTTTTCTAGCATTTGAGAGAAAATAAACTCTTTTGGAAGTTGTCCAAGTTTTCATTCTATCAGGATAGGATGCACTATGTAGGCCATATCATTTCAGCTGAAAGAGTCTTTGTAGACCTCCTTAAAATCAAGGAGATCATGGAATGGTTAGTGGCTCAGAATGTGTTAGAATTTTGTAGCTTCATGGGCCTCATGGGATACTATAGGATGTTTGTGCAAGGGTTCTCCCAAATTTCATCTCCTATTACCTCACTCCAAAGGAAGGGAATGTGGTTCGAATGGATCGAGAGATGTGAGCAATAATTCCAACTCCTGAAAGAGAGGCTTGCAACAACACCAATGCTGACCATCCCTAATCCTAATAGGAGATTCACAATAATTATAAATGCTTCAGGAGAGGGATTGGGAGTAGTATTAATGCAATATGGACAAGTGGTAGCATATGAATCAAGGAATCTCAAGTAGCACAAAGTGAACTATGTGCCTCATGGTTTAGAATTGGCTGCAATAGTTCATGTCTTACAAATTTGGAGGCATTATCTTTTGGGAAAGCCATTTGAACTCAAAAAATAACACTTAGGATTGACATACATATTTACCAGCTAAACCTTAATGTGTGGAAAAGAAGGTGGTTAGGATTCCTTAGTGAGTATGACTTTGGAATTGAATATACAAAAGGAAAAGAGAATAGAGTGGTCGATGATCTTAGTAGATGAAGACATATGACAACCATGATCTGAACAAGGTCTAACTTGAGATAGTAGGTGATTTAGAATCTTCCAAGGTATAAGCACTATCAGAGAGTGAAGAATTCCCTAGCAATAAATACCTTACATCATTAGTTCAATGGGTATGAGATCGAACAAGCTGATATTTTGAGATATCAAAGATGAATGTATATTCTTGACTCTGAAGAGATGAGGAAGTTGGTTCTAGAAGAGGTTCACAATGCACCTTAGTCAAGATGATCACAGAGTTGAAGACACTATATTTTTGGCCTAAAATCAATAAGGATGTAGTGGAGTACATAGCCATATGCTTCGAGTGCTAGTGAGTCAAGTCTAAGCATGCACATCCAGTTGGGTTACTATATCCTCAAGACATACCTGAGTATAAATCGCAAGTGACTAGTATGGATTTTGTACAAGTGTTTCCAATGAGGAAGAACAAGCATGATGTTATCTTGGCCATGATTGATAAGTTGACTAATGTTGAACACTTGATTTCAGGAAAACCTAAGGATGGATAATTGACCCTAGCTAAGAAATTTGTCCTAGAGATCTTTCACTTGCATGGAGTGCCAAATACTATATTTTCTGATAGGGACACATGGATGACCTTGAATGTTGCATTGGGGACCAAACTAAATTTTAGCTTGACTTATCATCCTCAAACTGATGGGAAAATAGAGAGGGTGAATTAGGTAGTTGAAGATATCCTATGAATGTATTGTATGAACCAACAGTATAGGTGGGAAGAATATTTTCCTGTAGTATATTTTTCCTACAAAAAATCTTAACAAACATACATAGGCATGGCACCATTTGAAGCTCTTTATGGGTGAAAGTGATGTACCCCCATCAATTGGGATAAATTGGAGGACAAGATCATAGTAGGACCTGAAATGCTTAAGGAAGTGGAAGAACAAATGAGGGTCATTAAGAGCAGACTAAAGGAGGTGGAAGACCAACATAAGAGTTATGCCGACAAGAATAAAACTATTAGATAGTTTGCACTCGAGGAAAATATTTCTTGAGAGATAAACCTCAAATTTTTTATTTTTTTTGGAAAGTCTTCCAAGTTGGCCCCAAGATATGTGGCACTATTTGAAGTCTTGGAAGTGATTAAACCATTTTGTTATAGATGAGCTCTACCACCTGCTCTAGCTCAACTTCATAATGTGTTTCATTTTTCCTTGCTTTAGCCATATCATCCTGATGTGACTCATGTGCTTGATTGGCAATCCTTATAGGTACAAGATCTAGGAGTGGTGCTAGTGGAGCCATTAGAATCCTGGATAGATGTAATGTTAAGTTACAAAGAAGAGATATTGCTCAGCTTAAGGTCCAATGGGACTAGTACTCAGAGGGCAATGTTACTTGGGAGGATGTGGAAGAAATAGAATGCTCCTTTCCACATTCACTTTCTTGAGAAAGAGACTTCAATATTTTTTCTTGATTTTTTTTGGATTGAGATACTATGATATTTCATGCTTTAATTTTGACGTGATGTTGAAATGGACAAATATAAGTTGATGTGATGTTGAAATAGACATATATAATTTGAGGTGATGTTGAAATAGGCATATACATTTTGATGAGATGTTGAAATAGACATATAAAATTTGTTGTGATGTTGAAATAGACATATAATTTGATGAGATGTTGAAATAGACATATATAATTTGTTGTGATATTTAAATAGACATGTATAATTTGATGTGATGTTGAAATAAACATGTATGCTCAAATTTGACACGGTGTTCTTTTTTTTCGATTTACTTCACATCGGGACGATGTCTCTTCCAAGAGGGGAAGAATGTCATAACCCAATTTTATTGCATATTTATTATAATATGGTAAATTGAATTATTGAGGAGATTCAATATATATATATATATATTCAATGAAAATTTTGGAATTTTTGAAAATTTATTGAAAGAGGTTGAGTGATGTTGACTATGTGAACTTTTGAAATTATATTATATGTTATAAAAAATTGAACGTTATTGATAAATTTGCAAGTATAATTGTGTGTAGTTGCAGGGTGACAGGTTGAAGGATGAGAACATGGTTGAAGTAGGATTGTTTAGCCAGATCGAATGGTAACTTAGTTGGAATATGGGTCCACACACCACAAATGGCATGATGACCTACATTTAAACTATTTTTCTTATATAGAAGAATGCAATTTTATTACTTGAATTTTTTTAGGGATTGGAAATGAATGGATTTTAGACTAAATTGTCTACTTAAACTCTATGTTTTGAAGAAAAATAAAGTACCTATTTTAAAGAATGATTAAAAGGATTAAGAGTTTCAAAATGTGAAACTAAGTAAAAGTAAATTTGTTTTAGTTCACATATATTTGGATGCTCGAGATGAAATTAAAGTTCCTTATTTAATTAAATGATAGCATATGAAAGTTATAAGCTCCTTCAAACAAACAATCTACACATGAATATATATATATATGAATGTAAATAAATGTGAATACATACATACATACATACATACATACATACATACATACATACATACATACATACATATATATACACACACATATATATATATATATATATATTGAATAATGAGCATAATAAATAAGAATGAAGTCATACAAATACATATAAATATATATAGACATGTATATTAAATATATATACATATACGCATATATGTATAAATATTCATATTCTTATTGAAATTAAATTCGATAACCGATAATATTCCAAAATCAGACTATTTGAAATCAAAATAAAATTATCAAGGCATCCAATGAAGGACATGATCTGCCACAAGTTTAATTGAAATATTCAAAACAAGATAGTGGTCGGAGGCAAGGAAACAATTCCATAATGGCAACCCCCAGTAAAATGAAAAAGAGATTTTTGTTTCCATTTTGAATTCATATTGGGGGTGAAAAGGATTAGAAAATAAAATTGTTTGAGTCAAAAGCAAAAAGTAGAGAGGAGCTCAGGAAAGTGGGAAAAACTAGAGGCAAGTCTCACAAAATCTCAATTTATCAGGTAAACCGATTTCCTTAGAAGAAAAATTAATTTAAATTCTATTATAATTTTTCCTCATCATACAAATGGTATTCTTCCATTTTGGAAAATGCTTCATTAACACTGTAAAATGTGAATTTCTTGTTGATAAACCATGGCCTTGAGCCAAGTACTAAGTTGGTGCCGATCATTGTTTTGGGTCACATAGCCAGTGGCTAGCATTTAATGAGTTTTATTTCAAGCTTTATTGGCTAGCTCATAGAGCTAGGCCGAGGCTAGGAATTATTGAGATGTGATTATTCCTTAACTTTGCACTTTAGTGGTAGCCATTTGATGGCTAATTGGAATTTCATTATGATTTAACTATGTATTTGTGTTTGCTTAATTTATAGAGGATTGACTATCATCCTATGGAAAGGGTATCATAACGTATATCTTGTTTTCCAATGTATCGCATTTTCTTTATCGGTTGGGTCCATAATGAGTGGCTAAAACAAATTCTTGAGACTATATTATATGTGCTCTAATGCCACCATGTTTCAGTGGTAATGTTGGTGAAATCTTTTTTAAAATTTAATAAACCCAAGTAGGGTTCAATGCATATGATCGTAGGGTTGTTCCCTTGTAACTATGATCGATATGAGTATGTGTTTTAATGATGAGTGGTGTGAAACAAGCATACCCTTAATGACATATTTGTGCATGAATCTTGTTGCTAAGAAAGAGATGCACCAGACCTAGATGAATGGTTGATTACAAAGTGCCCTATGAATGTTTGTAACTTGAAAGGGCATGAGTTCTACTTAGACTTGAAACTTCTATGTCTATCTTTTGACTGAAATACTTGTTAAAGTTTTACATCGATGAGCATGCCAATCTTAGATTCTTTTCATTTATAAAAAGTTTCAGATTGAAATTCAGTAATGAAACTATTCAAGGATCTGAATATTGGGAATTTTTCTTTCATGTATGAAGTTGGGCTAGTTGATTTATTAGTGAAATATTTTGGCTTGCTTGAAGATGATAAATGAGAAGCTATAGACAATATTTGCTACTTGCAAACAACATTTTTCATTTTTTTTTCATTGTGAAAAACATGTTATGTTTAAAAGAGTGAACATTAAATAGTAGTGTTATCATTTAGCATCTAAACAACTTAAAACAACAATGAGTAATTGCAAACAACAAATATTCTATTGGAAAGCAACATTGTCTACCATAAAATGAAACTGCTTCATCTAGACTAGTATTTTATTAATGTAAATAGTGAATTATCTATTGCAAACAACACTAATTTGTTGTAAATTTATATTTGTAGCTGAAAAGTCTTGTTCATTAAACTATTTAGTTGGAACAACATTGAATAGTTGTAAACAATGAGTGTTCTTTATGAAATAGCTTGTCTTATAACTATTTAGTAGGAAACAATACTGGTTCTATTTAAATGATGAATGTTCATATGTAAACAACAATGTTAGAGTATCATAGTTTTTTGAGAATGCAAAAGAAACAATAGTATGTGTGTAACTGTTAATATTGATTGGTTTTGGATTCTTTATTAAATGACAAAAGAAACATTAAATGGATTATTATTTATTGATTGCAATCTAATTTAATGGTTTATTTCAAAATGTATGAATAAATCATAAACTTAAATATAGGAACATATATGTATATGTACATAGACTTCATCTATGTAGATACACATACTTGTGACATACGTTCTTTTGTTCATACTTAATTTTAAAATGGATAATTCTTATGATGAAAAAGTAAATGTGATTCATGAGAATGATATGATTGATTGTTCAATTACTCTATTTGAATCATAAATATGATTTCTATTTCAAGAGTAAATTAGTAATCTGATTCTTCTTTTTTGAAGACATATGCAAGAAGAATATTCTAATACTTGAGTGGAATAGTGATACCTAAGTAGAATAGAGCACCTTAGGGTAGATGTTGTTAGAGGGTAGATGGTTATTGTGAGATGTTCTATTGTAGAAAGTTACCTTCTGGGACAGGTGCTGAAATTTCATTCAGAGAGTATAGGTTTTCTTTATCGGAACCTATTGTTTGATATTGTTGCAACACATTTAATATGATTGGCCAAGCAATATAGTTCATTTAGTATGTATGAACTTTGTGATATCAATCTCTACCATTCATAGCATAGATATTGCATTTTCTTTTCTAACTTGTGGTTAGAAATTGCATGTTCATATAGGGTATGTGTAGGAACATCATGGAAAAAATAGGCCCTTAAGTGGCAAAGAATTTAGAAAAATTAGAGTTAGGCAACTTGACGTAAAAAAATGAATAAGTTATCTATATTATTTCAAAAATATGTAAGAATAGAATTTTTAGAAAATTGAATGTAGTTTCTAAACTACTAGGTTTATTTTTTTTTAAAATCTATTTGGTGAAAATTTGAAATTTCAATGCAGTGGTACTTAAATTTTAGGGAAAAAATAAGAAGTAGGTGTCTATCGACCATCCTAACCACAATAAAATGATAAAAAAATTATAATATTTTTAGATATAAGTAGAGGACTCATGCCTCGATGTGATACATATTTTTCTGTAATTTTTTCCAAGAAAATAATTAATTATGAATTTTTTATAACTTTTAAAAAATATAAAACTCATATGTCTAACCACCTTAACTTGGTCAAAACTTCATGAAATTTATTTTTTATTTTTCTAATCCTATAGTATGTGAAGAATAGAATGTGACACATGTTTTGGATTCAAAAAATGTGATACCGTTTGAAAGCTATAGATTTTTTTCAATCATGATCCTGCACATACCCTGTATGGGCATGCACCAGATTCCACCTCACAGATTGTTCTCTTGCTAAAATTTATGTGCAGGTTCAAGCATTCTTCAAGTTGGAATAATTACAGGGAAGTGTAAGCGTCGTGGTTGGGTGATAAAGTGCTTCAACCATTTTCTCATCCATTAGAGGAGGTGAGCGTCAAAGAAGAACCTTAGTTTTTCGCAAGAATATTTTATTCTTAGATGTAACTTGATGTAATACATTCATGTATTTGATACAAAGTGTGCAATGTAATGACTTGTGGCCTTAGGATCCAAGTCGGACCTGATATTGTAATTTTTATTTTGAAGTGAATATATATTAAATGAAAATTTTGGAATTTTCAAAAATAGATTGAAAGAAATTGACTAATGTTGACTATGCGAACTTTTGAAATTATCTTCTATGTCATCAAGAATTGAACATTACTGATAAATTTGCAAGTACAAGTGTGTGCAGTTGTAGGGTGAGAGGTTGAAGGATGAGAACATGGTTGAAATAGGATTGTTTAGCCAGTTCAAATAGTAAGCTAGTTGGAATATGGGTGCACACACCACAAATGGCATGATGACCTGCATTTGAACTATTTTGATTATATAGAAGAATGTAATTTTATGACTTGAATTTTTTTAGTGATTGAAAACGAATGGATTGCAGATTAAATTGTCTACTTAAACTCTGTGTTTTGAAGAAAAAGAAAGTATGTATTTTAAATAATGATTAAAAGGATAAGATTTTCAATATGTGAAATTAAGTAAACATAAATTCATTTTAATTCACATATATTTGGATGCTCGAGATAAAATTAAAGTTCCTTATTTAATTAAATGATAGCATATGGAACTTATAAGCTTCTTCAAACAACTAATCTACACATGAATATATACATATATATAAATATATATACATTAATGTAAGTAAATGTGAGTACATACATATATATATGCAAAATGAAGAATGAGCATAGTAAATAAGAATGAAGTCATACAGATACATATATATATATACATGTATATTATATATATAGACACATATATGTATACATATTCATATTCTTATTGAAATTGAATTTGATAACTGATAATATTTCAAGATCGGACTATTTGAAATAAAAATAAAATCATGAACGCATCCCATGAAGGACATGATCTGCCACAAGTTTAATGGAAATATTCAAAACAAGATAGCAGTCAGAGGAAAGGTGATAATGCTAGAATGGAAACCCCCAATAACATGCAAAAGAGATCATTGTTTCCATTTTGAATTCATACTGGGGGTGAAAAAGAACAACGAATGAAATTATCTAGATAGAAAGAAAAAAGTAGAGAAGACTCAAGAAAGTGGGAAAAATTAGAGGCGAGTCTCATAAAAGCTCAATTTATCAGGTAAACTGATTTCCTTAGAAGAAAAAATATTTTTTCTATTATCTTTTTTCCTCATCATACAAATGGTATTCTTCCATTTTGTCAATAGCTTAATTAACAATATAAAATGTAAATTTAATGTTGATAAACCATGGCCTTGAGCCAAGTACTGAGTTGGAATCAATCATTGTTTTGGGTCACACAACCAATGGCCAACACTGCATGAGTTTTATTTCAAACTTTATTGGCTAGCTCACAGAGCTAGGTCGAGGCTTGTGTTGATGGGTTTTTTTACACCTTCCCAACACAAGCAATGCATGAGTGCACTACCTCTCTTGAAAAGTAGAAATCTGCAAACAAGTTACAAATTACTACCACAAGGTCTCTCAAGTGTCAAGTCATAGAAATTCCTAGAATATCTTAGTTGTTTGATGTGTTTTGCTAGTAACCACATGGTCGGCCTTTATGGTTTACAAAGCATGGGAAGTTGGGTCTACAAATGGAGTTTCAAAGTGTTGTAATTGAATGAATAGTAACTTCCCACTCAGAACAACAAGCTGAAACCCACCAAGTTCATCAGATTTAACTTTGTTTTGATGCTTGAGATCTTACTCTAACCAAGGACAAAAAGAAATAGCAAAATTGGAAAGGGTAAGAGAAAGTTGTTCTAAATCTAAGCTATGAATGAACAATAATCATGGAGGGTGCTATAGTAGACAAAGTCCCACAAACTAGATTTCACTTGACCAAGAAAGACCTACAACTACACAAAATCAGTGCAATATTCTAAGGACTACAAATTTTTAGAACATACAATTGAGCTAGGTTGCGGCAATATACAATTGTACTAGGTTGCAGCAAATAAGTTAGCTCAGACTAGCTTTATAAAATAATTCATCATCAAAAAACCACAAAAAGAATGAGTTGGAAGTGCATCAAATACTGTAACAGCCAACACCATTAAAGTAATCCAAGAAACTATAAGCTATAATTAACATGGAAGTAGAACCATGCATGCAAGATGAGAAAAATAAAAGATAACATCCATAAAATCATGCAATGATGTCTTCTAATGCTGAAAATTCCTTTTACACCAGTTCTCCAACCATTTACAAATGAGGGGCAAGCCCCTATTTATAGTTTTCCAAAGCTCAAATGAATGGCTAGAAAAAATTCACAATGTGTGGCTCAGATTTAGTACAAGTTAGGGTTTCACCCACCCCCAATATTTCTCAATTTAAAATAGGCTATTTTGTCCTCTTCCCTATTTTGTCTTGTAGCCTATTTTGTCATCTAGTAACCCTGGAACTAGAGCAGTTTTGTCCTATAGTGACTGCCATCCCTGTTGTAGCTTAAAATGCTAAAGACTGCCCTTTGTTTGATGTGTTTGCAGCATTCTTTTAGCCAATCAAATGAATCTTCTTGTAGATTTGTGTTATTGAAAAGTAGACATGTTGCTCCAGATTCTACAAGATAGCCCTTGACAAATCATGATTATTTTGGGATAAAAATAAAGTAGCTCCTCCCACCACCCTCAAGGCCACCCTTTAAATTTTTTCCACTGACCTCCTTGACATAGTCCTCCTTCTAATGTCAGCTCTTTTGATGGCTGCTAGGAGGAGAGGTGAGCATAAAATGAATGGTGATAGGAGAAATGTGATTTTTCCTTGTTTAGCTTTCTCAATGAGCCTCCCCATCGGACCCATGGTAAGTTCCATAAATCTTGCATACATGAAGTGTAGTAAGTGATTTCATATGCAAATCAAGGAAAATGTTATTCAAATCCTACAAACTCATTGTTAGATCCATCCATGCATCGTTAAAAGATCATAATATTCATATTTGGAGCTCATTTGGACCACAAAAATAAATGTAGGTTCAGGGTTGCAAGCACCACAAGGTGGAAGGATGGCAGATAATGGACAATGGATGGATGGATGGATGGCAGATGGACGACAGCCTGCAAGGAAGTTCCCATAGTGAATAGCGGATGAACAGAAAACACCAGATGACTAATGGATGATGGACAACAAATGGCAGATAGACGGTGACCCACAAGGAAGTTCCCACGAATGACAATAGAGGGATGGTGGCCTACAAGGAAGTTCCCATAGATGATAATAGAGGGATGACGACCCACAAGGAAATTCCTATGGACGACGATGAAGGGATGGTGGCCAACAAGGAAGTTCCCACATATGGCAATAGAGGGATAGTAGTCCACAAGGAAGTTCTCACAGATGGCAACAAAGGGATGGTGGTCCACAAGGAAGTTCCTATGGATGGCGACGGAGAAACAATGACCTGCAAGGAAGTTCCTGTGGATGACAATGAAGGGGCGGCAACCCACAAGGAATTTCTTGTGAATGGCAATGAAAGGATGACATCTAGCAAGGAAATTCCCATAACTTCACAAAACTTAGTAAATTTGATATTTTTCATTTTAGCATGTGGGAAAAGGGGTAGAAAGAGTGCCAAGACATATTTCCTTAAGATTTGGGTCATTTTTAATAAAATGTAGAAATTTGGAATGCGGGAGCCTAAGGGTCTATTTCCCTTTTGTAACAGCAATGAGCACATGGTGACCCGCACATGGTGGCCCGCAAGGAAATTTCTGCAATGTCTAAAAACATGGAAAAATTGATCCAAACCACTTTAGGCATGTGAAGAAAATCACTTGATGGTCCCTAGATGATGAAAGCTTGAAGTTTGTACCCTTTGTTGGAAATGCAGAGATTTGGAAGGGGGAAGCCAAAGGTTTCGTTTCCCTTTTGAAAATGGAAATGATCACACAGTGAACCACACATAGGGACCCACAAGGAAGTTCGTGTGGATGATGATGGAGGGATGACAACCCGCAAGGAAGTTCTCAAAAATGGCGATAGAGGGATGGAGGCCCATAAGGAAGTTCTCATGGATGGCAATGGAGGGAGGATGACCAGCAAGGAAGTTCTTGTGGATGGCAATGGAGGGACAGTGGCCCACAAGGAAGTTTTTGTGGACAGTGATGGAGGGACGGCGACCAGCAATGAAATTTCTACAACTTCACAAAACTTAACAAAACCTTGTAAGTTCACTTAGGCATCACAAAAACATCCCAAATCTATAGGTAACTTGTCCCCAAATTCAAAAAATGAAGGAAAAGTGAAGCAAGCGAGTAGGGACCAAGTCAATAGGAGTAAGGGAAAAGTGAAAAAATAGGGGGAGGACTTTGTTTATCCTCTTAGATTTAAATGCCTCGGGTTAAAATAAAGGGTAGAGAGAAGCGTTTATAGGAAAATTTCCATTAATGGTGTGCAATGATTTCTTCTTACGACAAGACTAGGCTAGATGAGATGCGGAAACCTATGCTCGTTTGGATGCTTGGTCAAGGCTTGGATGGAGAAACTAAGTTTGGATCTCGCCATGTGAGGAGAAGTTGGGCATCAGCCACTGGGTGCTGCCACAATAGTGGTTTACAATTTCTGGGATATCCTCACTTTTGCAAAAATCACACATTTTTAGAAAATATAATGATTTAAGCCTTTAAATGTTCCATTTAAAAGATTCCATTTGAAGAGGGTTTGATCAAAATGCCTTAGAGTAAGCCATCTTGGATAGAACCTCACTAGTTTTAAACCAAACCTATAACAAAATATCCTTTACACCTATCAAAATGCTGATAAAAAACCACTTTTGATTTACCTTTTGGGGATCAAATGAATTCATTTAAAATTTATTTTTTTAAAGTATGTAGTCCTTATTATAAGCTTTCAAAAAAGTATAATTTTAATAAAATTTAATTTGATTATTATATTTATTTTTTATCTCTTGTGAATCTAGGTTTTTCACCAAAAATCAAGCTCTCTATTCTGCACATGTGGAAAAATAGCAGATTATAAAAAAAAAAATTTGAAAAATATGAGTGCACTAGATATTGAAATCCTCAATCCAACAAAAAAACAAAAATTGAATTTCAATACGTACAAAAAAAATTACGCGTTATACGGTCTCGCTATGTTTGAATAGTAATTGGTTTGACTTTGAAACTTGATTAAAGAAAAAAAATTCAATAAAAAACTATCTAACCAAGTGGAAGCACTAGATATCAGAGTTACAAATCTAAATTCAAAAGAATTATAATTTTATCCTTCATGGAAAAAAAATTATATGTTGTACGATGAGCGTCACTTTTTTAAAATGTTGTTTTCCGAAAAAATCTAGTTTTTGAGGGAGATGGAAAAAAAAGTGCAATTTGATTCCAAAATTTTTGAAAAAAATATATATAGAATCTACAGAAAAAATCTCACAAAACTCTAGTATGCATCATCTTCAAATTCTTCACGGTTTAGCCGCTATAGGTGTCTATAAGTTAAGATTTAGTTAAAAAAAAAATATTTCAATGTCCAGTTTGGCCAAAAATTGTAAACCACTATTGTGGGATCACCCCGCTACTTAGTGGCAAAACATGAGTAGCGACCCACATGAGGCAACCCATAGTTGCAGGTCTATGAGGCTTAGAGGACGTTGGGGCAACGAGCAAAGGGAAACCCACAGGGGCATTTCTACGAAAGAAAAAGACTTAGTGAAAATCAGGTGGGTGAATTTGGTCAAGGGGGATTTGATTTTTTGAAGGCACATGACCAATTTGGGCTTGGAAATAGGGTTGCACAAAGTGAGATGGGAGTGAAAATAAACCATAAGGAGTGAAAAGAGGGGGTTCTTTCCTTCAACGGGGCATGTGTGCAAAACATGAACAGCAACATGGAATTATTGAGATGTGATTATTCCTTAACTTCACACTTTAGTGCTAGCCATTCGATGGTTAATCAGATATTTTTTATGATTTAACTATGCATTTATGTTTGTTTAATTTATAGAGGATTAAATTGACTATCATCCTATGGAAAGGGTATCATACCCTATGTCTTATTTTCCAATGTATCATATTCTCTTTATCAGCTAGGCCCATAATGAGTGGATAAAACAAATGCTTGAAACTATATTATATGTGTTATAATGCCACCATGTTTCAGTGGGAATGGTGGTGAAATCTTTGTTAAAATTCAATAAACCCAAGTAGGGTTTGATCCATATGACCATAGGGTTGTTCCCTTGTAACTATGATCGATATGAGTATGCATGTCAATTATGAGTGATGCAAACTAGCATTCCCTTAATGACATATATGTACATGACTCTTGTTGCTAAGAAAGAAATGCACCAAACCTTTATGAATAGTTGATTCTAGAGTGACCTATGAATGCTTGTTTGTAACTTGAAAGGGCATGAGTTTGACTTAGACCTGAAACTTATATATCTATATTTTGACCAAAATACTTGTTCAACCTTTAAGTTGACAAGCATGTCAATCTTAGATTCTTTTCATTTATAAAAAGTTTCACATTGAATTTCAGTAATGAAAGTGTTCAAGGATCAGAATATTGGGTATTCTACTTTCATGTATGAAGTTGGGATAGTTTATTTGTTCGTGAAATCTTTTTTCTTTCTTGAAGATGATAAATGAGAAGTTGTAGACAATATTTGTTACTCAATCATTTTTTGTTCATTGTGAAAAACTCGTTCTATTTAAAATAGTGAATATTAAATAGTAATGTTATCATTTAGCATCTAAACAGCTTGAAACAACAATGAGTAATTTCAAACAATGAATATTTTGTTAGAAAATGACATTGTCTATCATAAAACATAATATTTGATCTAGAATAGTATTTTATTGATCTAAATAGTGAATAATCTATTGCAAAAAACATCGATATGTTGTAAATTTATCTTTGTAGCTAAAAATAGTCTTGTTCATTAAACTATTTAGCTAGAACAACATTGAATAGTTGTAAACAGTGAATGTTCTTTATGAAACAGCTTGTCTTATAACTCTTTAGTAGGAAATAGTAATGGTTCTTTTTAAATGATGATTGTTCATATGTAAACAAGAATGTTAGATTATTACAACTTTTTGAGAATGCAAAAGAAACAACAATATGTGTGAAACTGTTAATATAGACTATTTCTAGATTCTTTATTAAATGACAAAAGAAATGTCAAATGGAATATTATTTATTGATTGCAATCTGATTTAATGGTTTATTTTATAATGTATGAACAAATCAAAAACTTAAGTAGGCACATATATGTTTATGCACATAGACTTCGTCTATGTACATACACATACTTGTGACATACCTTCTTTTGTTCTTAGTTCATTTTAAAATGGATAATGCTTATGATGAAAAAGTAAATGTGATTCATGAGAATGATATGATTGATTGTTGAATTACTCTATTTGAATCATAAATTTGATTTCTATTTAGAGAGTAAATTAGTAATCTAATTCTTCTTTCTCGAATATATATGTGAGAAGAATATTCTAATAATTGAATGGAAAAGTGATACCTAAGTAGACTAGAGCACCTTAGGGTAGATGTTGCTAGAGGGTAGATACTTATTATGAGATGTTGTATTGTAGAAAGTTACCTTCCTGTATGGGTGCCGAAATGGAGTTCAGAGATTATAGGTTTTCTTTACTAGAACCTATTGTTTGATTTTGTTGCAACACATTTGATATGCTTGTCCAAGCAATATAGTTCATTTTTAATGTATGAACTTTGTGATATCACTCTCTACCATTCCTAACATAGATCTTGCATTTTCTTTTCTAACTTAAATATAGAAATTGTATGTTGATGTATGGGCACACACTAGATTCCACCTTGAATATTGTTCTCTTGCTAAACTTTATGTGCAAGGTTAGGAATTCTTCTAGTTGGAAGAATTCTAGGGAAGCATAAGCTTCGTGGTTGGGCGATAAAGTGCTTCAACCATGTTCTTTTCCATTAGAGGAGGTGATCATCAAATAAGAACCTTATTTTTTCACTAGACTATTTTAGTCTAAAATGTAACTCGATGTAATACATTCATGTATTTGATTTAAAGTGTACAATGTAATGACTTGTGGCCTTAGAAGCCAAGTCAAACCTGATATTGTAATTTGAGTTTTGAAGTGAATATATATGAATCCTTAATTCATTTTAAATGGACATGTGTAGTTATGATTGACCTTAGCCACTAGTTATGTCTTTTTAATTTGGAATATATTCATGTGTCATTTAAAATAATGTTAATTACGTAATAATTTAGGATGGGTTATTACAAGTTCCACAAGGCTAGCAAGTTTCTTTATGCTAGACACTCATTAAAAAAAAAAAGGCACCACTGGCAAGCAAGTTGTGTTATGCATGGAAGCCATGACAATATTCAAAGGGGTTTTCCTTAATGCATGAAATTTTACACCTTAGGGAACATCATGCTTGACATCACCACCAAGAGAGGACAAGTTGAGGAATAAAGGATTTGCAATTTAGGGAATGCATGACATAGCATTACCACCAACAGGAATGTCATATGCCAAGAAATTTCACACTCTTGAAGGACATCAAACCTAGTGTCACCAAGAAGAAGACACATCACATGAACTAAGAAGACCACACTTTGTTGAAAATATACAAACAATGAGCGGGGACGTGTATGCCCCCACTTTAAAGAAATTGCTAAACACCATGGTATGAGCAATTAATTTAAATTAGAGAATGATAAATGGAAATACATGAGAGATTTATTCAGAAAACTTGATGTAAGACATATGTTTCCAAGTAGAGTTGTCATGGAAAGGAATTCTACCCCTCATATGCAATCCTAAGGTAACACATAAGGGATCAATCGATCTAGGGTTAGTGTATGTCTTTGCTACAATGATATAATCAAGCTTGGAACCATCATCATTCCCCAAATAATTTATCAAACAACAAGCGCAAAGGAAGAATGACACATAAAGAGAGAAAACAAAGAAAATATTTTGGGTGAACATGGAAGAGACCTAAATGTCTCAATGCCTTACATCATCCCCAAAAGGAAAACACAAGATAAGAGAAAAATAAAGGATTACAACATATAGAAGAAAGAAGATATAAATAGAATAATTTCATGACATATCTTCTTGCTTTGTAACCTTGCACCAACTAAGTGACAAGGGTCATCCAAAGTAGAATCACAAAAATATAAAGATACACCAAGCATGATAATATGGGGGTTTACATTATGCACATGCAATTAAAAAGAACATGAAAGGAAGAAAAACAAAATACTAGTATAGCACATGTGATTCAATCTATAGCAAGTCATATGCATCCCAACCTTCTTCATGATAGGCGGAAGGTAGAAAATTAGCCAAAGGTGTGTCATACTAGGAGCATCATTAGGTTCAACATGTTGGAGAAAAAAATTACTCCTCAGTATCCAGCAACCTTCATTTTCCATCCACATTTCACCTACATCAAAATACTGATTGCCTCTAGTTTTCATTGTATTTGACATGAAATGCAACAATTTGTGTGACAAGATCCATAAAAACATCAAACATTCACCTTGTATATATCCATTCATCCTTCTAGAAAATCACTAATTAAATAATTTATGGAACTAAAAAAGCCACCTTGGTTTTCATTTCATTTCCATCATGATCCCCATTGCCCTTCAATGTTTCACTATATTTGGCATAACATATAGAATTTTACCTGATGCTTATAACTCTCAACCATGCCATTATAAATAAAACAAAGTCTACAAATCATTTTCTTAAGTAATATTCCTTCCATAAATGTCTCCCAAACAATATAAGACATATCAGCATGACAATGCCACGTTGGGGGAATTGTCATCATAATCTCCCCAATGAACCGATGGAGACAAACCATAGAACACACACTATATGCAAATCAACCTTCTATTGTGTGGACTTATATCATTTTCAACCCAATGGATCGACATAAATAATTAAGGTGAAATAATCAAGGCAAGCATTACATATCGCTAGAACATGCTTCACTATCTCCCTGATAGCTCGAGAAAGACATATCAGAGACACTAAAGTGTATCAGCGAGAGATAACATTGTGTCCCATCAATGAGCCAATATAGGCCATAAAAAAAGGTATTTTAACTAATGTGTAGCATTTAGTAGTATTAGGGAGAAAAAATGCTATCAAACTGACATAAAATCTAGTTCCCCTAACACAACAATAAAACAATCAAAAAGTGAGTATCAAAATGAATGAGGACTATAGACAAGACATAAAAAAAGGTCTCCCTAATAAGCTAATGATACATGAAAGGAAGGATGATATTATAAATGATTAACTATAAACCAAGTATTGGGATCGGTGTAACTAAAACATATCAGTGAGTAATTAATTGTGTCTCACCGATACCCTGAAGGAAAACTAAAGACACAAATTTCATCAAGGGGAAAGGTGGATATCGACAGAAGTAAAATCATAGTCCCACCAATGCAGAGATGATTGTTTTCAACTGATGTGATGAGATATTCAAAATTAAATGATCCTCTAATTACACAAAAGAGAGAAAGTGTGCCATTAATGAGATAGAGTCGAGCATTGTATACCTCAAGTTGATTTCATTTTTGTCATCAAAACATTGGAGGAGCTATAGAAAATAGGAGCAGAGTGAAAGAGCTTGAGGTATCCCATTATTGCATAGTTGAAAGTGAAGGAAGCAAGTGTGACACAAGTAAGTATACGAAACCCAGCTAAGAAGTTTCTTTGAAAATTTGTAAAGAAAAGTTAGGATTTCTTGAATGATCGAAGAAGATTCAGGGACACCAAAAGGTAAAAAAAAAAGAGAGAAGTTAGGCTTCTAAATCAGGATTTGATAGACCAATGTTTAGGGTCGGGACCAAGACCTAAGAGGAGTGCATAGTTAAATCCTTCTATGGATGAGTTATGGGATAAACACAAAGATTTAGGGGATGTATGGATGCCATAGAGAGGATATGAGCTATTCATGTATCACTATAGAAAATAGTATAGGTTCTAGCCTATTTGTAATCCATGGAAGATGAAGTTGGGAAAGGTCACTGTTCCTAATGTGTTCATCAACATAGAATTGGTTAAGGAACTATCTAACAAATATGAACCCAAGCGATGTGCAATTTAGATACATGATGGGTCTGAGTTTATTATCATTTCCAAAAACTTTATTTCCACTATTTTCAATTTAGAATGTAGCTTGAGTGTTCCATTCACAGTGAAAGACCTGATAACAAAATATTACCATATGGATACTAGTTATAAATGATGGAATTTTCCCTTACCTAGGCCCCAAGAGGAAGGAAATCAACTTAATAAATTCTCTCACATTGAACACCCTCCCTTTCATCAAGAGATATTTGAGAAATATTTTCAATATACATATCACACTATAGGGAAAGTATTGGGACTAGAAGCCTCAACTTTAATTTCAATAGCCCCAATGGTCTTGGAAGTAGATGTGTAGAGACGAGATGCAAGATCGTTTGACTATTTGGCTATTTAGCTAGTAGTTTAAATCAAGGATTCAAGATAATTCAAAAAAATAGTGAGTATATCAATTTCAAATACTATTCTCTACTCATGCATTTACTCTTGTATGAAGGGAAAGCTAGAGGCTTTTGTGGAGAAGAATTGAGGATAAGAGATATGGACGAGGATGAAAAATTTAAACCAATCAAGATGTGAACATCAATATGGGAGATCCCATTACCTATACTTTGAGGAATATTTTTTTAAACCCTTGCTAAAACTATTTGGGATGTTCATGCGATTGTAACTTGTCTCCTAAAATACAAAGGTTTCTTAGACCTAGAGAGAAAGATCTTAGAAAGAAGGTGAATCATAATTGGGGGCATTGATACACATATTCTAACTACACTATTATTAGAGTATATGGGTTCGAAGGAGCCCCACACTCGTTACCAAAGACAGTTCCAGATAAAGTGGCCTATTTGGAAATTGTAGGAGAACTAGCCAAATCAGATGCCAAGTACCTAAAGGGGTACAATAAGCAATCAATTATGCCAAGTAATTTATGCTTTGGATATTTCAAAATTGTGTCTAGTGAAGGATATGAAGAGATTGATATGAAATTGGCACATTATAACTTTCAATTGGGAGATGAAAGAAATAATCTTGATTCAGAGAACTTTATAAATAAAGAAAAACTATCACAAGAATTATATGGTATGAACATCAATTCTTTGTGGATGATGTAGTAAGGAATTGTGATGAAACTCTAACATCACAAAGGATGGCCAAATACAAAAAGGCTATGTTAGTTGAGGCTTGGAAGAGGGAAAATAATCCTTCATAGACAAAAGCATTTGATCATGTATAGGATCCTTTAGAAAGGGTTGAGCAATTAATCAAGCATGTGGAAGAACTAACCAGAGATGTCTCCTATGGTCTTTAAGACATATGTGGCAACTTCTTCCAAAATGCAAGCTAAGGATATGGAACCCCTTAGCTACATACCCTCACAAACCACTCCAGAGGTCAGTTTCTCTATTGATGCCACCATTAGTGAACAAGGGGATGAAGAAGAAAATGAAGTTGAATAGATAAGTGCACCTATTATTACACCATGAGCCACTCAATGAACAAAGCATTGTCAAATTTGAAGTATCAAATGAACTCTTAGATGATGTGAGAGTCAAGGCCAAACAAGAGTTTATTTCCAATAGTGACTTTGTTAAAAATTCAGAGTTCGAATCATTTTTTTGTGAACACAAGGGTAGAGCACTTAGAAAAAGAATAAAATATATCACTCCTAAACAAGAAGTGACTACCCTAGAAGAACTAAAAAATGAATTAGACTAGGAGTTAGAATCCACCACCCCTGAAAGAGGAAGAGAACTACTTCAAGAAGTTGGGGTATTACTCTTACCTGGATGGGGTATTATCTCTACCATAGCATTTGATAGCTTCAAGAAAAGAGGAGATAAGACACTGCACCTAATAGAAGAAGCCAGTGATAAAATATATTCAGGGTCACGTTACAACCCAGATGAAGCCACATTGTTGATGTGGGCATTATACCCTCTAGAAAATAGACCTACCATTATTAAGAATCCAAGTCATGTGTTTGGGAATCTCATGGTGCATAGAGCTGGGGATACTAAATCCCATTCAAACTACAAAGTTGAACATAAATGTGGAAAAATTTAATAAGGCTCAAGTTGAAAATTTGGTAAGAGATAATGAAAAACTAAAGAAAGAAGTAGCAAATTACAGAGAAAAATTATCCTCTTCATCTTCATCATAATTGTATTCTCCATGGATAGATTGTGAAAATAAAGTATTGGATACAATGGAAGATTTTATATATTGGAAACATTGCCATGAGACAGTTTAGAAGAAGTGCAATGAACTAGAGACAAAGATAAAAACCATTAAGTTTGAGATGGTCTCTAAGATGATTAAGAAGAGGTTAAAGAAGGTAATAAACCAAGCTAATAAGTATTGGGAGCTCTTTGAAAAAGTGCACTCAATATTTTAAGAGCATGAGAAACTACAAAAGAAGGTAGAAGAAAAGAAGGAATAGTTGATCAAAAAGGAAGTCATGAATGAACAAATCCTCTATAGAATAAATGAGTTAATCAAGTGACATGAGGAATTTTTTGCCAAGATCAAGTCTGAGCTTGATGATTTTGACCAACCATTAGATTTACCATTTCCCATGTTCTTTGATGATGAAGGAAGACTTAACAATCTAGACCATTGGAAAGATGAATTGGTTCATATATTACCACAAGCACTAGAGATGGTCAATGATGAAGAGAGGGTACTGGATAACACTCACATGTAGCTCGAAGGGATAATGTACATGGAGTACAATATGAAGGATTATTTGTCAAATTTTGATACTCACATCAGTAAGGATTGCATCCGGCACTTGTTAGAAATACACATGTTCATCACTAAAATTGAAGGGGCCCTAAGTGTGGAGAAATGAGTTTCATGAGACAATTGTAGGCAGATCGAGCACTTCATTATGGAGAGAACTTTTCCAGATTCTAAGAGGTCACAGGTTCTCTATGATGAATAGCAGAGTGAGTGTTTTATCTGTTACAGTTTCCTAAATCAATTTCCTTATGTTTAAAAATTACAATTAGTTAAAGTTATGAAAAGACATCTTTTTTTGAATGGGCCCAAAGCTTTTTGCTTCCCATATAAAAAAGGGAAACCAAGGCCTGATTTTGATCATCATCACATCATTATCCCCTCCAATAGTAGTAGCTTACCTTCATATAGGACATTCAACCCATCCATCTCATATCAAATACTTTTGTTATTCATGTTTATTATTTTAAGCAGTATAATGGAGCAGACTGCTTATAATTGGTGATCTATTTTTAGTGTTCAATTGTTGGGTCAATTTTCATGCTTATATGTTGATGTGTTATCTCCAAAGTGGTTTTTCAAGTTATTCCAATTTATAGAATTTGTCAGGACACATTTGTTGTTGTTCTGTGGTTTTTTTGATTGGGTTTTAGTGAGAGAGAATTAAAAATCCTTTTAGTTAATTTATTTTAATTGGTTCCCTCTTGGATTAAAAAATCCTTTTAAGGTAATTTTTATGATTAGTTTCGCTTAAGATAAGAATTAAAAATACTTTCATAGAATCACAGTAATTTGAGGGAATAAAACTAGGATTTATAAAGAAGAGTACCGTACCAAACAAACCTGCATGTTTTCACAAGGTGTAAACATTTAAAAGTGCCCGACAATTAGAGTTAAGATAAATAATAGATTTACCTATCATACAAATCTATTTCCATAATCATCATCCATCCATCAACTTCATTCAAGCAATAGATTGGGCATTGGTCAAATTTAGAACATTTTTGTTCAAATTCAATTCACACTCTTGATTATTCAAACACTTTCATTAGGAACTAGTTAGTAAGCTTTGCATCTACTTCACACCCGCGTACCATAGTGAGTACATTTCCCAAATTAGAAATCATATCCAAACATTCAAATCTACCTTATCACTCAGGTACACTTACCTAGTTCTAGCAAAGCCTAAAAAGTAGGGGGTTATTAATCCTATTTACCTCGTTCATTGGCCAAAAATGTATTAAGATATTGGCACCCTCTTATGCTTTAAAAACCTACTTTTTTGAGACCTAACACATGTGGTGAGTCACTCTTTTTAGGAGGATCATCCTGGTTATTATTGTCTAATCTCATGGAAGAGGAAAATAATAAATTCAAATCATTATGCACTTCCTCATCAATCACAGTAGTCTCATCATCATCATCCATGTTAATCACAATAGGAGGCCTAATGATGATGTCCATGAATGTTTCATGTTGTTGTTGTTGTGAAGGTAAAGAATCATCATGCTTTATTTGAGTTGGTGTTTGATCTTAGTTTTTTTATTTGTTCTTTTCTTCTAACTAACGAGCAATAGCATGACATCTACACCTATGCTCTTTAGCATTTTAGTTTCTTCTTGCATGATTTTCAAGTTACGATTGTGTATGAGCAGGTTTATTAAACATTGGTTTCTTTTCTTCCCACAAGGGGGGAATGGAGGGAACCATGGAAGGTTGGCCAACCACTTTATTTTTGTCTTTATAAACTCTTTTACCTTAGGAGGAACAATAGTATTTATCTAGTTATCTCTTGGTATTTTGTAGGAATTAGTTGGAGGAATCATGGTTGATTTTCCTTAGTTACTTGGAAGGGCTTTTTCATTCAATCATGGGTTAAGACATGTTACTAAGGGATAATTATATTATGCACTTTTCCTTGAAATTTTGATAAGATTTGAAAAATAAATCCTCATGAGGCTTAATAGGTTCCATAGGGTTCGAGCCAAAAGAAATCCAATGATAAATTTTTATGGGAAGACATGGATCTTGTGTACTATTGAAAAATGTCATCAGGGATGTTTTTACACTTGTTTGGGCTCTCCTTGTTGAGTTGAGCCTAATGTTACCTTGATTTAGTGTTTTAATGTGGCTGACATATTCACATTAGGTCTTGGGACCTTGTGAACTATTGAACATAAATGGTACCTTGCTAAAGTGTTGTGAAGTGTTGTAACTCACTTTCACACTTTTCTGAGGTCTTATTAATTAACTACACCTAATAGATCTCTTTTTAATAAAAAAAACTTAATCCTACCTAATTTTAAACTATTTTGAATTGTTGTAACACACTTTCATAGTTTTCTAGGCTTTTCATTAACAATTGGGATTTCTTATGCTTTAAGTGGCCTTATTTTGCATCCACAAGCCTCATTTAATACATCTTTTGAGGATGATCTTGACACAAATCATTACCCAATCATAATTTAGGTGTTTCAGTGAATGGCCCAAATTTAGTGATTTGGGACTCCTTCGCCACCTTGGGTGAATGAGTCCCACCTATATTTTTGGGTCCCAAACCTGGTTTCACACATTTCTAGGATTCTTAAAAATAGTCCCAAAATTTAGGCCTAGTGGGACTCATTCACCCCCTTGGGACAATGAGTTCCATGTGGCCCAAAATCAAAATTACTTTAAATTTTTGGTGTGATTTTATCGTCCTAGATCTTATGTCAGCTTGCAATGTTGTAATTTTGGAAACTATTGCATAATTGAGTATAAATACAAGGTTCTTTCTCTCATTTTAACCCCCAAGCATTCAAGTATTCATCGTTATAGCAAGTTTGAGTTCACAAGAGCATTCAAGTATTTTCAGGGGTATTCAAGGGAAGATTATCAAGCATTTTAGAGTAGCATTCAAGCATCAAGCATCATGTCAAGGACTTTATGCATCATGTTTGTTTTTCAACAAACAACTGTGACATAGGGTTTTGTGATTCAAGCAAGCATTTCATTCATGATCTGTCACATTCATGTAAGAGTCAAGATCCACATCCATTGGATCCATTTCATACATATTTGCAACATCTTATTGCTAGGGTTTGGTGAGTTGCAACATCACATTTTTTTCATTCACCATTCTCCATTCATATTTCATTCTATTTCAAGGATTAATTACCAATAAGGGATTTGACAAAGGAAAACCCCTATTCACTAACCAAACAACATTTTTCCCCCTCCTTTGTGTGTGATTTATAGTTCTAGGTTGTAGATTTAATAAGGAGAAATATTGGAGAATACTTTTCAAGTCATTCAAAGATGTCAAAGTTTTCATCAAGTCTTGAAGAACATTGGTGAAGACCTACAGGTTGCAAATTAGGGTTTGAGATCCATAAATGAATCAACAAGGATAGAGAAGAGAAGGATTAGACTTTGAAGCTTTAGAAAATCCTAACTAGATTCATTCACCACTTCTAGCGAATGAGTCCTAGTTTCAATCAAAATTTATATTTTTGCAGATTCAGATACCCATTTGGTAGATTCCTGTTCCCACACAAAAATCATGTTTTTTGATTGATTCACACATATTGGGGAATGAGTCCTAGTTAGCATTAAAGTTAAATTTTCTAGTGTTTCAGAGCTCCTTCCAATCATTTCCATATTTCTAGGTGCACACCTTCTATCTGGCATCTTTATGTTTTGATTTACTTGCATTTCTAGGTCATTTAAATCAAGTTTGCATCATATTAGGTTTTTTCATCTCATCTTGCATTTCATTGTATTTTCCAATTATAAACTTGGTGGTGAATCCCTTATTATTTTTCATTCAGCCCCTAGAACATCCCTCTTGCAATATCTCTTTCTCCTTTGCTTTGAGATCTCAAGGGTTTGTTCTTGAGTGAAAGTTAGTGAAAATTTTCCTTCTAGGTCCTAAACCCTAAAAGGGGAAATGCAAAAAAATTTCCACCTTACATTTTGGTGAACTTGCACCAAGAACATCATAATTTTTATTTGGAGTGCATCATCATCCTAGACTTGGCTTCCATTAAAACATTGCATTAGGGTTTGTGTTAGTTAATTGACATTCTAGGGTTTCTAATTTTGCATTAGTGAAAGCTCATATAGTTTTTATTTTTGCATCTATTTTCACTGAAAATCAAACAAAATATACATATCCATCCCAGATATAGATCATAAACCATAAAAAGGCATAAAATTTAATTAAAATTTTATAAAAAATTAAAAAAAAAACTTACTGGGACTCATTCGCCACCTTGGTTGAAACAAACCCTTTGCATATTCTGAATTGCATTTTCTAGCATTTAACATTCTCTTTCTAAGTTTTTGTTTGTTGTGTATAGCTTTTTGTTTTAGTTTCTAGAGTCTATGTTTTCTTAGCTTATATTGCATTTGCATTCACATTTCATTTAGTAGCCCTTGTATGAGGATTTGGTGTCTTATTGCTTTAATACTGTAGTGAGATGAAGTTTGAGAATCACGTCATCCTGCGATAGCACAAATGTTGTGGATCTTGGGTTGTCTAGCTCTTTCACTCCTAGTATTGACACTAGTACACTAGGTATGGATGACACCCTTAACAACTCTTTACCTTCAAGTAGTGTGATGCAAGTTGAAATAAGGAATGATAATGTCCCACAAGAAAACATAATTCACATTCATGAAGACTTAGCAAACCTACAACATCAAGTGCAACATGACAATATTTCATCTACTACCATCCCTACTATAGACAACATTCATCACTTGATTGAAAGTGAAGATGGACTTGAAATTGTGAAAAACAAAGTTCAAATCTATGGAAAACATCTCACCTCAACCACTAGTTGTCCTTTACCTACAAACAATGTCACAAGCCAAGGAGGAACTTCAATTCCTCTTCCCACAATAATTACCTCAATACCTACCTATACCAATCCTCAAGTCACAACAACAATGCAACCAATTAGTAATGTGATTCCTTCCTTGGGTATTTCCACTAGCATCCCTTCAAAATCAAGTATCCACCATCAACCAAAATCAAAATGGCCCACCTACATATTATGTCAAAATCAGTCCATTGTCATTGGAGATATTGCGAGCATCGATGCCAAAAGGTGTAGAGGTGCCTAGATTTAAGAAATATGGAGGAAATGGAGATCCTTCTAAAATGTTAATGCTTATACTTCCTTATGTAGTTACTTTTTCTTCATGATAAACTTTTGGCTAAGCTTTTTCCTAGGTTGTCAAAAGATACTACCTTGGAATGGTTTTCTTCTTTACTAAAAAACTCAATTCATTCATTCAATGAATTTTTTGAGGACTTTATAAATCATTTCCAAGTACATATGACTCCCAAGATGACCTTGGTCGATTTAATGAGATGTAAGTAAAAATAAGATAAAAAGATAACTAATTTTATGTCATGATATCAAATACTTTATTCCCAAATCGATGTCAAGGTCCCCAACCCTCATATTCAAAAGATGTTCATAGAAAATTTTCAAAGAAATATTCAATATAAGCTCAACATGATTAAATTCTTGTCCTTCATGCACTTGTGTGCTACCCTCCATGATTATCAAATCTTGATTAGTAGTTGAGAAAAAAAATTCACTTTTAGCTGAACTAAGAAATCTGAACCTGTAAGCCAAAACAATTCCCAACCTTTTATAAAATAGAACAAAGGGTTCCTTCAATTTAACCCCACTCAACAAGCAACAAAAAATGTCAATAACCAAATAGTTATTAAAGTTGTGATAACCTTTAGCTATAAGGACCCAGAAAGACAATTCACTCCCTTATCCAATATCCTTCATAATACAATGTCCTAGCTTTTAGAACAACAAAAGATTACCTTTCCTCCCATCAAAACACTCAATCCCAATAAGCCTTTACCCTCGAGCTTTAGATAAAATTCTTATTTCCATTATCACTAGAAAAATGGACACAATACAAAACATTACAAGCATCTTAAACATCTTGAATGCAAGACCTCATTAATTCCAATTATCAAGGAAATAAGTTTGTTGCCCCTCCTTAAAAAAAATGCAACTATTTACCAACCCCATGCCAAAACATAGTATTTCATTTTTCAAAGATAGTGAAACCACAAAGACAGATGTAATGAATGTTGACACAGATGATGAGAACATAAATATAACTCAACAAAGTCCTATGGATACTGATCAACAAGAAAAAAATCCTTTCGATGGTTCAATTGCATTGGTTGAAACTCAATGTCATAAGGGCCAACCTAAAAAACCTCTTGATATTGCTTTCTCACAAAATGACATACTTAAACATGCACCTGATGGTCATCTTTACATAGTCATCCATATCTATGATGATCCCACTAATGGGATATTAATAGATCCCACCTGTGGACAAAACGTTACCACCAAGGAATTATTACTTTTGTATGAACTTTACCAAGATAGATATGATATATTGAAAGCATGGATCAAGACACACAATGGTTTTTTTCCCCTATAATGGGATCAATCACCTTACCATTGCAAATAGGACTGAAAACATTAGACATCTAATTTTCCATAATTACATAGTTGGACCAATTTCGTGTGAAGCTTGGCTATCCATAGCTTCACTCCATGAATGTAGTCCCTTTAGTCATACATAGATTCTTAAAGTTTCCCTTTGACAATGAAATATTCATTTTCCACCATAGTGGCTTTAACCCTTTGTAATCCAAAGGAAACCTTTCCTTAGATTTTTTTTTTGATAAGCCTATAGAACCTATAAAACCATGAGAAGACTTATTTTTCTTGTCTTACAAAAGTTCAAGGTGAAGAAGACAACAAAACTATCCCTCTGAAACATGTCCCCAACCACCACCGAGCATACCATCCTAGACAAAACCATGATTCAACATAAAGAAATCCAAACAAAGAAGACCAACGTAAGACAAAACCTTCACCTACCTCCTACAAAAGACCAAGAGATACTAAACACAACCTCGTCATGCCTCCTAGAATAAAACAGGTTTACAAATTCAAATAGAAAGTGGTCAAACACCCTCCCATGGTTCCTTTTGTTCCTCCGCTTAGGGAAGAAAATAAACCTATGGTTGAGCAACTTGAAAAATTGAACTAAAGGAAATATAGGTGCTAGAGAGCGTATGCATAGACATCATGCCCTTGCTTGCAGGTTACTTGAAGAATTAAATGAATAAAATCAAAATCCAAACTTGACTAAAGTAATGCATGATGACCCTACTCCTACCCTAAGAAAAAACAATCCAATACAACAACAACAAGAAGAGTTGAACTCTTCCATGGACATTATCATTCGACCTCCTATTTTTATTAACTTGGATGATGATGAGGAAATTGCTAAAATTGATGAAGAGAACCATAATGAATTGAATATATTGTTTTCCTCTTCAATGAGCTTAAATTACAATTCTCCTAAAAAGAGTGTTGAACTAGGTAATGACCCTAGTTCGGTACTTGTGATTATCCCTTTAGCTAGTTGTCCACCCTTAGTATACAATGAACATGATTGGGATGTAGATGACCTACTCATAGGTTGACTCATATGTGCCTTACTATCCTTTTGCATCTTTCCTTTTCTTTTGTGTGATTTCATGTGTGTAATGTCATCCCTCGTGACATTTTGTTTGATCTTGTCTCTCTTTGTGACATTCCTTTATTTGTACCTTCATTCTTTTCAATTTCGTACATCTTTTTCACTTCTATCTTTTGTCTTGTGTTCTCCTTTTGGGGATGATGCAAGGCATCGAGACATTCATGTCTCTTCCATGTTGACCCAAAAGGCTTTTCCTTTAATTTTACTCCCTTTTTCATTTATCTTGTTTTTTCCTTTTGGAGGGATGGAAAGCATCGAGACATTGATGTCTCTTCCATGTTGACCCATTTTTTTTCTTTTTTTTTGATCTCTTTGTGCCATTCTTCTAGTTCTATGTGTATTTTGGGAATGATGATAGTTTTCATCTCTTTAAAAACATTGCAGCAAGAACATATTGACCCCAAATCCATAGATTCATTGTGTTTGGTGTTTTCATTTTGGGGGTAACCCCTCTCTTTTCTTTTCTTTCACATGACATAGCATTACTTGGAAACATATGAATTGGCATAGGGCTTTCCAAGTTGGTTATCATGTCTTCCTTATTGTTTGAATTTATCATTTACTACTTTAAAGTAATTTCTCACAGTGTGGTGTTTAGCAATTTCTTGAAAGTGGGGGCATACATTGGCATTATTCTTTCTAATGGTTCACAGTTTAGTCTTCTTACTTTATACGATGTTTCTTTCACTTTGTGGATGACATTGGGTATGGTTTCCTTTAAGAGCATGATCTATCTTGGCATATTACATTCCTCTTAGTGGCTTGATGCAACACACTGCATCCCCTAAGTTGTGAATTTTCTATTCTTTGATTGGTCCTCTCTTGGAGACATTAGGCACAATGTTCCCTAAGTTAAATACCTTGCATAAATTAAGCAAGAATCTTTTGAATGTTTTCTATTTTGCATTTTACATTTCTAGTTATATGGCCACCTTGCATAACACAACTTGCATGCCTGTACATCCATCTTATTTATTCATGAGCTATAAGCATATGAATTTTTGCTTGCCTCATGAAGCTCAAAAACCATTTTTGTGTCGCGCCTTATTAAATTTATCAGGAGGTATAACTTTGGTATGGTTTGAGCAAGAAGCCCGACTGAGGCATGAATTTCCCCATAGCCACTTGCATGTGAGTGTGAGTACATACCAGTCATGTGTGTATGTGTCTCACCTATTTGGGATCCTCACCCAATGGACAACCAGGAGTTTTGTTGCCCCAAAGCAAGCTTGTATTTTTTAGAATAGCAACCAAGATCTGATCCATATCACAATGGATAAATAGTCAAAGCTTGATCCGACTCTTTTATCTATTTACCTTTTCTCTATTTTGTCTTTGGTAGTGTATGCTTATGCTTTTTTGTTTCTATTTATATCATTCTCATGTGTGTTAGTTTGTGCATATGTTGGTTTGTCATGGGATCTTGATCCTGGGGGCTTGATCACCCCTCTTGATCATTGTCATCCCATCTTACTGGCATTGGTACACTTGGACCCCTCTTGATGCGAGTTTGTCTACTTTAGTGTGATTTTGAAGCAAGTTCATCCTCTCACTAAAGTTGGGGCTAAATGTAGTGTCAAAAAATGTTTTCGAGGACATTTTCACATTTGTTTGGGCCCTCCTTGCTGAGTTGAGCCTACTATTGCCTTGATTTAGTGTTGTAATGTGGTTGGCACATTCAAATTAGGTCTTGAGCCCTTGTGAGCTAATGAACATAAATGGTACCTTGCTAACGTGTGGTGAAGTGTTGTAACTCACTTTCACACTTTTATAAGGTCTTATTAAATAATTGCACCTAATAGACCTCTTTTTAATAAAAATAAACCTTCATTCTACCTTGTTTTAAAGTGTTGTGAAGTGTTATAACACTCTTTCACACTTTTCTAGGCTTTTCATTAATAATTAGGCTTTCTTATGCTTTAAGTGGCCTTATTTTGCATCAACAAGCCTCATTTAATGCATCTTTTCAAGGGTAATCTCAACACAAATCATTACCCAATCATAATTCAAGTGTTTCAAGATTGAATGGCCTAGATTTAGTGATCTGGGACTCATTCACCACCTTAGGAAAATGAGTCCTACCTAGATTTTTGAGTCCCAAACCTAGTTTCACACATTTCTAAGCATTTTAAAAAATAGTCCCAAAATTTAGGCCTGGTAGGATTCATTCACCACTTTGTGAAAATGAGTCACGTGTGGTCCAAAATCAAAATTAATTCAAATTTTTGGTGTGATTTTATCCTCCTAGATCTA
Source organism: Sequoia sempervirens (assembly GCA_007258455.2). Taxonomy (NCBI): domain Eukaryota; kingdom Viridiplantae; phylum Streptophyta; class Pinopsida; order Cupressales; family Cupressaceae; genus Sequoia; species Sequoia sempervirens. Next base: position 147,003,278 of record VDFB02049217.1, read on the forward strand.
ATGCCAGTTCTTTATCTCATTTTAACCCCCTAGCATTCAAGTATTCATCCTTATAGTAAGTGCGAGTTCAAAACAACATTCAAGTGTTTTCAAGAGCATTCAAGGGTAGATTATCAAGCACTTTAGAGTAGTATTTAAGTACCAATCATTATGTCAAGGAATTCATGCATCATGTTTGTTTTTGAGCTAATAATTGTGATGTAGAGTTTTCTGATTCAAGTAAACATTTCATTCAAGATTTGTCACATTCAAGCAAGATTCAAGATCCACATCCATTGGAGCCATGCATGCATTTTTGTAACATCTTATTGCTAGGGTTTGGTTAGTTTCAACATCACATTTTGTTCATTCATCATTCTACATTCATATTTCATTCTATTTCAAGGTTTGATTACCAACAAGGATTTTGACCAAGGAAAACCCTTGTCCACTAACTGAACAACATTTTCCCCTCTCCTTTGTGTGTGATTTGTAGGTCTAGGTTGCATATTTCCTAAGGAGAAATATTGGAGAATAGTTGGCAAGTCATTAAAAGATGTCAAAGTTATCATCAAGTCTTGAAGAACATTGGAGAAGACCTACAGGTTGTAAATTAGGGTTTCAGATCTGAAAATGAATCAGGAAGGATAGAGTAGATATAAAAGAGTAGGATCATACTTTGAAGCTTCAAAAAATCCTAATTGGAATAATTCACTACTTCTAACGAATGAGTCTTAGTTTCTGTCAAAATATAGATTTTTGTAGGTTCGAATACCTATTTGGCATATTCTTGTTCCTGCACAGAAACCTTGTTTTTGGATTGATTCTCCCAACTTGTGAATGAGTCCTAGTTATCATTAAAGTCATATTTTCTAGGGTTTTAGAGCTCCTTCCAATCATTTCCATATTTCTAGGTTGGTGCAGGGTCACCAGGACCTCATATGTATGTATTTGTATCATTTTTTGTTTTATGGATATTTGTCTATTTTGGTGTTTAATAAAGTCATTTAGGACTATGTAGGATCATATTGATCCATTTTTGAAGTATTGAGGGTCATTAGTTTCAAAATGTAAAAGTTGCCATTTTTGCTCAAAAAAGTTGTCATGGAACTTTGGAAAAGTGGCAAAAAAAGGTAAAAAATTAGTTACATGGAAAAAAAGAAATGTTACAAACTGTTAGAAATTATTAGGAAGTATGCATGTACCATTAAGGATAGGAAAGAGGAGAAGAGCACTGATTTTTGGAGTTTTTGTGAATGCAAACAAGCTTTTCCTATGATTTCAATGTTGCGGTCATTTTCTATCTCTTTCTACAAACTGTATAGTCCATGGATTGATATGAAACCAATTGTATCATGTTGCTATGTAAACATACTTTATTTTTATTTTTGTGGCATAAAATTTCATCAAGTATTTTAAAAGTTATAATTACATTTTTCCTAAAACTAGTTTTTTTGGTGATTTTCCAATGTTGCAGCCATTTTCAGTCACCTGGTATGGCCTGTACGGCTCATGCATTGATCTCAAATTGATTTGATAGTATAGATATGTGAATCTACTTTCTTTTAGTTTTTTTAGCACTAGATTTCGTTAGGTATTTTGAAAGTTATTGCAATTTTACTTAAACTAGTCTAAACCATACCTAAGGTTCCAGTCAACAAAGGAAAATGAAAAATCTTTAGTTCCCACAATGAGAAAAAAATGAAACCTTGTATTAAATTATATTATGATGTGTTTATGATTCATGTAAAGTTTGGGGTCTCCATTTTCACATGGGAAAGAGAACTAGAGGACAACTTGCTACATTTTACATCATTTTATAGTCTTAAATGTTGGTTATGTGTGTTTGAGTTAAAGTTATTGCACTGTATCTCAATTTTTGGTATAATAAAGGTTGTGAAAATCCCTTGAGAGGTTGTAAATTCTGGGGATCCAATTGGCATGTTAGTTTCCTTCATTGGTTGGAAGTTCATGTTGAAAACATTCTTGGGGAAACAATTTATAGTTTGTTGGAATGCCTTTCATATAAGGTCGATTCCTAAAGGTTTGAGCACTTTCATTTTGTGGCTGAACAAGTTTGAAATAATCCCTATAGCTCCATGTTCCCACTATTTCTTTCCTATTGTACTGCTAGTCATTGCTATTGATAAGTACAAGCCATTGTTGGGGTGATAACATTGTGACATGTTGCATGGAGTCAATAAATGTGGTAAAGGGTATTGAAACAATGCGGTCCCATGATTTTGTGTTGTCCTACATTTTATTGATGTGTTTCTTTCTTTTTAACATTCTAAAAACCAAGTCATCAACTATGACAAGGTGTACTAAGACACCACTTAGGTTGCTACCTCTAAAGTCATTAATGGAATACCTTTGAATATAGTCAAGTTTGTTGAGCCTTTTCCTTCCTCTGCATCAAACTATTATCAGACCAAGGAAGATCAGTAAGAGAGTATAAATATGTTTATTTGAAGTCAAGCCAAGATGGCTTGTAATTTGAATGTGGAAAGAAAAATCAGAGAGGTGAAAGATTCTCTTTCCCTAGAATTGACAGCCATAAAGGACAACCTTGATGTAAGACTCACATCAGTTGAGACCAACCAAAGAAGACGAGTGGTCATAGGCGATTTGAGTGACCAAGAAGAAGAAGAAGTGGGAGAAGAAGAAGAATAGGAGGAAGAAAGAGATGTTGAAGAGAAGAGGTTGGAGTGATTGATAAAGGTAGTTAAGAATGATGGTTCCAAGGTAAAAATAGAACTTCTATTATATTCAGGAAGTCTGAATGGAGAAGAACTCTTAGATAAGTATTTTTAGTTTGAAGAGATACATGAGGGGAAGCAAGTTAAATTTGGAAGACTAGAACTAAGAGGACATGCATCCCTATGGTGTGATTATGTACAAGAAGAGAGGAAGAAGAAGGGTAAGGAAAAGATCACATCTTGGGACAAAATGGTTACAAAATTGAAAGGTAAATTCTTAGCTAGTGATTATGCTATCTAGCTATATAGAAGGTTGCAAAATTTGAAGAAAAAAGACATGGATGTGAAGATCTACACAATTGAATTCTACAGAATAAGCATTAGGTCATGACACATGGAAGAATATGGTGACAAATTTGCAAGGTATTTTAATGGGCTAAGGTCTAGCCTACAAGATGATCTCAGTCCCACAAGTCCAAGAATAGTAGAAGAGTGATACTAGTTGGCCATAAAGGCTGAAGACAAGTTGAAAAGGAGACAAGAAAAGAAAAGAAGAGGTAGGGGAAGGAAAAATTTCAAAGGTAGAGGGGCCTTTTCTGGTAGAGGATAGTCCCAAAGGTCTCAAGGATGACAAGTAACTCACAAGAAAAAACATCAAATTCAAGGGGTAGCTTCAAAGGAAGAAGACCAAATTCTGGATGCAAATTTGGCAATAGAGGAGGCTCAATTGGATTTACTGGAAAGTGTTACAAATGTAATAAATTTGCAGGACATCAAGCATGGAAATGCACTGAGGAGTAGCCATCTACTTCTTTGAAAATGTGAGAAGAAATCAGATTGCATAAGGTTGATATGATGCTAAAAGTGTTAATTCACCATCACAAAATGTAGAACTAGAAGTTGGAGATTCCTTGCTGATAAAGAAGAACCTTGATCAAAGTGCCCATGGAGAAGGAACCACCACAAAGGAAGTCACTCTTCAAGACTACATGAAAATGCCAAGGTAAATGTTGCAGAGTTGTTGATTCTAGAAGTACTGATAATTTTGTTTCACTTGAAATGGTAGAGAAGTTAAACTTGCAAAGGTTTCCTCATGCCACTCCATACAGGATTTCTTGGTTAAACAAAGGGAAATGGGTGTTAGTGAATGAGAAAATTTGGGTAGAATTCCACATAGGGGATACAAGGACAAAGTATTGTGTGGCATTATTCCCATGGATGCTTGCCATATGTTGCTAGGTAGACCATGGAAGTATGATAGGAAGGTAATCCATGATAGTAGGAAAAACATATACCATAGAAAAGGATAGGGTATCTTACACTTTGACACCTTTTAAAGAGGAAAGCTAAGAAAAATAAGTGGGATCTAGTGTAATGTTGGTAAGTAAGGAGTTTTTACAAACCATAGAAAAGGAGGACAAGGGCTTTGCAAGCATAAATAGACCTAGGACTATTATTACAACAACTAGGGTTGATAAGTTACCATTGGAGGTCAAAGATTTGTTACAAGAGCATGTTGATATAATGGTAGATGACATCCCAAGGAGAGGTATTAGTCCTCATATAGAATTGCTAGAATGTGAAGGAAAATATTTCATTTTAGTTAGAGATACTAAGTATTTTCAATTGCCACATGAAGATACAACCCAAGTTATCTCTCCATTGTTTGAGAAATTTGGTGAATGCAATGAATGCAACCCAATACAAGACGATGTGACTGATATAGATAAGGAAAGGAAGAAGGAAATTTCCTACGCAAATTCCATGGAGAAGGTAGCACTAAAAATTTTAGATTTGGGAGACAAATTTTATGTTGAATTTCAAACCAAGCCCCTTTGATGAGTAGTTGGCATGCTGAAAGGATCACTAGATACGTATGGAAAACATGGCATGGCTACAATGCAGGAGTATTTTCACAATTTGAGTAGTGGTAACAGAGGTGTAGATCATGCAGCAAGATCAAGGCAACATAAACTTTTGGATGTGGATTCTCAGTTGGATGGCAAGAGAAAGATGAGTGAAAGACCTAAGGTCAAAATGAAACTAGGTTTGGAACAAAGGATTGTTGAACTCCCTTTGGAAACTTCTGCAGTTGAATGTGAGCCATGGTTTTTCAACGACAGTTATGATGCACATGAATTGGATGGAAGGGATAAAACTTATGTTGGTGAATTTTTTTCACAACCTACCTTTGTAGAGATTCAAGATCATGGTCTTCAAAAATCTACCAATGAACACATTCCTAATGGGGATCTAGAAATTACTAAAAGAGATAAAATTAATATTACAATGCAAGTAGTCCATTAACATGGTAGGTAGTAGCTACAAATTGGAGTTAACAGATGCAAGAAAAGGGCAGTTGTGAGTAGAAGAGTAGTTAATTTCCAAGTTGAAGATTTAGTTTCTAATTTGTACCCTTTCAAATGGGATGTTGTTGCAGGTAATGAAGTAGGTTCCCAATCATTTGAAGATGAATAATGGATCCAATACCTTCCTCCTAAAAAAAATTTAGAGTTGGAGTGCATCCTTGATACCAAGGAACTCAAGAAGACAAGGAACACAACATATCTTCAGTATTTGGTCAAATGGAGGGGTATTCCTATGGAAGATGCTACTTAGATGTCTGAATCTAATATTCTCAAACATGAATATACAATTTCAAACCTCCACTCAAGTGGGACTTGAGTTTTCTTTACCTTGGGTGTATGGTGTAGGGTCACCAAGACCTCATAAGCATGTCTTTGTGTCATTTTTGGTTTTTGGGATATTTTTGTGTTTTGGTGTTTAATAAAGTCATTTAGGACTATGTAGGATCATACTAATCCATTTTTTAAGTATTGCGGTTCGTTGGTTTTAAAATCCAAAAGTTACCATTTTTTCTCAAAAAAGTTGTCATACAACTTTGGAAAAGTGGCAGAAAAGGCAAGAAATCAGTTACATGGAAAGAAAGAAATGTTACAACTCTTAGAAGTTACTAGGAATGTATGCATGTACCCTCGAGGGTCAGATAGAGGAGAAGACCATTGATTTTTTAATTTTTTGTGAATGGAAACAAGCTTTTCCTATGATCTCAACATTGCAGTCATTTTCTATCTCTTTGTACAGACTATTTGGTCCATGGATTGATCTAAAACCAATTTTATCATGTTGTTATGTGAATGTACTTTATTTTTCTTTTTTTCGCATCAAATTTCATCTAGTATTTTCAAAGTTATTGCATTTTTCCTAAAACTATTTTTTTTCTATGATTTTCCAACGTTGCAATCATTTTTTGTCACTTGGCGGGTGAAGCCACAATAGTGGTTTACAATTTTATGGAGGAAGGAAAATTTATTTTTGTGTGGTTGCACTAGCTCGAGGGGTTTGCTTGAACTAGCATGTTCAAGCAAACCCTTTAAGAAGTTCGCCTGAACCATAGGTTTCGATCGAACTATGAGTTCGAGAAAACCACCCCATGGGTCAATGAAAAATAATATTTAAGGGGTTCGAGTGAATGGGGGTTCTCTCGAACCCCTTGAAATAGGAATTTTTAAAAACTCATGTCATTGTTGAACCAACATTCTTTTTCTCTTCCTGCGGTGAACATGAACAGAGTGTGTGAACCAAACAATGAATGATGAACTCCCAGGGGCGAAGCTTCAATGTTCACCACCTTGCCATAGTACATCAACCTCGACCTCCATAGCACCAGGTTGGTAAACTTTGCTACAATTTTTTGATTTCAAATTGCATTTGTTTAAAAATTTCTAAACCCTAAATGTGATAAAACAAATCCATTTTGTGCATATTATTTTATCATAGCATTCCATGAGACCAAATTTATCATGTGTGTTTCCTTCAAAATGAAGGCATTCCATGAGACCAAACCTCCCAAACAAATTTGATATTTAATTTTCAAGATACCCTATTTCAAAGCTCCCATTTTGGCACATGAGAGGTGAAGGTTGTTGAATTTGGCTTTACAGCTGCCAATTGCATTTTCTTGAAATTTTTTAAAGCCTTTTCAACAAAGCCATTTGCTTTGCAATTTGGCTTTACAACTACCAATTATATTTTCTTGAAAGTTTCTAAAGCCTTTTAAACAAACCCATTTGCTCTACAAAATTTGTCTTTATAGCTTCCAATTGCATTTTCTTGAAAGTTTCTAAAGCCTTTTAAACAAACCCATTTTCTCTGCAAAATTTGGCTTTACAACTGCCAATTGCATTTGCTTGAAATTTTCTAAATCCTTTTAAACAAACCCATTTTCTTTTCCCTCTGCAACCTTTTATATAAACCCATTTTCTTTGCCCTCTGAAATTTTCTAGTTGTTAGGAGATTAGTGCTAATTGTTAGTTTATTTTTATTTTGCACTTCACATTGAGATTTTGATAATATTCCCCAACTCTTTAATTTTTGCATATTCATCCTAAATTATTGTTATACTTCCTCAAAATTGGAGGATATGTCATCAAATACAAATTTGAGGTGCTCACTTGCAAAACTTTCATTCTTATTTATATTTTTTTTGTTAATTTTCTTTAAAACACTATGCTTTTTCATAAATTGAGAAGATTGGAGATAATTCTAATAAAATTGAGAACTAGATCTAGAATAGAGGAGAGAATTGGAATATAAAGTACATAAATGATTAGTTATTAGATTGACACCAATCACAATACACTGACAACTTTTGAAGTCAATACAAACTAAATGACACTTGACCAAGGTAAAAATTTAGTAATGGATAGTGGATATCTCCTCCTATATAGATAAGATATAGCCTTGAAAAATCCAAACTATAATACTTTGGGAATGTGGAATATTGCACCGAATCATAGCATGCCATAAATATAGCAAGATTCACAAGGATTTAAGCAACTTATCATAAAAACCTATATAGTACAAATGTTTAATTATGTGCTTTTAGAAATTTACCAAGTGAGATCATTCTCCTTTGATCAAACCACTCTTCCAATTTAAATATTTTAAGATAATAATTGAAATCAAACCAAATAATCATATAATATGCATAATTAACTTAGATGTTAAGATCATGTTGATGATATACTTATATTATTATACAATATATAAAATTAATCTCAAACTATATCTTAGATTCTAAATCATCACAATGTTCAATAAAATTTATCATTTATATATTACTCAAATATATAATCAACATAATTGAAAGTCAAGTCAAGAAAATGACATTTAACAAACAAGAAGTTGGCTTAAATTTAATTTAAATTTTGAAAGATTAATTTTTTAATAGAAGACTCCTTTAGAATTGTTTCCATATACCTAAGGCTCATCCATGTGGGTTGTCATATTATGATCTAGTGAGATATTGTCTAGTCCTAAGATTTCATTTTCAATTGAAAAATAAAGCTAATATTTGAGGCTTTAACCAAGGATAATTAGCATCTTTTGGGATTTGATATAATCTTCTTGAACTTAAACATTCAACTTCCAAGCAATTTCCTATGCCCATTAGATTCCTTTCAAGGAAAACAAAATGAGAAGACTTTTAATATATTTTGGTGCATGCTTTGGTGGGAATTATTTTTATATTAAAAAGGTCATATACCTATGTCCCAATGTGAAATCATAGTGTTTGTCTTAGAGTTAGGTTACTTAAATTGTTCTTATATTAATAATTAAATTACTTTCTTGATTTGCTTAAAACCTGTAATTTAATGTTATGCTATCATTGTTTAAGGAGTCTTAGTTTTAAATAAATAAATTATTTAGATTTATTATCATATTTAGAAGTTGTATTTTGTTATTATATATTTTTTAACATATATAAAATGTATGGTTGGATTAGTGAGATGTTTATAACAAGTATACAATATGAAGTCAGACTTTATTAGATTGATTCTTAATAAATTAGGAATAACGATAAAATTTATAGTTTTATGCAATCTATAAGTATAAATAGTTTGATGGTAGAAAACTTTCACATATAAAAATATAATAAATGTGTGATTATTTTTCTTTCCAATTTATAAATTTTTTATGTGCTTGGCTATATAATTGAGACATGATTCACTCATAATGTAATGATAAAAATTTAGTACATCAAAGAGATATTTCTGAGACATCAAGCTACCATTCTACATAACTCTCATGGAAATAAGAATATTATTTTATTTTAACTAAATATTGTGTGTACTCTACCATGAATTACTAATTATCTTGAATTATATAATTATAATTTAAAATAAAATCATAATTGTAACATAGAATAAATAGGTTAATTAATGAAATAAAATATGTTATTATATTAAGAAAAATTTACAAATATGGAACTCATATGAGAAATTGACTAAGACAACTTTGAGTGAGAATTAAGATGAGAATAATAGATACCTTCTTTCAAGAATTAACATTAGATTAATACTTGGATCATATTATATAATCACACTAGAAACCAACAATGGAAGATTGAGTCTCAACTAAGAATTTCACCTAATAAATCACATTCATACTAGAAGCCAACAACTAAAGACCAACTTTCATAAATAAAGTTCATGTGTTATGTAATGCCCCTCCGTGTCAGTTGTTCCGGACTTTTGTGTGAGTATTTGTGTGTGCTTCATTGATCACTATGTTATTTGATTGTGTGAAAAATATCATATGTTTGTAGTCATGTTTAAATAATTAATTAAATCATAAGTGATTTGCAAGGTTATTTAAAATATGATTAGAAATTAAAATAATAATCAATTAAATTAAATAAAATGATTTAGAAAAAATGATCAAATTAAACTAATTCGTTAAAAGTAAAAGTGATATTATTAGATAAATTGATTTAAATTGTTGTGTTAAATTGAAGTTAATAATAATTATGAACAAATAATCTTGAAAAGATAATTATAAGAAATTTAAATGGATAGGAAGTTGAAGTGTCTTAAAACAAGAAAAGTTGGAAAGAAACTACACCTATAGATCATTTGGAAGTCGAAGAGAACTGGAGAGTATGAAAAATAAATAATAACTTTATTTAGCTTATGAAGGGGGTAGAATGGAGGGGGAGATACCAAGAGGTTGGGAATTCGTTCTTGATTTGTAACTGACCAAGAAAGAAAATAAGGGGGAAAGCGATGCATCCTTCAAGGTGGAGGCTTGCACAAAGAAGATTAGAATCCCACGAGCATCCAAGCATAGATTCAGGCTTGAATGGTGAGTCTTTCTTATTTTAATTTGAAATTCTATCGTAGTCTCTGGCAATGCCTAGCAATATCTCAAAATTCATCCTTCATCTAATCTGCCTGTTGGGTCTTCTTGAATATCTAAGGGTTTCATTAGATTTCAATATAAATATTTTCTGCAACTCTACCTTTTGGTTCTGACATCCTATGCACACGACACAATATGTTCAGGATCTTGAGTTGTCATCACATTGATATCATTATACCTGTGAGTTGATAATAGGAATTGCGAAAGGATAAATACTAAAAAGTGAATACCTTAAGCTTTATGCTATGTCTGGTTAAAATCGGTTGTCATCTTTTCTGCCTGAACCTTATCCTTGTTCTCAGTCCTCTCAGCCATGCACTTGAAATTTATAGGAAGTTTAAAGGTTTATATAATCTCTCTAAGTTCGTTGTCAACCCATCTCAGCCGTGACACCTAAACTTAATAAGGAGTTTAAAGGATTAAATAACCTGCTTGATTCTGCCGGCAATCTATCGCAGTTGTTGCACTTGAAAATAAATATTGTCATTATACGAGAGCTTATCTTTGATTGTGGTGAAGATTAATTTCCAAACTTCAAACTTGAGCGCGTCTCTGGAAACTCACCAGCAAACAGAAATATGTTTAAAAAGGAAAAGTTGTACATTAATTTTCCTTCTCTTAAGTCACGTATTTGCACCTCACCTTTCTCCATATCCTTATGTCTTATGGATAACGTGTGAATGCAAGTAGATGCCGATATTTCTCAAATTCCAAAATTCACTTTCTAATTTTCTTAGCAACGTGCCACTGTTATAGCTTTTAGAGTTGGGGCATTGTGCATATTTAATAGTCTCCCTAAAACCATTGACAACTCATCACAGCTGCAACTTTTAGACTTGCAAGGTGTAGTAAATTAAATAATCTCTCTGATTTCATTGTCAACTTTTGTACTCCTCCAAAAGATTGGGATATTTTCCTTTCTTGTATATTTATTTCCATTTCGTAATCTGTCATTTCTATAATATATTTTTAGGTTGTTTTATCAAGTTTTTGTAAAAAAAATTACAGCTCCTTTATAATGATATATATGTATAAGTATATTTGGAAATTATAGTTATAGGAAGAAATGAATTCTATGTGTTTTGATTTTATGAATATTTATATGTTAAGTATGTAAAAGAGAATTGGGTAAATGCATAATTATATGTTAGAAAAGTATGTTTTGGTCTTTTAATAAATATCTTTGACAATAGTTTAACAAGGAATATCAATTTATTTCTCTTAGTTAATTTAGTTCTATTTAAATTTGTAAGGGACGACATCCTTTAAGATAAACCTTTCCTTTGTTGCTTTCAATGAGTTTCTCTCTAGGTAGATATAGGTGAGGAAAAGTAGTTCTAGCTATTTATTTTAAATATAAATGAGTATTCTTGAATATTGGGTGATGTAGCTTTGGAAATTTTTTTTGGAAAATTGCTTAAGGTAAGGTTAACTCACTAGGTTAGATATGTATGAGTTTAGATCTACTAAATTTGGAAATTAAGTTATAGTTGGTTTTATTCTTATAAAGGAAATTAGAGATATCTAGTTAGGAATTGATGAAACAAAATATAGTTGGTCATGAAGTTTTGTGTAATAGATAGGATGGAATGATTAAAAGGTTAGTAATTATAGTACCTTATAGTTGGTTAGTGAAATTGATTTGTAAATTGATTAATTAGGAGAGCAATGTTAGTGGGAAATGGTTTATTTATATTTTGGATCCTTGGAGAGTTTAGTTATATGATTGCATTTGGTAATCTTGTAATGGGTGGTTATATTGAACTCTTTATTAGTGGAATTGTGTATGTTAGAATTAATTGGCACCTTTGGTCATGGTTAAGTATTGTTGTACACTCTATTTGTCTTCATTTTGGTAGTTTTATAAATTTGCATAAACATTGGAAATAAATTGTTCTTGAATTGAGACTTCCTTCTTAATCATTTCTCTTGGATTGTTAATTAGGGGATAACTTTATGATGATCCGAGTTTCTAATAAATGTTGTTCTTATATGGATACTTATTTAGAATCTTGAGATGGTAATTGTTTTGGTCATTAGGTAGGTTGGTTTCTTTTAATTGGGAATGAGATTAGATATTTGTTGTGATTGCCATGTTGCTGATTTTATGAAGGTGATTTGTGTGCCACTGTAAGGGGCTCTTGTGAGAATAAAATTGAGGTCTTTCGTGGGATACCTAGTTGGTGGCTTTTGGTTTTATTAAGTGATTTTGTTGAATTAAAGGTTGATTTTCTATTGTGTTTCCCTATTTGAGGTGACACCATTATTGATTTGTGGATGGGTCTTGATGAATCTTCCCTTTTTATGGCTTTTTAGAGTTAATCTCATATTTGAGAGAAATTTTATCCTTGTGTTGGAATTATTTGGAAAAAACTTGTGTTGCTTCATTTTACCCTTGTTTGTGGGTTTTCATTCTTTTTGGCTTCCAAAGGCTTGAGATGGTTGTCAGTTAATGTTCTCTCTTTATGTGCCCTTGATGTGGCAAGTGTTTTGGTATCATGATTTTGAAAGGGTTGTACAAGAATTGTTGAAACTTTGATTATGTGTTTATAGCGAGATGGGTAATGCCTCGCACGCTTTTCTATTGTGATCTAATGTTCTTCTTATGTTGTACAACCCTTGGTTTTTTGTTTGATGTTGTTGGGTCTCTAGGGAGAGTGGCTCCTCGTGGGGGCTGACGCCCCGTTTAAGGGGAACGACACAGGATAACCCACGAGTGAGTTAGTAATCAAGTGAAAACCTAATAATTAACTTAGGAGGGTTGGGTAGTAATATCATTGTAAGATTTAAAAATGGATGCCTCATCTTCATTAGTGCTTCTGCAGACTAATGGAAGGCTGAGAAGGCCGTGGTCGGCAAGGTTGTGACCTCATCTTCACGAGAGGTTTACGGCTCCACATGAGTCACCCTATGGACCGGTGCCTCCAGTTGGGAGGAAGGGCACAGGATAGCCATAGATGGGACTGGCACCTCCGGTTGGGAGGAAGAGCACATGATAGCCCATGTAGGACTATGCGATGACACTCTCCCCTAGTTGCCCAGGTGTTTTACTTTGTTGTGTTCCTCTAGAAGTATGTTATTGGAGTTGGTTTAGATTGTGGTTGAATGGACTTATCTTGATATATGAAGTATTGCCTTGATTCATCTTTGGTGTACTTTGTGGTCTTGTATGATCTCATTGATATTTGACTTATGACCTTGTACTCTTATGGTGCTGAGATATGATGCTATTGTATTGTTTAATTGCAATTTGGAATTGTATTATGTTTATTATTTCAGTTTGATTTGGAAGTGTTTCATGATCATCCTTCAGTTACTTATTTACTGGTTATTTCCTTGATTTATGTGATGAGATTTATGACTTTAAGTTATCATTTTGACTCATCAATGTTTTGATTATGTCATTGTAATCCTTGAGTTTTATGAAACTTTTGTATGATGTTGAGTCTTGTGGTTCCCTGTTTGGATGTTCTTGGTTGAGGACTCTTCTTGTCAGCTCCTTAGCAGGGGGTGGGTCTTCAGACCCACATGGTCGGGTGGAACATGCTAAGCACCCCATTGGGTCCCCAGTTGAGGATCGAGAGGTGTGGATTGGTGCTGTTGCGGCGACTCCAGATTTGCATCCGTATTGGAGTCAATTATGTTATTATGTATTCATCTGGTCATTTGTATCATGTTATCTTGTTGTATGGTTTCCATTCATATTTGGAACACTTTTGTATCATTGTACCTCTTGAACATTGTACTGAAATGTAATGTTAAACCTTATGTGGCTAATGGTAGTTATTATTCAATGTGTTGAGTTAATCATGTATATGTTGCATTTATGAACACGAATGATGTCTTATCAATGCTTTATCATGTATGTGTTATATTTGTTAATATTTATATCTTTGGCTTTTATTCTTTATTGTCGTTGTATGGATCTAAGTCTCGTAATGACTCCTTGTGTACCCCAAGGGATGTATGTGTTAATGAATCTACTTAAATGAAATTCATGTTATGACTTAAGGTGTATTACATGTATGTTATGTTAACTTTAAAAAATAAATAAATAAATAAATTGTGTAGTAATTATTGTTTAATTGTCCTTTGGGGTTCGCACGAGGGGGCATTACAATGTGGTATCAGAGCATAGGTTCATACATTGGGCACTATGTGTGCTCACTATGTAACCTTGCGCTTAGACCCGTGAGTCTTGAGTTTCACTTTTCTTTTGTCATTGTTGTGAACCTAAGTTCTTCTGTTAACCGGTGTCGGGTCGATGGTGCAGGAAACTGATGGGAAAGGATAGGACCCTCGGTGTAGTGCACAATGCACCGATATCCTTCCTATCGGGGATGCTCTATGGACCCTTGAGTTTTAGTGTGATGTGTTTCTTGGTGATGTGTTTTATGTATGTCAATTGTGCGTGGAATCTGCGATTTTGTTGTCCTTGAGTGATGAATTATGTTTTCTTGAATCTATGAAGGTGTAAAATTTTACTCTTTTTATATAAATTGATGAGAGATTTGGTGTTGAATAATGGTTAAAGTGGAGTTCTTTGTGTAAAAATTATGAGTTTTAACGAAAATGTGAGGTTTTGTGGATAATTATTCTATGATTTTTAGTAGAATATAGTATCTTGAGGATAAGATGCAACTTGAATTATTGGTACTAATGTGCAATGTTCTATTGTAGCTTTTGATTTACAGGAAGTTGGCTTCAGAAACGTAGTGATGAAGGTAATGCAATTGTAAATATGTAGGTATAGATACTTATAATTTCAAGTAGTAATTCATTTTGATATAGTAGATGAATTAGGTTTATGGTTAGCATCCGTATGCGAATATTGCCTAACTAATAAGAAGCAAACTGTTTATGAGTTACCAGAACTACTTTGACTATTATGTGTGGTTTAGTGGGAGGGACAGTGTGGTATCACTCGCTTGTGAGTGCCCTACTATGCTGGGAGTTCCTCTCACAATGTATTGGTGAGATATATGTATTGTGCACAATGTTTGTTTGCATGTAGGATTGCAGGAACTAAGTCTCGATTCCACCTGCATTGTCAGGACAGGGCGAGCATTATATACACTCAATGGGTTTGACGTTGAACATAGGAGCTGACAAGAAAGTTTCCCCAACCTAGTTCATCATCTGTCCTAGTGTTGACAAATTGGTCTGGTTGCAATCCCGTCACCACTTTCATTTTGGTATCATTTCCTTATTTTTTTGGTTTGTTTAATTTTTGTTGCTTACTTGATGACATTTAATCGATGTTTTAATTTATGGTGTTGATGTGCTTATGATCATTGATATTGTTGTGTTACCATGTTTATAATTGAGCTCAACTAATAGGAGTAAGTTGATGCCCAAGGGGGAGAGGATGTAATGCCCCTCTGTGCCGGTTGTTCTGGACTTTTGTGTGAGTATTTGTGTGTGCTTCATTGATCACTTTGTTATTTGATTGTGTGAAAAATATCATATGTTTGTAGTCATTTTTAAATAATTAATTAAATCATAAGTGATTTGCAAGGTTATTTAAAATATGATTAGAAATTAAAATAATAATCAATTAAATTAAATCAAATGATTTAGAACAAATGATCAAATTAAACTAATTCGTTAAAAGTAAAAGTGATATTATTAGATAAATTGATTTAAATTGTTGTGTTAAATTGAAGTTAATAATAATTATGAACAAATAATCTTGAAAAGATAATTATAAGAAATTTAAATGGATAGGAAGCTGAAGTGTCTTAAAACAAGAAAAGATGGAAAGAAACTACACCTATAGATCATTTGGAAGTCGAAGAGTACTGGAGAGTATGAAAAATAAATAATAACTTTATTTAGCTTATGAAGGGGGTAGAATGGAGGGGGAGATACCAAGAGGTTGGGAATTTGTTCTTGATTTGTAACTAACCAAGAAAGAAAATAAGGGGGAAAGCGATGCATCCTTCACAGTGGAGGCTTGCACAAAGAAGATTAGAATCCCACAAGCAGCCAAGCGTAGATTCAGGCTTGAATGGTGAGTCTTTCTTATTTTAATTTGAAATTCTATCATAGTCTCTGGCAATGCCTAGCAATATCTCAAAATTCATCCTTCATCTAATCTGCCTGTTGGGTCTTCTTGAATATCTAAGGGTTTCGTTAGATTTCAATATAAATATTTTCGGCAACTCTACCTTTTCGTTCTGACATCTTGTGCACACGACACAATATGTTCAGGATCTTGAGTTGTCATCGCATTGATATCATTATACCTGTGAGTTGATAATAGGAATTGTGAAAGGATAAATAATAAGAAGTGAATACCTTAAGCTTTATGCTATGTCTGGTTCAAATCGATTGTCATCTTTTCTGCCTGAACCTTATCCTTGTTCTCAGTCCTCTCAGCCGCGCACTTGAAATTTATAGGAAGTTTAAAGGTTTAGATAATCTCTCTGAGTTCGTTGTCAACCCATCTCAGCTGCGACACCTGAACTTAATAAGGAGTTTAAAGGATTAAATAACCTACTTGATTCTGTCAGCAATCTATCGCAGTTGCTGCACTTGAAAATAAATATTGTCATTATATGAGAGCTTATCTTTGATTGTGG
The DNA here is from genome assembly GCA_007258455.2 of Sequoia sempervirens. Lineage (NCBI taxonomy): Eukaryota > Viridiplantae > Streptophyta > Pinopsida > Cupressales > Cupressaceae > Sequoia > Sequoia sempervirens. The sequence goes on from VDFB02049217.1 coordinate 147,019,764, forward strand.
TGAAGATTAATTTCCAAACTTTAAACTTGACTGCGTCTCTGGAAACTCGCCAACAAATAGAAATATGTTTAAAAAGGAAAAGTTGTACATTAATTTTCCTTCTCTTAAGTCACGTATTTGCACCTCACCTTTCTCCATTCCCTTTCGTCTTGTGGATAACGTGTGAATGCAAGTAGATGGCGATATTTTCAAAATTACAAAATTCACTTTCTAATTTTCTTAGCAACCTACCACTGTTATAGCTTTTAGAGTTGGGGCATTGTGCAGATTTAATAGTCTCCCTGAAACCATTGGTAGCTCATCACAGCTGCAACTTTCAGACTTGCAAGGTGTAGTAAATTAAATAATCTCTCTGATTTCATTGTCAACTTTTTGTACTCCTCCAAAAGATTGGGATGTTTTCCTTTCTTGTATATTTATTGCCATTTCGTAATCTGTCATTTCTATAATATATTTTTAGGTTGTTTTATCAAGTTTTTGTCAAAAAAATTATAGCTCCTTTATAATCATATATATGTATAAGTATATTTGGAAATTATAGTTATAGGAAGAAACGAATTCTATGTGTTTTGACTTTATGAATATTTATATGTTAAGTATGTAAAAGAAAATTGGGTAAATGCATAATTATATGTTAGAAAAGTATGTTTTGGTCTTTTAATAAATATCTTTGATGATAATTTAACAAGGAATATTGATTTATTTCTCCTAGTTAAATTAGTTCTATTTAAATTTGTAAGGGACAACATCCTTTAAGATAAACCTTTTCTTTATTGCTTTCAATGAGTTTCTCTTTGGGTAGATATAGGTGAGGAAAAGTAGTTCTAGCTATTTATTTTGAATATAAATGAGTATTCTTGAATATTGGGTGATAGAGCTTTGGAAAAACAAAATTGAAAAATTTCTTAAGGAAAGGTTAACTCACTAGGTTAGATATGTAGGAGTTTAGATCTACTAAATTTGGAAATTAAGTTATAGTTGGTTTTATTCTTATAAAGGAAATTAGAGATATCTAGTTAGGAATTGATGAAACAAAATATAGTTGGTCATGAAGTTTTGTGTAATAGATAGGATGGAATGATTAAAAGGTTAGTAATTATAGTACCTTATAGTTGGTTAGTGAAATTGATTTGTAAATTGATTAATTAGGGGAGAAATGTTAGTGGGAAATGGTTTATTTATATTTTGGATCCTTGGAGAGTTTAGTTATATGATTGCATTTGGTAATCTTGTAATGGGTGGTTATATTGAACTCTTTATTAGTGGAATTGTGTATATTAGAATTAATTGGCACCTTTGGTCATGGTTAAGTATTGTTGTAAACTCTATTTGTCTTCATTTTTGTAGTTTTATAAATTTGCATAAACGTTGGAAATAAATTGTTCTTGAATTGAGACTTCCTTCTTAATCATTTCTCTTGGATTGTTAATTAGGTGATAACTTTATGACGATTCGAGTTTCTAATAAATGTTGTTCTTATATGGATACTTAATTAGAATCTTGAGATGGTAATTGTTTTGGTCATTAGGTAGGTTGGTTTCTTTTAATTGGGAATGCGATTAGATATTTGTTGTGATTGCCATGTTGCTGATTTTATGAAGGTGATTTGTGTGCCACTGTAAGGGGCTCTTGTGAGGAGAAAATTGAGGTCTTTCGTGGGATACCTAGTTGGTGGCTTTTGGTTTTATTAAGTGATTTTGTTGAATTTAAGGTTAATTTTCTTTTGCGTTTCCCTATTTGAGGTGACACCATTGTTGATTTGTGGATGGGTCTTGATGAATCTTCCTTTTTTATGGCTTTTCAGAGTTAATCTCATATTTGAGAGAAATTTTATCCTTGTGTTGGAATTATTTGGAAAAAACTTGTGTTGCTTCATTTTACCCTTGTTTGTGGGTTTTCATTCTTTTTGGCTTCCAGAGGCTTGAGATGGTTGTCAGTTAATGTTCTCTCTTTATGTGCCCTTGATGTGGCAAGTCTTTTGGTATCATGATTTTGAAAGTGTTGTACACGAACTGTTGAAACTTTTATTATGTGTTTATAGCGATATGGGTAATGCCTCGCACGCTTTTTTGTTGTGATCTAATGTTCTTCTTATGTTTTACAAACCTTGGTTTTTGGTTGGATGTTGTTGGGTCTCTAGGGAGAGTGGCTCCTCGTGGGGGCCGACACCCCGTTTAAGGGGAAGGGCACAGGATAACCCACGAGTGAGTTAGTAATCAAGTGAAAACCTAATAATTAACTTAGGAGGGTTGGGTAGTAATATCATTGTAAGAATTAAAAATGGATGCCTCGTCTTCATTAGTGCTTCCGCAGACTAATGGAAGGCTAAGAAGGCCATGGTCGGCAAGGTTGTGACCTCGTCTTCAAGAGAGGTTTATGGCTCCGCATGAGTCACCCTATGGACTGACATCTCCAGTTGGGAGGAAGGGCACAGGATAGCCATAGATGGGACCGGCACCTCCAGTTGGGAGGAAGAGCACATGATAGCCCATGTAGGACTATGTGATGACACTCTCCCCTAGTTGCCCAGGTGTTTTACTTTATTGTGTTCCTTTGGAAGTATCTTATGGGAGTTGGTTTAGATTGTGGTTGAATGGACTTATCTTGATATATGAAGTATTGCCTTGGTTCATCTTTGGTGTACTTTGTGGTCTTGTATGATCTCATTGATATTTGACTTATGACCTTGTACTCTTATGGTGCTGAGATATGATGTTATTGTATTTTTTAATTGCAATTTGGAATTGTATTATGTTTATTATTTTAGTTTGATTTGGAAGTGTTTCATGATCATCCTTTGGTTACTTTTTTACTAGTTATTGCCTTGATTTATGTGATGAGATTTATGACTTTAAGTTATTATGTTGACTCATAAATGTTTTGATTAAGTCATGGTAATCCTTGAGTTTTATGATACTTTTGTATGATGTTGAGTCTTGTTGTTCCCTGTTTGGATGTTCTTGGTTGAGGACTCTTCTTGTCAGCTCCTTAGCATGGGGGTGGGTCTTCAGACTCACGTGGTTGGGTGGAACGTGCTAAGCACCCCATTGGGTCCCCAGTTGAGGATCGAGAGGTGTGGATTGGTGTTGTTGCGGTGACTCCAGAGTTGCATCCGTATTGGAGTCAATTATGTTATTATGTATTCATCTGGTCATTTGTATCATGTTATCTTGTTGTATGGTTTCCATTCATATTTGGAACACTTTTGTATCATTGTACCTCTTGAACATTGTACTGAAATGTAATGTTAAACCTTATGTGGATAATGGTAGTTTTTATTCAATGTGTTGAGTTAATCATGTATATGTTGCATTTACGAACACAGATGGTGTCTTATCAATGCTTTATCATATATGTGTTATATTTGTTACTGTTTATATCTTTGGCTTTTGTTCTTTATTGTCGTTGTATGGATCTAAGTCTCGTAATGAATCCTCGTGTACCCCAAGGGATGTATGTGTTAATGAATCTACTTAAATGAAATTCATGTTATGACTTAAGGTGTATTACATGTATGTTATGTTAACTTTAAAAAATAAATAAATAAATAAATTGTGTAGTAATTATTGTTTAATTGTCCTTTGGGTTTCGCACGACGGGGCGTTACATGTTATATATCATGCCTTTGAGGGGTCAAAAAGTACCATGAGCCTTTTTAAATCCTTATCCATCTAAATGCATCCATTCCAAGACCATTGGGAGGAGGGTATCCCAAGTTCCTTAATTTCTTGTAGGAATTTAATCAATGGTAGGGCATTGTGACTTTGGTATGTAAGATAAGGTAAACCCATAAAATTCACGAAATAGAATATTTAGAATAGGTGTGTAGACCATTTATAACTAAATTCAAGCGTTAAATTAATGGAAAAAGATAAATATTAAGAACTAAAAGAAGGATCCAAACCATAAAGGAGAATACAATATTAACTTAAAACCTCAATGTCAAAACAAGAGTTGAGATAAAACTAGACAAAATGTTAGTAGGAGGAATGATCAAAAAATTTGAAGATACCCATGGTAGATGAGACCAAACAAATAAATCAAGTTTTCTTCATCTATGATACCTAATATTTCATACAAATGATCTTATTCTAGGTGAAATATGGAACTTTTCAATATAATGTGACAAGAATATCACCTTATTAGTTTTTGACATCTTTATTTTTGTTGTAAGTCACAAATTCACAAAATCACAAAATTTCTAAAAAAGCTGATAATTTAGGTAATTGATAGTTGATTTTAGATGTGCCCTCATTATATTCACTAAAACTTAAATTATGTGATCAATTTAATCATTCAATTAGGTTAAAGTGAAGGGTATTAATGTTTATTCAATTTTCAACTTTTAAAAGTTTAGTATTTTGATTAATCACTAATTAAATTTATATTGGTGGAATATTTGAGGTAATAGAAAAAATATGTACAAAGATTAAATCTTCGTTTTCTCCTATTATTTTATTATTTCTTTCTTTTTATATACTAGGGTTAAATCTTCAGCTAGGTTTGTTGTGTACTTATAAGAAACCTTTATTCCTTAGTATCATGTTCTTGTACATTGTATGGTAACTTTCATGATAAATATTATGTGCATGTCCCTTCCTCCTATCAAATTTTCTTTATGGATATGAGGAAGGTTATTTCTAATTTTTTGGTTTCCTCCTTATCAAAAAATTGCTTCAATAATTTAGAAATTATAAATTTAGAAGCTTATCATATCTCTCATTTTCTTCTCTTATTTGTACCTTAACTTATTCTATATGATCTATCTTTGTTTATTTGATAATTCTTTTACTACTTTTCCCTAATACTTGGCTTGTCAATTTGTTCTTCTATCTAATTGTATTTTTCCTTCATGTTTTGATTGTAGGATACATCTCCTTTATTTATAGCGACTATCTTCCTTCTAGAATAGTTAATTTAATTTCCTCTATGATTTTAAGTGGTCAAGATTTTATTTTATCATGATCAACTCATGGAGCCCATTTTCCATAATATTTTGCAAGTTATTTACTTTCTCATTAATTATTTTAATCTCTTAATAGAACTTCTAGTTGGATTTTTTAATTTCATTCATATTTTATTCCTCATTTTATCCCTTTGATTTTATAGCTTCAAGCCTCTTTCTTATAACCATTAGTTCATTTATACATAGTTTTGGTGGCCAAAATAGTTGTGTAGACATGGGGCTATAAAGTTCTTGCTTTCTTGGATTTCTTCCTCACTTTATCCTTTGTTTTCATAGAATGTTTCATCCTTATTATTATTGATATATTATTTACCATCCATACTTATTTTTCCATTATTTGGTCCTCCAAAGCCAATCCAAGATTCTTTTATGCATTCTCACTCTCTTATTAGATTCAAAGGGTGATTGGGAGATTTTTTTTCATTTTTATTTACATTTGCTTCATCTTGAAGAAATGTACTCAAATTTTATTTTCCCTTTCATTTTCCATGTGTTTTTTTCCCTACCTATGTTTATTTCATTTTGGTAGTGGCTATTGGTCGTTCCCACAAAAGGATATGAAAATCACGGCAAAACCTATCCTGGGAATTGGACATTCCAGTAGGCAACTAATATCTCTTCATGGTCATCCATTTACTTGTCGAACTAGGGAATGTATACTTTGAATGGAGCTGCACTATATGTGCACTAAGAGCTAGTTTTAGTCACAACTTAACGGAAACAAATACTTGGAAAGAATTCTACCTACATTACAGGAAGGTAATGCAAAGTTCTCTAAACTCAACCATAATTTAACCAAAGCATAAATCATAATAGCTACGACTGAGAAACAAACTATGAGTTGGCCTTATGCTGCAGGAACAATATAAGACCGAGTTTGTATAGAAACTTCAAAGATGAAATCTAACTTATGATTAACACAAAAGGAACAGCTAACTAACTAACTACAGATACTTACTAAGTGGGCCCCCTTAGCAAGCATCAACTAATTACGCAAGTACTAAACTCAGAACTTCATCAAACTTTATTCATAAACTCAGAATGCTATACATTGTTCTGTTCATATGAAAACTAACAACAAACTCTGTCTCTTGTCATACAAATTCTGCTTTTTACTATCATACTGACTCTTACATGTTATCCTTTCTATCTCACTATGCTTTCTCACTCGCTCAGGAGGAACACTTTATTTAAATAAGGAAAACAACTAACTAACCCTAACAGAGAAAGACGTGGATGTGAAATGTATCCTAAAATCGAGGAACAAACTTCATAAATGAGTTTATTCGTTCAACTCGACCCAAATAGAATCTAGCACTCCACTCTTTCTAGATTGACTAACATTTAAAATCCTTCCCAATAGTTTCGGTCAAAGAGTCTTCGCCAGAGCTTCCTCGAAGTCATACAGAAAATGGACTTTACTGCAAGGCCGAGATCGGCTGTGCTTGACTTGATCATACTTTCTTCAACAACCTGCGAAACACAAGGTAACATATGTGAAAGAAAAGGCGCATGCAACATACACAATATACATTCATAATCACATATTTAAATCTATTTCATTATTCAAAAACTACATTCGTTATACCAGTCATTAAGGGAGTCAAACGAGGTAATAAATATAGACATGTCAACATGATAGGCTGCAAGAACATGAAAGTGTATTGCTATAGGATATCCCCTAATAAAAGGTTTCAAAAGAGTTTAAACAACCATGAACAACAAAAGTAAAGGTTTTAAAAGTACACCATGATATCCAAACTATGAGCATATTTTGGGCTTATCATTTGCCCCCTACTTAACCCAATGTTGGTCTTCCATCATTTAATTTTCTAGTGGTCTCTTTGAAATCAATGGTTGTGGCATGACTCTGAAATGGAGTTCCAAATTTGTAAAAACCTCTGAAACTCTACCACCTTTCATACCTACGAGCTTTTGTATCTTCATTAATATTTGTAGCTTGGTAAGGATAAAGGGGCCACATTAGCACAGGAGGTCTAAATGTCAATGGCAACCACAATTCAAACCTCTTTTGAAGGCCCAATTGTATGTATCTGCTTGATCGTTTGAGAGCTACCATAAAATTCAAGGGACTATGAGACTCAGACCTTCTTAACCCAACAGTTAATCTCTCCCACCTCTTCTCAATTTTGGAGTATGATAGCCTCCAAAACGAGTATGTCTTTTCCTGAAACTCATCATATACTTGTTTTCTGAGATCAAATATTTTAATCCAGGTTGTATCATTATTAAAGCCATATGCCAGAGTAAGCCATGTTTTCAACATTGCATGGGGGTCTGAACTCTCAGGGCGCAATGGAATAGGCTCATTCCTTTCAGCTTCTTCATATGCTTCCCATTTCCTGCCATAATTTGCTTCATTTGTCACCCAAGACATAAGTGATCTCAAATGGATATCGCCAATGTATAGAAGGGGATTCCACTCTATTTCAAATAGAATTATAAAGCCATGTAAATAAAATTCACACAGAATTTCTTAGCAAATTAGGAGCTGCCTGGTATGCATTGTAGAATTCTTTAGCAGTGTGAATAATAGGATCTAGATTTCTAGAAATTCTCATTAACTAGAACCACAAAAATTGTTCCTTGAGGCACAAAGCATAAACTCTAGGTGGTGGTCTGCATTCCATAATATGACCAGTTACCTTTAGCATTTCATCCATTTTCTCCTTTAACTCCTGAATTTCTTGTTTCTGACTTTCAATTTCTTCTTTTCTTCCTCCCATAGACTTTGTTGCATTTCAGTTTGGGCTAGGTGGCAGAAAGTCAAGGTTTGCAATGTAACCAGTCTCCATGTAGCTTTGACATATTCCAAAAACTCAATTAAAAATGTCTTTTTGTAGACAATAATGGCTTGACAAGTTGTAGGGGGAAATGAAGCTTCATTGGCCACTTCCAATTGTTTAGTCTGTTCCTCCTCTTGCTACATGATGAATTCTTGTTGCTATAGTGGAGAAGCCTGTGCTTCCTCTGAAATCTGCATAGCAGCAACAGCCAAGTCATCGAGACTTGGTACCCCCTTTTCATTATGCTCAATTTCCCTTGTCTCCATTTGTTCTTCTTCAGGAATAACAAATGAACTCTATGTAGCACTCTCAGACACATTATGAGAAACATCATATTCAGACTCTATAGATTCTTCTAAACTTATAATAACCTCAAGTTGAGGTGAAGCAGGGGAGGCTTTACATTGTTTCCTTGTGGAAACTCTTCTTAGCAATGGTGCGGCTACAGGAGGTGCTCTCGTAGCCTTCCTCTTTCTGAACTGTCTAGAGGGTTCTGCCTTATCAGAAGATGATGGTGAATTGGTGATGGCAACCAGTGTTACTATAGGAGAAACTACTGTAGGGGAAGATGCTGCAGGAGAAGAGCGTTTCCTTTTCTGAGAATGAGGGTTAGATTCTAGGGTTTGTTCTGCCCCAGATGACTCTCCTGCCTTTGTTTTTCCTTTCTCTCTCCTACTGGCAGACCTATTTTGTACCCGGGTAGAAGGCTCTGGTGTGAGAGCTGTAGGACCAGGTGCTGTAGGAGCAGATGAACCTTGCCCTATTCTTCTACTGGTAGATGCTATTTCTTCTCTTTTTCTCTGAGGCCACGGGGTAAGTGCCCTAGGGGGTTCTAGAAGTTGCACACTTTTTGGGCAAAAAATTGTTGCCAAGAAAGAGGTGATACATCTCTCAAAGAGCATGCAATCAACAGTTTTATAAGGCCATGGTGAGAAATAGAATTATCTTTCCCCTGTTGGGTTCCGTGGGCACATTGTTCTAGAAGTTTTAACAAAAATTTCATAACATTTACAGCTAACCCATGCCTCATATGACTTAGCAATTTGAAATGGTAAGAATGTAGGTAAGAGAAACAACCTTCACATGTTAAATACCCAATTATGAAAGCAGTGTATTCTGGATATGGAGGAGGCAACGACACTCGCTTGCATCCCTGCTTGGAGACTTCCAAGGGTCCATCAGTGGGTATTGTAAATTTTGCCCTTGCAAAGACAACATCCGAAGAAAAATTTTCTCCAACGGCTGGAAGCCCGGTTACCTTTGCAATTCTTTCTTCAGTTACAGCAACTATTAGACCCCATACAGTAGCCTCCCCTTCAGAAAGGGTGTGTAAAAATTTGCCTGTAGCCTCCTCATAGCCTCCTCATTGAAGGCATCTAAACTCAAAAAGTAATTCAACCATTCACAGAGGTTGAATGCCTAGACTGTTTAAGGATTTTTCATTAATAACTCATGAGCTACAGGCTCATGTCTTACTAGCTAACCACCCATGTTCATAGTTTTGTCTTAGCTGAACTCAACTCTTTTCTGAAAATCCAAAAATTTCCCTTTCTGTTCTAGTTTTTTCTGTCCCACCGTCACTTTTCTCTTCTTTTCAAAAATGAACTTCTTGAACAAGCAGTTTTAATTGTAATTTACAATGAAAAACATGCAATGAAAAAGACATGCAATCATATTTTGAAAGTACTAGAAAAGAATAAAGAAAGATTATCTAAGCAGTTGTGGCAGCGGCAAAAAGACAAGTTCAAAAAGTGGACTATCCCGCCCCCTACTTAGAGTATGACATGTGTGCTCACATGTAGTAAAGAATAGGTTGAGATTGGGTAATAATGACTGATACAAACATAGAAGTAAATGAATAAAATGAAATAAATCAAAAATGTGATAACAAAAGATATGGCATACCTTTCAATAAATGCTTGTACGTGTTGAGAAAGATGACGTCTTCGGCTTGAGGTGACAGTTGGGAATGAGATCATAATTAAGGGTGGTGCAGATGAATGAGGTGGATGGGTGACATGGGTGGACGAGATGAATGGATGGAATGGATGGATGGGATAGAAGATAAAGAAGTGAAATGTGGCGACAAGTGGGAATGAAGAAAAAGGGTTTCCTTAAAAAGGAAACCTTTATTATGAGCATGCATTTCAAAATTACTGTGAAGCTACAGGAGAAAGGCTAGAGCCTTTGGCTGCAGGAAGAGTAGCGGCAGGATCCTACATGAACTGTTGCATGAATTCTTCTTTTGAGACTGGTTTATGGTACAACCGGAGGCGGTGTCCATTAACTAATAGCTTGAATCTAACAGGATCAATTGTAACAAGTTGAACTGAACCATTAGCAAATAAATTCTCAATTTCATATGGCCCCAACCATTTGGTTTGCAATTTGCCTAGACTGTCCTTATATCGTGAGTCATAAAGCAGAGCCCAATCTCCTACTTTGAATTCCTTTTCCTTAATGTATTTATCATGCCATCTTATTCGTTGATTTTGTATTATCTCAGTGTGTTGTAGGGCATTCTTTCGGAGTTCATCCAGAGCATTGAGCTACATGATTATGTCCTTTTGTGCATTTGTTAAATCCATGTCCATCTCTAATGTTGTTCTTAGAGTCTTGTGTTCAAATTCTATTGGAATCACAACTGTTTTACCATACACCATTTCAAAAGGTGTATATCATGTAGCAGTCTTCTAGGTAATACGGTAGGCCCATATAGCTTCTGGTAACCTTGTGGCCCAATCCTTCCTATGCAAATCTAGAGTTTTAGTCAAAATGGCCTCTATGTCCCTATTGGTGACCTCAACCTGGCCATTGGCTTGGGGGTGATGAGGAAGTTGATTTCATGTGCCATATATTGTATTCATTGACTAAAGTTGTGATAAGTGTAGAAGTAAATTGTGCTCCTTGATCTGTCACTATCTCCCTAGGGACACCAAACCTAGTAAATATTTCCTCATAGAGGAATTCAACCACTTTATTATCTCTAGCATGTTTCATAGGTTTAGCCTCTACCCATTTTGTGACATAATATGTGCATACAAGGATGTAGGACTTACCTCTATAATCCACACATACCCTCAATTTTCCTCCTTTCTTAGGAACAACGACCAATGGGGAAACCCACTGACTATCGGAGATTGGGTAGATAAAGCTAGCTGTTAACATTTTCTGCAATTCTTCTTTAACAATTTCTTTCAAAGCTGGATTAATTCTTCTTTGAGGCTACTTGATAGGTTTGAAGTCACTGTTAATATATATGCGATGTGTACAGAGTTTTGGGTCTAAACCTTTCATATCCCCATAGTCCCATGCAAAAGCTCTATGGTGGGCTTGCAACATTGAGGCTAAGGCAGTTTGTTGAGACAGAGGCAACTTACTATTAATATGCAAATAGTGGCCTGGAGATACTTCTATCTATTTGGTGAGATCACTTAGTGAGGTTGCTGATAAAGGTGGTGCCTGTATATCACATAATAGCAAATCATGATGGCTCTCAGGATTCAGTTGCTGCAGGAAGCATTGCTGAGAATGGTTGTCCAAAATAGATGGGCTATTCAAACCAAAACTAAACTACAAAATGTGTAGAAGCAGGTTATCTTCACTCTGAAGCTGAGAAAATAGATCAGTTTGTAGCATCATTAATTGAGCTAATGAATTTACTTCTTCAGTTTCCTCTCCTAGATCTGGCCAAATTGATTGAGACAAATCTAGCAGAGGTTGTGCAGGTGGGTATAAAGCCAATTTCTTCCTTGACTAACCATCAGAAATTGTCATGTCTCCTGAACGACATCATATAAGGGCATTAGCTGTAGCTAACCAGGGTCTGCCTAGGATAATAGGATATCATCCTAAGGTTTCCTTAGTGGACAATATGGTGAAATCAACAGGGTATTCCCAAAATTCAAGGGTGACAATGACATCTTCTATCACTCCATCAGGTGTAATCGTGGAACTATCAACAAACTACAGGATAGTCGGTGTAGACCGAATGTTTGGGATACTCAAACACTCCATAGTGTGCTTGGTCATCACATTAATGGCTGCACCAAGGTCAACCAAAACATTTCTTACTACCTGACCATTGATATTTATTTTTACTACAAGACTTCTAGGATCAGTATATTTTGGAATGACAACCTTCCCCAACATAATATCAGCTAACTATCCTAGAACATGGATAGTTTGGGGATCCTTTTTCTTTCTTCCTTGTTTCTTTAGATAGGCCTCTTTAAGGCTTTTCCATAGACTAGAACATCTTTAATAGCTTGAAAAAGAGGGATTTGAACTTGTACATCTTCAACTGCTCTAAAATATCAAAGGTAGGCTCTTCAATGGTCTTGGGTGTAGTCATTTGCAATCTCTGAGGAAAAGGTGGTGTAGCCTGAGGCTGCAGGATAGGTTCCTTAGAGGCAGTAGCTAGTATATCTTCTACATGATCAGTAGGTTGTTTTGCGGCAGAGTCTGGAATCTCTATAATTACAGGTGGCTGTGGAGCAGGGAGAGTGGTTCCAGACCTGAGATGGATATCATTGATATTTAGGGCATAGGCTGGATACTGGTTGGCTTATGCAGAATACATAGGTTGTTTTTGTTGTTGCTGCTTATTATTAGGATTTGGTAATGGTTGAGCAGGCATAGGCATTTGTTTTGGAGGTCCAGTATTTGCTACAGGTGCTACAGGAGGAGGCATAAGGGCTGGAGGTTGTGGTTGCTAAGACTGGAGGAATTAGGGGGGTTGGTTCTGCCATTGCTGAGAGCCTCTCCATTGAGGGTTCTGCTGCCAGTTACCTAGAGGTGGAGTCCATTGTCCTAGTGGTTGTTACCAACCTCCTTGAGGGGGTTTCCATTGAGGGCTCTGATAGTTAGGCTAGTATGGTTGAGGAGCATTCCAAGGTGGAGATGGGCCATATGTAGGTTGCCATTGCTTATTATAATTAGAGTAAGGATTACCAAAAGTCAAAGGATCTTGAGGTATACCTTGTCTTGGAGCCCATGGTCTCCTTTGTGCAACAAAGAAGACTTGGTCATCATCACCTTCTATCATCTTAAAATCAGTAGGTAACTATTTAGCCTCCATGTTAGCCACCATCTTGCATCTGCAGTCACGTTTCTTCTATCTACAATGTGGACAGAACTCGGCCAGGATTGCCTCAGCCTCTGCATGTTTCTTGTGGGCTTGCATGGTATCCAACTGTGTAGCCATGTTTTTTATGATGTCCTACTTGAAATTAGATAGCAAATTTATGATCTCCATCCGGGAAACTCCATTGGAAGAAGACTTGCCCACTATAGCTTGATGACCTCTACCCTTCTTCACATTTGCTCAGGAGTAATTGAGACATATCTACTTGATATCATCCCAAGATGCTTGGGTTATATCACCTCCTCCCATCAGGTCCAGGGCGTCTATACAGGTATCACTGATTCCCCTTAGAAAAAGTAGTTTATGAGATTCTTCATTGAGGGTATGGTTTGAATTCTTTTTCAGGGAAAACAAGAATCTTGAGATATAATCCTCTAGACTTTCATCCTCCTTCTGTTGAATTCTGAATATATTATCACCTTTACTACCACTCTTACAATATTCCTTGTATTTCTCAAGAATTTTTTTTTGCATGACTACCCAACTATCAACAACACCCCTTCCCTAACTCATGAACCATCTGAGAGCTCCCTCCTTCAAGGTAGCAAGAAATAATTTTAGTTTGTGAGCATCTGAAGTGTAGTCATAACTGCGATAGAGGATATCAAACTCAAACAGGAAAGTTTCTGGGTCCTCCGTAACTAGGCCATAGAACTTGGGAAGTAATCAAGAAGGAATATTTTTAAGGTTATCAGTATCTTGCTGGGAAACAATGGGAAACTCAAAAATAGGAGGTGGATTAGGTGGATTATGTGCCATATTTGCTTGCTGGAGTATCAGAGCAAATGGATTTTCCTCAGGTTCTTCGTCAGCTGGGCCAAATGGCAATTCAATAAACAGGTTTTCAAGGAGGAACCTTCCCAGCGCATCTCTTCTTCTATGCATGCAATAGAATGAATGGTGATTTGAAGGATTTTGAAAATTCTTGATTAACAAACTAAACTAATGCTAAAAATGACTTTTGATAGGTTCTTAGCTTGACACCATCCCCGGCAATGGCGCCAAAAATGGTCACGCCCACAAAAGGATATGAAAATCATGACAAAACCTATCCTGGGAATTGGACATTCCAGCAGGCGACTAATATCTCTTCATGGTCGTTCATTTACTTGTCAAACCAGGGAACGTATACTTTGAATGGAGCAGCACTATATGTGCACTAAGAACTAGTTTCAGTCACAACTTAATGGAAACAAATACTTGGAAAGAATTCTACCTACGTTACAGGAAGGTAATGCAAAGTTCTCTAAACTCAACCATAATTTAACCAAAGAAAAAATTATAATAGCTACGACCGAGAAACAAACTATGAACTAGCCTTATGCTGTAGGAACAGACACAGGGATGAATTCCCGATGTTGCAAGAACAATATAAGACTGAGTTTACATAGAAACTTCAAAGATGAAATCTAACTTACGATCAACAGAAAAGGAACAACTAACTAAATAACTATAGATACTTACTAAGTGGTCCCCCTTAGCAAGCATCAACTAATTACATAAGTACTAAACTTAGAACTTCATCAAAATTTATTCATAAACTCAAAATGGTATACATTGTTCTCTTAATATGAAAACTAACAATAAACTCTCTCTCTTGTCATACAGATTTTTCTTTTTATTATCATACTGACTCTTACATGTTATCCTTTCTATCTCACTATGCTTGCTCACTCACACAGGAGGAACACTTTATTTAAATCAGGAAAACAACTAACTAACCCTAACAGAGAAAGACGTGGATGTGAAATGTATCCTGAAATTGAGGAACATACTTCATAAATGAGTTTATCTATTCAACCCGACCTAGAGAGAATATAGCACTCCACTCTTTCCAGATTGACAGACATTTAAAATCCTTCCCAATAGTTTCGGTCAAAGATTATTTGCCAGATCTTCCTCATAGTCATACAGGAAATGGACTTTACTGCAAGGCCGAGATCGGTTGTGCTTGACTTGATCATACTTTCTTCAACAACCTTTGAAACACAAGGTAACAGATGCGAAAGAAAAGGTGCATGGCACATACACAATATTCATTCATTAATCACATGTTTAAATCTATTTCATCATTCAAAAAATACATGCGTTATACCAGTCATTTAGGGAGTCAAATGGGGTAATAAATATAGACATGTCAACATGATAGGCTGCAAGAACATGAAAGTGTATTGCTATAGGATATCCCCCAATAAAAGGTTTCAAAAGAGTTTAAACAACCATGAACAACAAAAGTAAAGGTTTTAAAAGTATACCATGATATCTAAACTATGAGCATATTTTGGGCTCATCAGCTATGAGGTGTTATGAGCTCTTCTTAGTAAAATAGCTACTTTTTTATTCATTGTTTTCTTAAATTTCTTATTTTTCTTATGCCTTAAAAATCATTTGATATTAAATTCTTACATTCATATAACTATAACTAATATACTTTCACCATCTTTTGATGATAATTTATGCCAATAAACTATTGACATTCCTTTTATAATTATATCATCCTTCAAACACTTCACCTCTTTATAAATTTTATGTTTTAAATTATTTCATAAATTATTTCTTAATCTGCACCATTATTTAACATATAATTTCCAATTATTAGATCATTCATGCTATAAATCACTTGATTTGAAAGTAAACATGTTGTTTTGTTTTGTTCATGGAAGCAACATACTTAGAGAGTCATTTTGGTGAATCAAGGATTTCCCATGCCTCATATAGTATATGATATTTTTCTTCTAATTGATCAATTATCATTTCATGATTCTAAATATAGTTTCCATTGAATATCCTTCAATAATGACTAAATTGAATTTACATGACCACCAATGTTAAATAATGATGCTTTCCCTTTATTACTAGTTAGATAGGAAATAAATCTTAGATGCAACCTTTATAAAGATTTTTTAAGTCTTTAATGACACATTTTGTACTAGAGTGCCCTAGGTTTCCCCTCAAAGAACCATGAAAATTAAACTTTCACCTAGTTTCTTATGGAGGAATCCATCTAATATGATCTCTAGAAGGGTGATATCTGAACCTAAGAATTATAAATTGATAAATATATAAAATTAAATAAGTAAAATATTTAGAAAATTAAATAAAATAGTGAAAATGTTTTGATTATGAAAAAATATGATAGATGTTGAATGTTTTTTTGTTAATGGTATACAAATATTATTGATGATTAGATGAATTATTTGAACTATTGAATGCTCTATTTTTCATCCCAAGTGGCATTCAAATTACTAGTGATATTAAAGAGCATATACAAATCTAATCTAAGATGCATGGGTATGTGCAGGATCATGATGGGCCAAAAAGTGGCAATATGATAGGTATGTGGCTGACGACTTTTTCTTTACCCAAAATTGATGAAATGAAAAGGGTTTTTAAAGGAGATTCTCAGCTTTCCACCAATATAAATTATGCTTTACTTTGAATTTAATAAGTAATTATTATTCATTTTCTATTCAAATTACGACTAAAGTCCTAATTGATAAACTGATTAAAAAACATCTACAACTTTCAAATGGTATCACATTTTTTTAATCCAAAACATGTGTCACATTCTATGCTTCACATAATATAGGAATAAAAAAACAAAAATTGAATTTTTTGAAGTTTTGACCAAGTTAAAGTGATCAGACATACAAGGATTTTTTATATTTTTTAAAAGTTGTAATAAAAAATTCATAATTAATTGTTTACTTGGAAAAAAATTACAAAAAAATATGCATCACATTAGGACATGAGTCCTCTACTTATATATAAAATCTTGTAAAAAAATATTATAATTTTATTGTGGTTAGGGTGGTCACAGACACCTACTTCTTATTTTTCCCTAAAATTGAAGTACTTGCATTGAAATTTCAAATTTTCACCAAATAGATTTTATTATTTTTTTAAGAAACCTAGTAGTTTAGAAACTACATTCAATTTTCTACAGATTCTATTCTTACATATTTTTGAAATAATATAGATAACTTATTCAAATTTTTATGTCAAGTTGCCTAACTCTGATTTTTTATTTTTTTTTGCCACTTAAGGGCCTATATTTTTCATGATGATCCTGCACATACCCACATATTATATATGTGTGCAAGGTATATAGGTTCAATACATATGTATCATGTGTACACTTGTAAATTTTAATTTTAGAATTGTTTTAGATTATGTTTGGTGTGCAATCTAGTAATTTGAATGTTTTGATTATTAAAAACTATGATAGATGTTGAATGTTTTTTTAGTTACTGGTATGAAAATATTATTGATGATTAGATGAATTATTTGAACTAGTGAATTCTCTATTTGTCATCCCAATTAGCATTCAAATTACTTGTGATATTATCTTCCATATACAAATCTAATTTAAGATGCATATTTTATATGTTTGCAACCTATAGGTTCAATATATATATCATAATATATATATCATATGCACACTTGTAAATTTATTTAAAACTTTTTTAGATTTTTATTCCCTAGATCTAGATATATTATTAACCAAGGTCTCATTGCTCCTTTAGGTGTTTAACACCCCATCGTGCAAACCCCAAAGGAACAACTAAAAAAAACAACAATTTAAAAAAAAAAAACATAAAGATTAAACACCTAAGTCCCTTGGGGTACATGAGGTGACATTACCTAAACTATCTTGTAACAAAGTTAATTAATGAAACATTCAATTTCAAATTGCGTAATCCATTCATTCACATATCATCATTAAAAATTCATTAATGATAACCAAAATGATAAGAATAATCCATATAAAACTATAGACACGTGAAATTGACATCATGCATTTGATTAGGTCATATTCATCCATTCATCAAATAAATCAAGTTTATTTGTTCAATCTCCTAAAGTCATCAATTTAAATTAAATAAATCAACTTGATCCTAACATCAAATGGGTCAAACACCTAAACATCATATAAGCTAATATAATCCTGATTAAATATAATCTAACCACCCATCACATCCTCTAGCTTTTCCCACTTGCACCAATAAATCAACTTATTGATTTATTAAATTCATCATTTTCTTTCAAGTTGGCATAAAAAGAGAATATTCTCCAAGTTTGAATCTCCCCCAAATTTGGCATGTACATCCAACAAAGCAATTAATAAGCTCTTACATGTATCTTGCAAAGGTCAAACTCAGCATTTAACTCTTAAATTCAAATTTGAATCTCCCCCTCTTTGGCACATTGACCAAAATGTGCTCATTCCTCAACCTATCACAAGTTGACAAGTGGCTTCATCTCATTGGCCAAATCATTATCTGACATTTCTCTATTTTGAGCTCTCTTCTAACTTAAAAATCTATAAATGAAAGGCCTCATTCTTCATCAACCCATCCACAAAGCTTATGCAAAGTCACTCTCTTCAATTGAGAACTGACTTTTGTCCACTCCATCCTCATAGCATTTTCATATCATTTTCATATCATGGAGCTTAGCAAAGGATTGGGAAAGGGCTTCTTTCCACATTCAAGAAGCACCAATCCACTATAAGATGTTGGCTTGATTATTAGAATAATGTTTCCTTATGTTTTTCTTGCTTCTTTTTCATTATTCTTGTGTTCAAATGAATCTTATGGGGAATCTTTTGTTTGCTTTAGTTCACTAACAATGCTAAGGGCTTTTTGTTTTTGAGCTAATGCATATTTAAGGTTCCCATAATGGCACTAGAAGGGCATAACCTCTATTTATTTCATACATTAAATGGAAAAATAAATTCGGTTTTTGTTTAGTTGATATGGATTATTGCAATAGAGAAGAATATAAAGTCTATCTTTTGCTAAAACTACATTTTCCTTTATTTGAATCATAACAATAGCTTTGTAGTTCCACCCATTTGAAAGATTAAGAGACCTCTATCATTTATTTTTCGTTCATTCATGCGGATGTTGTGGTAGATGTCTCCTTATGCATGGAAAAGGAACAATAAACTTGTCCTCATTCATTCTGTTACTGAAGTCAGGTTGCCCATAGATGGAAAAATCTCTTTCTATGCCATATCCTTTACAGTGGTTATATCTATACAACCCCCCATTTCTAGCTACCTCTGTGAATCGATATCTATTTGCTTGAATACACAACAAAAATATAGGAATTTGAATATTTAGGTTGAGTTAGTATGTTTCTTTCTAAAATATGGTAGTTGGATTCTGAAGAACAGTCCATTCCAGGAGCTATCTCGGGTGTATTATTCCATTGATAAGCTCAAGAAGCCCAAGAAAGACCTCTCTACTTTGAGTTCGTTCCCGCAATGGTTGGGCCCCCTTGTTCAAACAATCAGAGTAGCTATAGTCACTGCGGAAATAGAGATAATTCTACCAATGAAAATAATATCATCGACCACGCCAATGACCGGGTGCTCCACGGGGCCAACTTCCAAGGAAGTGCTATGGGATTTCATATGGACTATGTATGCATCGCAGTGGGTAGGTTGGGGAAACTGCTCTTCGCTCAATTCATGGAATTGATGATCGAGCACTACAACAATAGTCTCCTGAGGAACCTATCGTTGGGCCTCGATTTGAGCATGGACTACGGTTTCAAAGGCATGGATATCACCATGGCTTCCTACAACTCAGAGCTTTAGTACCTAGCCAACCTCGTGACAACCCATGTCCACAGCACTAAGCAACATAACCAAGGCATCAACTAAGTGAAGCTTGCACAATTTTGTCCTTGCCAATGGATGCTTTTCCGTATGTATTCTTGTACATGCAGTTAGCAAAATACTTTAGAGACTCAGAAAAAATAATGATGGTGAGTGCACATCAGTAAAGATCGGGTAAACAATTTAAAAGTCTTCATTTATTTCTATGGACAAAATCTCATTTTGGCCGAATTATTAAACTTCTATAGGGTTCGAAGTATCTTGTTGGCCTTGTCTGACAGTATATCTCCTCAATAGGCTATTCCTTTTTTTTCTTGTCGGATCTTTGTTTTCTTGGAGATAATGGTATAGCAAGGAAAAAAAAAAAATCCAGAAATATCAAAAAATACTGCAACATTAAATGCTCCTTCAAATTTTAAACTGCAATATTAAATGAAAATTCTAACAAATTGTTTTTCTTTTCAGTAAACATAAATAGTGAATTAAATACTACATCTTTCACATGATGTGAATTCAAACTCTATTTGGGGAATACTAAAATCTATTTTTATTTGAAGAATTAAGTTTTGATTTTAATGCTAAAATTTTTAAATGATTCCTTGAAATAAATCTTAGTTCTAAAATTTTAAGTTTGTACTATTTGCAGGGTTTGCTTAAAAAATTAGTGACATTGGAATCAAAGAACACAAAAAAATTTGAGCTAGAAAGTCGGGCATTGAAACTTGAAACTTGCAAAGCATTTTTTAATGCTTAAGGCTTACATTATACGCTTTAGTTTTCTGTTTTAAATCAACTTACATCTTTTTGGGGCTCTAAAAAGAACACTTCAATTTTTCATTGCAAAAGATTAAAAAGAATGTTAGACACTTACTAGCTTCAATTTGGGTTCTAAAATTGAACAAAAAAATCTTCATCTTTCCTTTGGTACTTAAAACGAATCTCATCATTGCTTTGAAGGATAAAAAAAATGTGTATATCTTTATTGTTTTGTAATTATTTACACAAAGTAATATCATCAAAAGACGTATGTGCTTCTCTTGCACCTCACGACGATCTTGAGAATCAAAAGACTTTTGGTGACATTAAATTATGTAATTAGTTTCCCACACACTTCATTTTGGGAACTAAAATTGAACAAAACACTTTGCGAGTGTGAGTAAACTTATTGCATGTGTTTTCCCTTTGTTTCTAAATGAAGGTTGATCGAACTATGAATATTTCTACTCACTTTTGTCTATCTTAGAGGGCCTGCTTTGGGGAAAAAGTACTCAGCCAAGGGAATGAAGCAACTGGTAACACTCTGAACCTGAGAGTATTTCCAGTTGGGATATAAATGTGGGTATTGGAAGAAACACCAATATCATGTGGTTGATTCTGATGAGATGGATCTGAAAGGGGACTCTCACCGTATGGGTTAATCTCCATGAATGGAAAGTCTGAACTAAAACCCTTGTTTGTAGTAGCCAACCAATCCATCCAACAGTTTTATCAAAGTGGTGCATTGGAACTTAGATTCCAAGAAGTTACTTGCCATGTCCGATCTTGGTTAAAATATAGAGGTTAAGACTTCATTCTTAACATACAATTATATTTTTTCCTTGGTTGCATGTAAAATCATCTTTTCTACTATGAAAGGAATGAGACAAGCCCACCAAGAAAAACATACCAATTGGGCTAGGATGTTATATTTCTTGTGAGTCATTTTGAAAACACAGTGCTTTGATCAAAAACATTGGAAAACCAACATTCAACATGAGCATTAAATCTCAAACCCTTTAGGAGAAGCAAATATCCTTGAACGAATTCACATGCTATTGCTTGCCCTTGGTATTTTATCCTTAGAGGCTTCTAAGCATTTGGGTTTCATCTCAATTTTCTCCTACTAAGGTCAACAATAGGTAACTCTTGCCTCAAATTTCCTTGGTTTCCACATAATACACTTTATGAGATAAGGGGAAAGTTGAGACATTAGAAATCTAGATTCAAAATAAAATCAAGAGTGTGTTTGTGGTAAAAAGAATCCATTAAGAAAAGATTAAATCAATTGGACCCCACACATGTGCTTGGCCTCTTTTGGTCATATGGTTTTCATGCAAACATTGTTCTTTTGATTTTGAATTACTCTTAGAGAAAGGCATGTTCTTCACTATCTTGGTCTCATAAAAAAGTCCTTCTTAGGTTCATATAGGATCCAATCAAACACTTCATCCATTCCAAACATCTATCATCCCATCCCACCAAACAACTTTAGAGCTTTGGAAACATCATTCTAGACTTGGGTAAATCATCAAAATCAAAATCACCTTGTTTAGTTAGCTATATGGGAATGCATCCTTTCTCATACATTTAAATTGAATTACAAATCCTTTGAACAAGTTCATCCTAACATCACATCTAACATCTTAGGTTTTACAAGTTCATTATCCAATCAAACCAATCAAAATCAAATCCAAAAGTCTAGCATTGATCGAAAGTTCCTAAACGTTCAACACTCATATCATTCATCCCTTTTCATCCTTCATCTCATCATTGGTCCTAAAAATCCTAAAGGTCACTTTTATGACAAGGTCAAAACACAAGAAGAACATGAGATATAAACTTGCTCCATACATCATGAGTAATCCAAATCAACTAAACTTTCAAAGCCTTACAATGTTGATCGATTATCAAAACTCACACTTATACAATCCATGCATGGGATCATTACCTTCTACAAACCTCAATGGTTCAAATGAGAGTATTCCTAGTCAAAATTTTGGAACACCTTTCCCTGTGGTAGATTTAAATCAAAGTCCAAACTTACAAGTCTATCCACCAAACAATCAATGCACGAGTCTTCAAACAACCAACATCATCCCACCAAATCCATACATGCCAAATGCGAATGTACCAAGTACAAATTTACCAAACATGAATCTGGAAAACTTTGTTATAAATATGTTTGCAAATCATACAAATGTTTTTGAAAAGGAAAAAATAGGTTTTATAGGGACCTGAAACTGTAGAGTTTAAACAACAAAAGATAACAAAATAGGTCCAAACAAGCAAACGGTTGTCCTAAAAAGGAAACGACAACACAAAGAGACAACAGGGCCCAAAAAAGGACCGCCCAAAAAAATAGAAACAAACACCACCGCACTACTCCAAGGTGTTCAATAACTCCTCAGCCTCCTTTTCAACATCCTTCATATCCTATAACCCCTGCTTGAGGATTTGAGCCGTATGTGACGAAGTTGGGGTCTTCCTCTTAGTGTTAGCCCAGGTTCGAGTCGAAATCCCTTCACCAGCAGATCTGCAGCCTCCTATGTCTGCATCCAAATCAACGACCAGTGAACCCTTTTGGTTTTTTTCAAGCTTTTCCACCATACCATTGATGATAATGGTGTTATGCCTGGCAATTTTATGATTGTTCGCCACAGTGGCCCTAATATTTTGGCCTATCTTGGACATACTGCATTCGATACTAGTCAATCTTTCCTCCTGTGATTGTTGTCTTTTCCTTGGTAAGGGAGTTTCCTGTCCTTCATTCTCTCTACGACTCCAGCTAATCTTCTGCTCCAAATCCATGACCCTATTGCTAAGATC
This sequence comes from Sequoia sempervirens, assembly GCA_007258455.2. Lineage (NCBI taxonomy): Eukaryota > Viridiplantae > Streptophyta > Pinopsida > Cupressales > Cupressaceae > Sequoia > Sequoia sempervirens. Next base: position 147,042,896 of record VDFB02049217.1, read on the forward strand.
TATATTACGGCCTTTCAAATCACAGACTTCCTTCTGGGTCCACTTGAGAATAGTGAAAAGGCCATCCATAATTTTTTCCACCACACTCACAATGTTCTTAGGCTTGAGCTTATTCAGGGCCGAGTTAATTTCATCCTAAATAGGGGAATCATAAGGGCCATTCCCAAATCTTCTAGACGCAGGGGTACTAGGGGCCAATTCCTTACTAACCATGGGTTTATCAAAAAGAATTTCCATGGAATTCCTAGAATAAGAAAAAAAGTTTGTAATAGAGGTACCTTTAAAACCAGAGACCAAACCCAAAGTAGGGCATCTAGGAGACGGCTGGGGATTAAGACAGGGTGGCAAGGAAAAACTCGGGCTAGGGCACTCATGCAGAGGCTGCAACTTAGGACATGACAGCAGAGTAGAATCCTTAAGGGTTTTCTAACAAGACGGGGACTGAGGAGCAATGGTTTTAGGACCAACATGAACACTAGCAGGGGGGCCCGGGGGTCATTCTCCCTACTACTTTCAGTCTCCTCATCATCCAAATCTTCAATTTCAACAGTTTTAGGCAAAGCAGGTAAATTTTGATAATGCTCAAATATGATCCTAACAAGACTAGGGTGAATAATAGCAGTCCTCCTAAGGTTTCTTTCAAGTTCATCAAGGAAATTCTTCAAAGAAGAGAATAAGTAAAAAGGCAGAGAGATACGAACCTTGTTACGAAAGTGGTTCAGAATGGCAAAGTGGTAACCATATACTCTGGTGAAGTGCCTGTCAATCGTGATATATTCCACTATAACTCTTAAAACTTTCCTCTAGATAGATTTGATGGACTCCACATCAAAGTAGCTATTGGCAACCTTAACCATCTTAGCCTTCTCCTTGTCTCTTTTAGGAAATTTAATGACCGCTTCATTAGAGAATCAATGGTCCCGATAAAATTTCACACCCTCTATTGAAAGACCAGTAATCTCACCAATTAACTCCTCATTTAGCTTAACATTCTTGCCAAACAACACAATCTCACCATTTTTCCAATTTTTTACAAAATAGTCTAGCATCCCCTCATCAATACCATGGAGCTTTTGCATATACGGGACTAAGCCTCCCTTTTCAATTCTTTCCTAGGCTTTGGCATTCTTTCTGTGCTCCTAAAAACTGCTCAGCTCCACATGTTTTATTTCTCCCCCCATATTCAAAGCTCTATTAAACAACACTCTACAGTTGCTCTGGGTCCCGTTTAGGCATATTTTATCAAACACCCAAAAAGCGTGCTGGAGACTCTTCTTGAAAAGCAAAATGACACCGGTCCCATCAAATCTAATGAAATCAACGTACCTAATCTTTATTTGTTTCATCATGTCGAAGACAGACTTCTCTTCCATGCACTGAATCATAATAAATTAGCGCTTTCACATCAGGATGGATGTAGTCATTCTTCCTCCACGTGTTTTCCCCACCTTTCTTAACCCCTTAATTGGCGAAGTAATCTGCCACCTTATTGACTTCTCTATAGGCATGGGACACTTTCACTTTATCAAATTTATTTAGTAAGATTTTAGTATCTTCGATCCACTTTTTGATGGTCCACGAGGGAGGGGTAAGCCCAAGAATGCAATTTATTATATTCATTGAATCACCCTCCAACCAAAGACATTTTTTTTTCACCTTGAGTGCTAAGCTAACCACATGAAAAGCCCCAACAACTTTCGCAACATGATTAGTTTGAGTGTCGATGTCCACAGCAAAAGCCGCAATAAAAGCCCCCAAAATGTCCCTTAAAACACACCCACTGCCAGCTTTCCCAGGATTTCCTTTAGCCGCACCATCAAAATTGGCTTTCACTCAACCCAAAGGCAGCAAAGACCAACTAGCATTCTCTCTCCCACAAGCAGTAGGTTTGAGGATATGTGACCCAACTAATTTTGAATTCCACTTTTCGGCCATAGCAATATCGAGAGGAGACCAGTTGGCTTTCTCAACCATTTTTCTTGGAATTAAAGATAAATTTTCCTTTATAGCCCTTACGATTTTAGCGAACAAGTCCTCTTCCAACATCTCTTTATCCCTAAACACTCTGTTGTTCCTTTCCTTCCAAATATTCCAAGACATAAAAGGAAGAACAAAAGACCATAGCTTTCGAACAAAAGGATTTTTTGAAGGAGCTTTCCATTGCATGAAGAAGTCTTCGATAGAGGTAGGGGAAACCCAAACCACATCAAGAAGCGCAAAATTTTACCCCAGATATTCGAAACAAAAGGGCAATGAAGAAAAAGATGATTAACAGTCTCGACTTCATTCTTGCACATATACCATCTGTTTGGTAGTTGAATTCCTCTTTTTCCAAGATTGTCCAAAGTGAGAATCTTATTTTGTAGCATTATCTAGTAGAAAATATTAATTTTAGGAGACAGGTGATTAATCCAAGCCTTAGCCCAGAAGGGAGGAGGCCCCATCGGACTAACCAACAAAGACGTGGCCGAAGAAACTAAAAAAATACCAGACGGGAATCATACAAATGTTGTTCAAAGTCCAAACAAAACATTAACAACTCCATGTATTAATCCAGGTCAAGGTAACACCATGCAAAATCCAAGTTACCTAAAACAAGGAAATGTGATTCCCAACACCAACAATGTTCAATTTCAACCTATCATGCCAAGCCTAAACATCATCCCAAATTAGAACATTGTCCAAAATCAATTTTTCCATGATCCCATTCAAAAACCACAAGTATGCATCCCAAATCTACTGGAACAAAAACCATACCAAGGGAGTCAAGATTGAAATCAAGATCAAATTTGGCGAGACCAAATTGTTGCACTTACCAAAATAGTTGAGTCATTGCACCAAGAGAAATTTCCACCACCATTACCCATATCAACATCAATCCAAATCAGTCCACCTAACACCAATCAAGCCATCACATCAAATCCTTTGAATATACCATCGACATCACACCAAGAGATGGTATCTAATCAAATGACAACATCAATCCTGAAAAATCAAAATATGGTCTCCCAAGGATCTATCACCTCAGTCATTTTGACCATTCCTATCACCTCGATCACTCTAATCACCCCTATTACACCCATCACATCTCAACCCCTCACTACCATGATCACTCCAGGCGTATCTCAACGACTTGTCACTACATCCAACAGAATTTTGAATCCACCACCACTACCACTAAAACCAAACATGGCAAGACAATATAACATTGTGCTAAAAGCTCACTAGGCCTACCAAAAGGCCATCCAATGATATCTAGCCATGCAACAGGAAACACAAGCTCAACAAGTGCAACAAGCCTCACAAGGTACTCAAGCTTCTCAACCTACCCAACAAACACAAGCACAAACATGAAAAATGATAACTATTGGGGATAACGATGAACATTCAACCACTGGTGATAGCATTGACAATCTCCCCACCACAATTGCTGAAAGTGTTGTTCAAGATCTATCCACCACTGAGCACCTTGAAGTTTTTTCTACTTCATCCAATGATCAAATCAACATACATCAAGAGTTACTTTTCAATCATGATCAAAATAAACCAACAATACCCAACAACGATCAAATTCAAGAAATGTCAACATCACTTGACCCTATGGTTGAGGACATTCACAATCTCTCTACCATGATTGTTGAAAACAATGTTCAAGATCTCTCAATTAAGGAGCATATTGAAAATATTTTTACCCCATCCGATGATCAACTCGCCATACATCAAGATCCACTTTTTAGTGATCTATTTCAAGGATTGTTAGGATTATTTGATCCTATTGACATAATGCATGAACCATCGACCAATGATCATGATGAAAGTGTCTCTACATCATCCAATGAGTTAGAGGACATATCTCAAAATTTTATTCCAAAGCATGATCAAAATCTTTCACCAAAGTCTAGCAATGGTCCTTTCCAAGACATTGACATCTTTTGACCTCATGGTTACAGATACTGAAGGAACCCTGAACTCAAAAGATATTGAACCACTTACCATGTCTAATGATGACATCCAAGAACCGCTTATAAGCAATCCATCCTTTGAAATTGAACCATGTCAAGAACTTGATCCAAAGTATGTCAAAGGTGATTCCAAAATTATTCAGGATCAAGAATTTGTATCTACAAGATACTACAATGATCTAATGGACACTCTCCTATCTATGCAAGATGATCATATCCACATAGCACATACTCCTCCATCTACCCATGAGATTATTTCTATGGATGGACACATAGATGATCTTCATTCAGAACAGGACCCCTTTATTCTCGACATTGTTACACAAAAAGAGCAAGTTATTGATTCCTACATTCAAACTGAGCTGTCAACATCAGGATCAGATATATCCCAAATTCAGACTAAGGACATCATGTATGAAGATATCCATCATTATCCACTCAAGGAAACATGTCAGATAGAACATAATATTCTAGAATTAGCAGAGTAGCAAATTGAAATAACATCATCTACAGTGGCTATTTATCAGAGAATGCATTCTAAATGGGAACTCTCGAAACAATCAGAATCAAAGCATGAAGGTTCCACTACCACCATATTGGGGGCAACTATTTCTCAAGCAAGCATCAACATAGGGAGTACAAAGAGTCCTTATGATGAAACTGATGCCAATACTACAACCAGTCATGTCATGAATCTTCATCCACCCATCACCCCATCCATGAATTTGGACCAACTTTGAAAGAAATATTTGAGTCAAAGTACGAAGAACATTATCAAAGCAAAAGAAGCTGAGAAGCATAATGGACAAACCAAATACATATGGATACCAAAGAATACAAAGAAAGATCATCCCTGTCAAACTCCATCAGTCAAAGAAAGTATGGGGAAAAATAAAAAGGGGAAAATTATCCATCAAAGATGTCCAAAAAAGAAAAAGTAGGTTTCTCAAGCAACGTACAAGGTATATCAAGCAGTTGGTCCTAATTCCACTCACACTTTCATATCCACCCATCATTGCTCATCTTCCCAAGTTTGGAGAGTCAAAGGTTCCAAACTGTCAACCAATCCATCTTTTATCCCTAAACACACTCCATCCACACCTCCACACATAATATTCAATTCTCACATTGACCATGTATTGGCAATGACCCTTCATCATAAGGATTCTGAAGGCACTCTATCATGATGTGCGCACAAAGACAGAGTTAACCCTGGTATCAATAAAGCAAATCAAGAATCCTAAAAGTTGCATTCAAGTGCACGTATCTTAGCAAAGCAGCTTCTTCAAGCAGGATATCGATGGCACATTATGACAGGGGCATCTACATCAGTGACACCTTGTGATTCGGCATGAGCTTAAAATCTTTCAGAAAAATCAAAAAAATTTAAAAATATGAAAATCCAAAAAAATCAGAAAAAGGATTGAAAATAGTAAAGATAAAATTCATCCTCTAGTGAAAACCACATGGATGACGCTTTGGGCAGGTACCATGATGAAAACCTGGAAAATAGGCATCATGTGTAGAATCAAGCATCTAGGTGCACCACTTCAGGTGAAAGCATCTCATCCCATCCATAATAAAGCCACCATTGCATATGTCTTATCCATAAACCTATGCATCCATGGACTAGTTATCTAATCCATTTTCATCCATCTACATCCATCATCCTAGTTATCTTGATCTTGACAATTTTGGTGAACACTTTGCACTTGCTTATGGTAAACATCTTTGACATGGGTCATTTTCATTGATCCTATCCAATGTAGTGTTATCTGAGCTATGAAGTATTCCCTCATTCAAACACGTTATCTTATTATAAGATAATCCATATCCATCCATCCACACACCTATCCAAGCATCCATCCATGACATTCCATACATTGCTAGACACTGTGGGTAGATATATACATCTTGCTTTGAGAATAAATCTTGATCTATATCCTCCAACTTATGTGGTGATCTGAACATTGGCAAACATGAAATCAAACTGGTCAAAGCACTCGTGAGCAAAAATTCAAATCACTATCCCATGGCATATTTTGATGAGAAGACATTCCTTATTAGTCTTCATCTTTCATCGAACATTGATCCAAACAATCACTATTAGTTGCATCTAATTTACACTTCAAACATCATGTCAAATAATTTGAACAACTTTTGTTCCAAATCAAGCTTCATCAATCATGATCAATCAAATCCAATCAAAAAATCATCACCTCAGGATATCCTTGTGTTGCTTAAACACTATCCTTGCATTGTTGTGTATTCTCAATAATGTTGTCATCATCAATCCCTCATCATCTTGGGATATCCTTTCCAATCCTTGTGTTACTTAACACTATCCATGCATTTTTGTGCATCCTCAACAATGTTATCATCATCAATCCTGATCATTCAAATCCTTGCATTGTTGTGTATCCTCAACAATGTCATCATCATCAATCCATCGATTTGATCAATAAACCTTAGCTTGGTTTTCAACAATATCCCAAAATAGAGAACTAATATCCTCACACATGTCCATATCCAAATCATCGAAATCATGCGAAAAATCCAAAAAACATCCAAAACATATAAAAAATATAAAAACACTCAAAAAGCAAAAAACATAAAAAACATGATATCCAAACTATGTCGTCTCTAAGCTTAAACGTAGGCAAGGCTAATCTTTGATCAGCCCCGAAGACACAAAATCCAAAAACATTCGAAAAAACACAAAATCCAAAACATTCATTGAGAAAAAACACAAAATCCAAAAACATTCAAAAACACAAATCCAAAAGATCCATAAAATCTCAAAAAAACCCCAAAACATTCGAAAAATCAAAAAATCAAAACATTTGTAAAATCTTGAAAATACCAAAAACAACCTTAAAACATTTCAAAAATGTCAAAAACATCCAAATATTCAAAAAAATCCATTTGTCTCATCTCACTTTCACTCAAAATAATCAATCGTCCATAATAAGATGATCATCACCTTCATCCTTTGGCAACACAAACAAAAACAACCACAACAAATTGGCAAAAGCAAACTTCAAATGTAAAATCAAAATTGAAACAACAAACCTTTAAAACAAAATCAAACTCTTGATCAATCACAAACATGACAATCAACTTTATATCAATAGCAAGTATGAATCAACTTATCAAACCATCATCATCCTATACAATGCATGTCCTAGGATACATCATTCTGACAATGGGCATCATTTTGGATATCACCTTGGATTCTTATCCTAAAACAAAACACATCCCTTCGGCTCAAGGTATGAAGAACATTGGCTTGTTTGTGTATCTTTTCTTTTGATTTATCTTATTATGCTCATTCCAACAACCTCTCAATGATATCCAAATGAAGGATTTAGAGAGATAGGAATGGGGCAACAATCATTATCTTTTGTCTGTTGTGCTTGTTGGACGTTCTTGTAAAATAACTTGGCGAATACTTGCTTTGTTAGGTACATCCTAGCAAGGTTTTTGTATGTCAAGTGTGAACAAGAATACTCCTATCTGTTTGTCGAGTCAAATTCCATCGCACTAGGTACAACACCATCCTAGTTTTTTATACCTTGTTGCATCATATCTATGTGTATTATCAAACATAAGGTAAGTAGCCCTTTTAAAAGTCCCAATCCTTGATAAGAAAATCATTATCTATCATCATCATCATCTCTAATAAAGTCTCGTTAGTTCATGTACTTGTTGGATCCTCTTGTCATCATCTCATTTCTTCTTTCTTCTCTTTGTGCTAACATAACATCACCAATGCATCCATCATGCATCCATCATGCATCTATCCTGCATCCACAAACCGTCAGCATGCCACATATCATTCATATCATACATAATAGGAAACAACGATCATTTCACATGCATTGCATACATAATCATCATCATAATATAGATCTGTTAGTCTAAAAATTTTCATAAAACATCTATTGCATAATCATAGCATATCACATCATCCATCTCATCCATCTCACGTGCATTACATCATCATTTAAGTTGTTTAGGATAATATATATTGGTTATTCTAAGAATCTTAAAACCATCTCATTTGCATCATCATCACAACCATCCATATGTCCATCTTGAACCTATTTATCACAAGATCGGCCCTCAAATTGAATCTTTTCACTCAATCTCTCGAGGGGGAAATGTACTTGTGTACTTTCCGCTAGGGCATCCAAAAAAAATTAAAAAAAATTTAAATTTTGATCACAACAAGTTTATTCTTTGAACCAACGCAGCAAGTACATTGCTTTAAAGAGGGGAAAAATGTAGACACGTGAAATTGACATCATGCATTTGATTAGGTCATATTCATCCATTCATCAAATAAATCAAGTTTATTTGGTCAATCTCCTAAATTCATCAATTTAAATTAAATAAATCAACTTGATCCTAACATCACCCTCCTTGATTAAATAAATCAAACCTTTATTTAATTAATTCTAAAATCACCTTTCATCTTCCTTTGATTTAATTTAAATCCAAATATCTAAGTCAAATGGGTCAAACACCTAAACATCATCTAAGCTAATCTAATCCTGATTAAATCTAATCTAACCAACCATCACATCCTCTAGCTTTTCCCACTTGCACCAATAAATCAATTTATTGATTTATTAAATTCATCATTTTCTTTCAACTTGGCATAAAAAGAGAATATTCTCCAAGTTTGAATCTCCCCCCAATTTGGCATGTACATCCAACAAAGCAATTAATAAGCTCTTACATGTCTCTTGCAAGGGTCAAACTCAACATTTAACTCTCAAATTCAAATTTGAATCTCCCCCTCTTTGGCACATTGACCAAAATGTGCTCATTCCTCAACCTATCACAAGTTGAAAAGTGGCTTCATCTCATTGGCCAAATCATTATCAGACATTGCTCTATTTTGAGCTCTCTTCCAACTTGAAAATTTATAAATGAAAGGCCTCATTCTTCATCAACCCATCCACAAAGCTTATGCAAAGTCACTCTCTTCAATTGAGAACTGATTTTTTTCCACTCCATCCTAATAGCATTTTCATATCATTTTCATATCATGGAGCTTAGCAAACGATTGGGAAAGGGCTTCTTTCCACATTCAAGAAGCACCAATCCACTATAAGATGTTGGTTTGATTATTAGAATAATGTTTCCTTATATTTTGCTTGCTTCTTTTGCATTATTCTTGTGTTCAAATGAATCTTATGGGGAATCTTTTGTTTGCTTTGGTTCACCAACAATGCTAAGGGCTTTTTGTTTTTGAGCTAATGTAGATTTAAGGTTCACAAAAACCATACATGCAAATTACAATAAATTAAACATGGAAATATAAAGTACATATTTCCACAGATACAACATAACATTAAAGTAATTTCAAATTGTAGTTCTAGAATGATTTACATGGTGTGATAATACATTACATCAGTTTGCTAGTACATCTCAATGAACACATATACAAAATTACATCAGAAGTCTTCCCAACACACATGGGAATGATACATCAATACATAAAATACATCTAGAGTACAAATACACATTTGGTAACATATGAACCTTGGATCAAACTGCATCTGCAAACTCTACATTGAATGGTACAACTACATCATAGGGGACCCAACGAGGTGCATAGCACGTTCCACCTAACCACCCCCATGCTAGGAGTAAATGAGGAAGGATCCCCGACCAAGCACATCCAAACAAAAGACACAAGACTAAACTCTAGACATTAAAAGCAAGAGAACACAAAGGAAACATAATGTCAAAAGACCACTCCCAAAACATAACAACAATAAATCACCAATACATATCAATAGACCACTTCCAGAGGTTAACAATAAAAAACAACTCAAGGGAAAGCTAGAGGAGAATGTCATCACATAGTCCTACATGGGTTATCCTAAATGCCTTTCTCTAGGCGTCGCCCCCATCTATGGTTATTTTGACAACCTCTCTAGGCGTCGGCCCCATAGGGTGACTTGTGTGGAACCGTTAACCTCTCATGGGGATGAGGCAAGGATCTTTCCAACCACGACATTATCATACCACCTTTAGTTTATGAAAGCCCTAACAGGTGGATGAGGCATCCATAATTATCTTATTAATGTTTTACTACACAACCCCCTAATTAATTAATTAGGTTATCACTTTTTACCCTCACTATAACGTGGGTTATCCTGACAGCCTCTTTGTGCACCGACGCCAATGTAGAGCCACTCTCCCTAGAAACCCAAGACATAAAATCCAATACCAAGGAGTTGTACCCACAAGAACACTGAACCACAAAATAGAACAACCACGAGGAAAAACCATCTCACCAAAACTCATATGAATATACACCCATAAAATGGTACAACCCCAAATGAAAACTCAAGATCATAACTATAGTCTAAAATAGGGACAAATATCAAATTAAAATATCATAAATGCACATAATTTCAACATACCTCTAGGAGTCCCTAAGCAACTTAAGCTTCTATAGAAGGATAACTAACTTAAGGATTTTTTGCACATGACAAAATCTCAATTAAGAGAAAACCATAATTGACTCAACGAAAAAATTCAAGAATAAACAATTACATACACGAATAGGCTAAAATTCAAATAACACCATATAACATATTTCATTACAAAATAATTTCACCAAGAAATAAATAAATTAATCCACTCAAGAATATTCAACTTAATTTAAACCACAAGATTTATTTCTAGTTTAAGCGATCACAGTAAAATATCCAACATTACAAATCTCAACATTATCTAATTGTTCCATGATTTCAATATATATAACCATATATATATATGTATGCTTTTATGCTTATATACATATATATACATATATATTTATATATAAATAAAACATATATTAAAATCATACATTTAAATCACACTATAAAAATTGCCCATATATATATATTTATATATACATATATATATATATACATATATATTAAAATATATATATACATATATTTATATATATAATATATATATATATTATAAATTTAATAAGTTTAAATTCCAATAAAATAACTTTTAAAAAAGGTCTTTTTATTACACACTGTGCAGCCCGTATGGGGACTGCGTACCTCCCTGTGGGGAGGCCGCAAACTCCACATGGTTGTGTCCAACAACCATCGGCTGCTATGCACAGCCTGTGGTCGTTGCGCAGTCCACCAAGGGGAAGTGAGGAGGTATAGTGATAGTCGACCTCCCCCCCCACATTAATAATAATTTTATATATATATTTTTTTTTTAAAATATGAAATATTAATTATATAATTCCATAGATTTTAAAAAACACAAACCACAGGGAAATTTATAGACCTTTTTTGCAATTTTTTTTTTTTCAATAAGGAAAGACAAAATTATATATATATATTGTCCACCGAATATAAAATAAAATATGAACAATAGTTCAGTTTTCCTACAAAATAAATTTGGGCATAAAATTTTAATCCCCATAACAAATTTGTTTTCTTTTCTGCTCAAGAATCTCATAACTAGTTTTCTAGAAGAGAGATCAGAGGGTTTCTCAATAATTTTCTACAGAAGATTTAAAAGTTTGATGCAAACAAATTTTCAACAACAAAATTTATTTTCAAACATAGATATAAATTTCAAATGTTGCAAACGTGATTTTTATTTCCTTTACAAAATTTATCAAAACAAAATAATTAATAAATCAAAAAGAACCTAGAGTCCTTCATTTGATGTTGAATCCAAACATGGCAGCCCTTCTTCCTCTTTCGAAAATAGACTTCCTCTATAGTTCCTTCTCCAATTCCTTCTTTCAGCTAACTTCCGGATCAATATTCTATTTTTCCTTCCAAAGAACAATTTTTAACAAGAAGCCCACACATATATTTTCTTCAACCCTTGCTACTTCTTCTTTTCCAGACAAAACCAAAGAAAACCATTCCAGTGTGTTTACAAAAACTTTTCTTCTCTCACAATAAAAATAAAGATATTTTTTTTTCTCAAAAATCCAACCCATGCATTGTTTCTTTTTTCTTGCTTTAAAAGCTCACACTTATTTCACAAATTTAATGAAAATTTTATTATTTTCACATTTATCCTCACATGATATTATCATTAGATTTTATAATATTAATATTTTGAAAAAGATAATTTACAATTATCATAAAACATTATTTATTTAAATTAATTAATTTATACATTTTAATTAATTAAATGAATTTTAATTTACAATATTTAAATCCAACATTTAACTAAAATACAATTACCTACAATTAATCATATCATCAAAATAACATTAATTAATCCCATATAAAATAAAGATAAATTAAATAACAACTATCCACAACCAAAATAAATAATCAACAACAATCAATATTGAAAATAAGGACAAGGTCAAAACCACGACACTGAAAGACTCACAATGAGGTGACAGACTTGGGACGGAGACACTTCCTTATCAACTCCCTTTTCCTCATCATACCCATTGGGTTTATGGGACACACTCAGACCTATCAAATAGGTCGAGTTGATGTCCTGTACCTGCATCCTGTATAGAAACAAACGTCAAGTAGCATGTAAATCTCCATTGTAAACACATCATGAAAGTAATCACAGGGTAGTAGGGCACTCAAAAGCGAGTGATGCCACTCTGTACTTTCACCAAGACTCACTAGCAAACACATTAGAAACCATAGTAGTATAGAATCACATCATCACCGTATATATTATAAAAGAAAACCATAGCATAACCAAATAATGTAATCACCACATAATGTATCATCAAACATCATAAGTAATGTCAAGTGTAGCAAACCAACCAAACTATGAATCCACACACAACCAATCCAGTGAACAAATCACCATCACAAACCAAGTACAAAACCAACACATAAGAGTATCAAAGAGTATCAACAACACGAGGGGTATTACATCCTCCCCCCCATGAACATGGCTTACTCTTGGAAGCCACTAAATAAATATGGGTAAGCCTTTCTAATACGGGATGCATCCTCCCATGTTTCTGAAGTCTCATCATTTGGGTCCCACTGAACCCGCACATGTTCAATATCTTTCCCCTGAGGGCGAATCTCTGTTGTTGTAGCACAACCACAAGCTTGAGTGCTAGTGGCCTATCCTTGACCTGTAGAGCATTCCAATCAAGTATGTGAGTAACATCTGGATAATATGGCCTAAGAACTGAAACATGAAAAACATCATGAATCCACGATAGACTGGGTAGAAATGCTAAGCGATAGGCAACGTGGCCAATCCTTTCCAGAACCTCAAATAGTCCGACAAATCAAGGCATGAGCTTGGAACCCTTTCCATAATAAATTGGGATCTTCTACGGTTGCACTCTTAGAAAGAATCGATCACCAATAGAGAACTAATGGTGAACTCTATGTGCATCAACATATTTCTTCTGTCTATCCTGTGTTGCCACAAGATGCTCTCTAATGTGAGCTAATTGCTACTCCATGTCTTGAAGCATTTTAGAACCTAAGAGAACCCTGTCCTCAAGGCGGTCCCAACTTAATGGGGTCTTGCAAGGACAACCATATAGCGCCTGAAAGGGAGCCATACCAATCGAGCTATGATATCCATTATTGTAGGAAAACTCCACCAGATGCAAATAATCCTCCCAATGTGACTGTTGATCCATCACGTACATATGAATCATGTCCTCCAGAACCTAATTAACCCTCTCTATCTATCCATATGTTTTAGGATGGTAGGAAGAACTAAAATTCAACTGAGTTCCTAAGGCATGATGCAATGATGTCCACAATGCAGATGTGAACACTAGGTCCCTATCAGAAATGATTCTCTGTGGAATACCATGTAGACAAAAAATATCTTCCATGAAGATTCTAGCAACTAAAGAAGAATTGTAAGATGATCGAACGGGGGAGAAGTGTGCCACCTTGGTCAATTTTTCAACTATGACCATGATAGCATCATGTCGTCGAGAATTTATAGGAAATCCTACAATAAAGTCTACTAAAATTATGTCCCACTTCCATTCTGGAATAAGATGCAGCTATAGAAGACCTACGGGATGTTGGTGTTCTGCCTTGACCCTTTGACATTCCAAACATCTAGCCACCAAATTTACAATATCTCTCTTCATGCCAGCCCAAAAGTATAGTGTACAAATATCTACATACATCTTCTTAACTCCCAGGTGAGCAGAATAGGGAGCTCGATGTGCCTTAGTCATAATTAGAGTCCAAAGAACCTCAACAGAACGCACGTAGATGTGACCCAAATACCTCAAAAGACCATCAGACTCTAGTGAATACCCTACAAACTTTCCTTCCAAGGCTCTGCATGATTCAATTTTAGCCTTCACTTCTTGATACCAGCTATCTGTGTGAAGTGCTGCAAGGACCTAACTCCTCAAATCAACCTCGAGAGACACTACAGAAAACTCATGTCTCCACTGACTAAAAGCATCCACCACTACATTTTCCGTTCCTTGAACATACTTGATCTCAAAATCATATTCACAGAGGAATTCCATCTATCTCCTCTTCCTGGCATTCAAGTTTGGTTGCGTAAAATGTATTGTAAACTATGATGATCGTTGTGAACCTCGAACCTATGACCCAATAAGAAATTTCTCCATCTCACAAGGGCATGAACCATTGTGGCTAACTCTAAGTCATGTGTGGGGTAATTTAGCTCATGATCCTTGAGCTTTCAGGATTCATAAGGAATTGCATGACCTTCTTGCATCAAGATAGCTCCTAAGCCCTCCAAGGAAGCATTTTTGCACACCACGAAATCCCAATAGGATCAGGCACTACCAATATTGGTGTACTATTCAACCTGTCCTTAAGGGTATCAAATGTTGTTTGGCACTGATCAGACCAAATGAACATCTTCCCTTTCCTCTGAAGGGAAGTAATGGGATGTGCGATCCTCAAAAAACCTTGTACAAACCACCAATAGTAGCCCACTAACCCCATGAAACTACGAATCTCTGGCACATTCTTCGGTGCTGGCCACTCAACAATAGCCTAGATCTTCGATGGATCCACTACAATACCTACACCTGAGATGACGTGCCCCAAATATTTCACTTCTATTTTGTAGAACTCACACTTAGCCAAATTGGCAAATAGCTGATTGTCCCTCAAGCATTGTAATACCTGCCTCAAATGTTCCTCGTGCTCCTCCAGTGATTTAGAGTAAACCAGGATTTCATCAAGAAACACAAGCACAAACTTATCCAAATAGGTTCGTAAGACTCTATTCATAAGGCACATAAAAATTGATTGTGCATTTGTTAACCGAACACAATAATAGTGAACTCATAATGTCCATATCGATTGCAAAATGTAGTTTTATGTATATTAGAATCAACTATTTGCAACTAATGATAACCAAATTTAAGATCAATCTTGGAGAAAAATTGAGCTCCTTTTATCTGATCGAACAAGTCATCAATTCTCAGCAAAGGATACCAATTCTTGATTGTTACTTTGTTAAGCTACCTATAATCAATACACAATCTGAGCGAACCATCCTTCTTTTTCACAAATATAATTGGTGCTCCCCAAGGAGAAACACTAGGACAGATGAATCCTTTTTCTAAAAGTTCCTCTAACTACAAATGGAGCTCCTACAATTCATATGTTGTCATCTGGTATGGAGCCCGAGATATAGGCTCAACTCCATGGACAAGGTTGATTATGAAATCGTTGTCACGCTTTGGTGGCATCCCTAGAATTTCACTTGGAAAAATATCAAAATATTCCTTAAGAATAAGGTAGTCATCCAATGAAATCCCATGACTCTCTTCTGAGTCCAAATCATTAGTAGACACAACAAACAACTAACAACCCTTCTTGAAGCACCTTTTTAATTGCATGGCTAAGATCAAACATAGTTAGATAGGCCTTTGAACACCAATGATCTCAACCTCATTACCCATATTGTCAACACAACACACAACCTTGCGTCAACAATCAATTATGGCACGATGGGCACTCAACCAATCCATATCTAGAACCACATAATAAGAACAAAGAGATAGGATTTTGAGGTCCATTGTAGTCATGATTGACCCAATTTGCAAATTGCAACCCTATACTAGAGACCCAACCACTTCCTTATCCCCATAGGCCAATTCAACCTGCCACTTATTGCCTTGCCTTGCTACCACTAGTCTACAACGCTCTACTACTGAAGGGGAAATAAATGAATCAAATGCTCTTGAATCAAACAAAATATAAATATTAGTGCCATGCAACACACCTGATGTCTTGATTAAAATTCCCTGATGTTCTACTTGACGATTGTCCACTATTGCGAACATCCGATGTGCTCTACCCACATCTCCCACTGTCGGCTCAAAAGTAGTTGATCTCTGACTAAACCATGAAGTGCTCCTCTGTGGACATTGTCTAGAAATATGTCCATTTTTTCGACAAGAGAAACAACCTGTGCCTCACCCAAATCCTCTGATACCAAACGGTGCACTTGACTGCTGAAAACTGCCTCATGAAGGTGTCGACTATGTGCTCTGTGCAGGCTACTCAAAACGATCTGGTCTAATACGCTGCCAGCTTCAATTCTTCTTGCTTTGAGATATGTCTCCCTGCTGAGACTATGATTTGTTCTGTTTGGGTTGTGACTATTGCTGCTACTGTGGACCACCCTTAGAGGGTGCCCAAAAATTATTGGAAGACCCTGCAGCTTGAGGCTGTCCACCTCTAGAACCAAAACCTGATACTGGAACACTACCGATCTGAACTCTTGTGTGACCTCCCAATGCCATTTCCAAATTTTCCTCTACAAGACGAGCCTTCTCGATAGATACCTCCATTTTTTTAAGCAATGATGCTTTCCGTTTATTACTAGTTAGATAGGAAATAAATTTTAGATGCAACCTTTATAAAGATTTTTTTAGTCTTTAATGACACATTTTGTACTAGAGTGCCCTAGGATTCCCCTACAAGAACCATGAAAATTAAACTTTCACCTAGTTTCTTATGGAGGAATCCATCTAATATGATCTCTAGAAGGGTGATATTTGAACCTAAGAATTATAAATTGATAAACATATAAAATTTAATAAGTAAAATATTTAGAAAATTAAATAAAATAGTGAAAATATTTTGATTATGAAAAAATATGATAGATGTTGAATGTTTTTTTGTTAATGGTATGAAAATATTATTGATGATTAGATGAATTATTTGAACTATTGAATGCTTTATTTCTCATCCCAAGTAGTATTCAAATTACTAGTGATATTAAAGAGCATATACAAATCTAATCTAAGATGCATATTTTATATGTGTGCAAGGTCTATAGGTTCAATATATATGTATCATGTGCACACTTGTAAATTTTAATTTTAGAACTATTTTAGATTGTGTTTTGTGTGTAATCTAGTAGTTTGAATGTTTTGATTATTAAAGATTGTGATAGATGTTGAATGTTTTTTTAGTTAATGGTATGAAAATATTATTGATTATTAGATGAATTATTTGAAATAGTGAATGTTCTATTTGTCATCCCAAGTAGCATTCAAATTACTAGTGATATTATCTTGCATATACAAATCTAATTTAAGATGCATATTTTATATGTTTGCAATCAATCAATATATATATATATCATGTGAACACTTGTAAATTTATTTAGAACTATTTTAGATTTATATTCCCCATATCTAGATATATTATTTACCAAGGTCTCATTGCTCCTTTAGGTTTGTAACGCCCTGTCGCGCAAACCCCAAAGGAACAACTAAAAAATGCAACAATTTAAAAAAAAAAACATAAAGATTAAACACTAAGTTTACTAATGCAATTAACACAGCTAATGATTACACATTAAACACCTAAGTCCTTTGGGGTATACAAGGTGACATTACCTAAACTATCCCATAACAAAGTTAACTAATGAAACATTCATTAATGGTAACCAAAATGATAAGAATAATCCATATAAAACCATACTTGCAAATTACAATAAATTAAACATGGAAATATAAAGTACATATTTCCACAAATACAACATAACATTAAAGTAATTACAAATTTTAGTTCTAGAATGGTTTACATGGTGTGATAATGCATTACATCAGTCTGCTAGTACATCTCAATGAACACATATACAAAATTACATCATAAGTCTTCCCAACACATGTGGGAATTATACATCAATACATAAAATACATATGGACTATAAATATACATCCAGTAACATATGAACCCTGGATCAAACTACATCTGCAAACTCTTCACTGAATGGTATAACTATATCACAGGGGACCCAATGGGGTGCGTAGCACGTTCCACCAAGCTACCACCATGCTAGGAGTAAATGAGGCGGGGTCCCCGACCAAGCACATCCAAATAGAAGATGCAAGACTAAACTTCAGACATGAAAAGCAAGACAAGACAAAGGAAACATAATGTCAAAAGACCACTCCCAAAACATAACAACAATAAATCACCAATACATATCAATAGACCACTTCCAAAGGTTAACAAGAAGAAACAACTCAAGGGAAAGCTAGAGGAGAGTGTCATCGCACAGTCCTACATGGGTTATCCAGACTGCCTTTCTCTAGGTGTCGCCCCCATCTATGGTTATCCTAACAACCTCTCTAGGTGTCGGCCCCATAGGGTGACTCATGCAAAACCGTTAACCTCTCGTGGGGATGAGGCAACGATCTTGTCAACCACGGCCTTCTCGGCCCACCTTTACTTTATGAAAGCCCTAATAGGCATATGAGGAATCCATAATTATCTTATTAATTTTTTACTACCCACCCCCCTAATTAATTAATTAGGTTATCACTTTTTTACTCTAACTCTAACATGGGTTATCCTAATAACCCCTTTGTGCACCGGCGCGCACGTAGAGCCACTCTCCCTAGAAAACCAAAACATAAAATCCAATACCAAGGAGTTGTACCCACAAGAACACTAAACCACAAAATAGAACAACCACAACGAAAAACCATCTCGCTAAAACTCATATTAATATACACCCATAAAATGGTACAACCCCAAATGTAAACTCAAGATCACGACTATAATCTAAAATAGGGACAAATATCAAATTAAAAGATCATAAATGCACATCATTTTCCCATACCTCTGGAAGTCCCTAAGCAACTTAAGCTCCTATACAAGGATAACTGACTTAAGAATTTTTCCCACATGAAAAAATATCAATTAAGAGAAAACCATAATTGACTCAATGAAAATTTCAAGAATAAACAATTACATACGCAAATAGGCTAAAATTCAAAGAACACCATATAGCATATTTCATTTCAAAATAATTTCACGAAGAAATAAATATATTAATCCACTCGAGAATATTCAACTTAATTTAAACCACGAGATTTATTTCTAGTTTAACCGATCACACTAAAATATCCAACATTACAAATCTCAACATTATCTAATTGTTCTACGATTTCAGCATATATATATATTTATATATGCTTTTACATGTATATACATATATAAATAAAACATATATTAAAATCATACATTTAAATCACATTATAAAAATTGCCCATATATATATATACACTTATATATAAATATATATATATATATATATACATATATATATATATACATATATATATATATATATTATAAATTAAATTAACTAAAAATAAATTTAATAAGTTTAAATTCCAATAAAATAACTTTAAAAAAAGACCTTTTTATTACACACTGTGCAGCCCATATGGGGACTGTGTACCTCCCTGCGGGGAGGCCGCAACCTCCCAATGGTTGCGCCCAACAGCCATTGGCTACTCTGTGCAACCTGTGGTGGTTGTGCAGTCCACCACAGGGATGTGGGGAGGTACGGAAATAGCCAACCTCCCCCCCCCCAACATTAATAATATATTTTTTATATATATATATTTTAAAATAATAAATATTAATTATATAATTCCACACATTATTTAAAAAAAAAAACACAAACCCCAACGAAATTTACAGACCTATTTTTTTAAGAGAAAATTATTTTTCAATAATAAAAGAAAGTATAATATATATATATATAGTCCACCGAATATAAAATAAAATATGAACAATAGTTTAGTTTTCCTACAAAATAAATTTGGGCATAAAATTTTGATCCCCATAACAAATTTGTTTTCTTTTCCATTCAAGAATTTTATAACTAATTTTGTAGAAGAGAGATCAGGGGGTTTCTCAATAATTTTCTACAGAAGATTTAAAAGTTTCACACAAACAAATTTTCAACAACAAAATTTATTTTCAAACATAGATATAAATTTTAAATGTTGCAGACATGATTTTCATTTCCTTTACGAAACTTATCAAAACAAAAGAATTAATAAATCAAAAAAACCTGGAGTCCTTCGTTTGATGTTGAATCCAAACATGGCAACCCTTCTTCCTCTTTCGAAAATAGACTTCCTCTGCAGTTCTTTCTCCAATTCCTTCTTTCAGCTAACTTTTGGATCAATATTCTATTTTTCCTTCCAAAGAACAATTTTTAACAAGAAGCCAACACATATATTTTCTTCAACCCTTGTTACTTCTTCTTTTCCAGACAAAACCAAAAAAAAACCATTCCTATGTGTGTACAAAAACTTTTCTTCTCTCACAATAAAATAAATAAATAAATAAAGCTCTTCTTTTTTCTCAAAAATCCAACCCATGCATTAGTTATTTTTTCTTGCTTTAAAAGCTCACACTTAACTCACAAATTTAATTAAAAATTCATTATTTTCACATTTATCCTCAGATGATATTATCATTAGATTTTATAATATTAATATTTAAAAAAAGATAATTTACAATTATCATAAAACATTATTTATTTAAATTAATTATTTTATACCTTTTAATTAATTAAATAACTTTTAATTTACAATATTTAAATCCAACATTTAACTGAATTACAATTACCTACAATTAATCATATCAACAAAATAACATTAATTAATCCCATATAAAATAAAGATAAATTAAATAACAACTATCCACAACCAAAATAAATAATCAACAACAATAAATACTAAAAATAAGGACAAGGTCAAAACCATGACACTGAAAGACTCACAACTAGGTGATGGACTTGGGATGGGGACACTTCCTTACCAACTCCCTTTTCCTCATCATACCTGTTGGGTTTATGGGACACACTCAAACCTATGAAACAGGTGGAGTTGGTGTCCTACACCTCCATCCTACATAGAAACAAACGTCAAGTAGCATGTAAATCTTCATTGCAGACACACCGTGAAAGGCAATCGTGGGGTAGCAGGGCACTTGCAAGTGAGTGATGTTGCTCTGTCCTTTCACCAAGACTCACTAGCAAACACATTAGAAACCATAGTAGTATAGAATCACATCATCGCCATAGCATAACCAAATAATGTAATCGCCACATAATGTATCATCAAACATCATAAGTAATGTCAAGTGTAGCAAACCAACCAAACTATGAATCCACACACAACCAATCTAGTGAACTAATCACCATCACAAACCAAGTACAAAACCATAGCATAACCAAATAATGTAATCACCACATAATGTATCATCAAACATCATAAGTAATGTCAAGTGCAGCAAACCAACAAAACTATGAATCCACACACAACCAATCCAGTGAACTAATCACCATCACAAACCAAGTACAAAACCAACACATAAAACCAACTATAGTATATTATAAAAGAAAACCATAGCATAACCAAATAATGTAATCGCCACATAATGTATCATCAAACATCATAAGTAATGTCAAGTGCAGCAAACCAACCAAACTATGAATCCACACACAACCAATCCAATGAACTAATCACCATAACAAACCAAGTACAAAACCAACACATAAAAAAATCAAAGAGTATCAGCAACACGAGGGGTATTACAAGGTGTGCGTACATATATAACATGGAAAATGTAGATGTTCCACCTCTAGAATATTTTCTTGCAAATACTACTAATCAAATTGAGAAATTGAGAGACTAATTAGCAGAGGGTGTAAACCCACTGATATATTCTGAAGTATGCATGTCAATATTACAGAGCCTAGAAAAACTAAGAGATGAACTTGGAAAGACTAGTGCACATTCCTTTGATAGAGTAGTTGCTATTCTTTCCCACATGTAGGAAGTACATGATGAGGTTCCCTTTAAACAAATATAGGATGTTGTGACTAAAGAAATGATAAAAAAACTTGTTTTCCATTCTATCAAAATCAACGTAAGGTGAGGGGATACCGAGTCACCAGATGTGTAGATCTGTCATGCCTGAAATTTTTGACAAGAAAACTCACATAAATTTTATTTTTTTTAAAACATATTTAATTAAGCTAATTAACACTTCAAGTACCTGAGGTGTGACACTAACACGATGTGAGTTGAATGCTAAGTAGACTAAAGTCTTTAAAGTTTATTTGATTTATCCTAATGTGGTTACATATTGACAAGTTTCACTTTGAGATAAAGTCACATATATATATATAGCTCTTATCATGATCACTTAGATGTACCAATGGGCTTATCATTTAATTAGGCTTTTGACTTTGTGTTTTCTAAGATGTATCTCAACCTAATCCAAAATATTTAATAGAGGAATAATGAACTTCATGCATTCAAATTACTTTATTTTATTTTATTTTATTTAACCAAATTCACAATATTATTTAATCCTGACTCGACCTCAATAATATTATTAAATACCAAATTAACAATATTATTATTGTTATGTATTATGTCATGCCTACATTTTAAAGTGACACTAACACAATTTCCACAACTTTTTTTATTTTTTTTTCTTTAAACATATGTTTACAACTTAATGCACTCCTAAAAAGCCACCATTGCACAACACAATTTTTAAGGTCTAATTTTATTTGGCATGGTTACATTGTTTATATAATAACCCATAACTTAATTAGTTGTAATTTCTTGTTAATCGTCTCCAATAATCATGTTGTATTTGATAAAATATCGCTAGACCACACTTAAATGTTTACAAAAATATTTTAGAATATCAACTTAATTGTTTTAATATTACATTTGATTCACCTAAATAAGTCCTCTTCTTAAACCACATTTAAACAATTGATTTACGAAGTAATTGTAATAACTTTTACCTTCTTTTATTTTTATATCATAGGGATAATTTAGACTTGAATATTTAGATTTAATGTCTTAACCCATTTTCATTTAATTAAATAATTGATTTCGCAAGTTAAATACTTAAGTAGATTTTTTAACTTTATGTACTGCTTAGGAATTCAATTTAATCCAATAGACATCACTTAAATTAATTCTAAATCTCAAGGTCACTTTATTAAATATTCTTGTTTGATCTTCAATTTAAATCCCCTTTATAACCTTTAGTCATAAATTTATCGCTTATGTCAATCTATTAATATAAATAATTTTAATGAAGCCTTTGATTTATTATTATTATTTTATTGTAATAACGACTAATTATTCAAATTGACAATCCCTTTTTGTCTAGATGAGACATATAAACAAGGTAAAATAATTTTTCAAAATCTATTTTAAATAATCAATATTCTTTTTAACAATAGTTTATTCAATCTTCAAACCATTCATCATAATTTTATGTATTTAAGTTTTTGAAAAGGAAAAAATAGGTTTTACAGCAACCTGAAACCGTAGAGTTTAAACAACAAAAGATAACAAAATAGGTCCAAACAAGAAAACGGCTGTCCCAAAAAGGAAATGAAAGCACAAAGAGACAACAGGGCCCAAAAAAGGACCGCCCAAAAAAACAGAAACAAACACCACCGCACTACTCCAAGGTGTTCAATAACTCCTCAGCCTCCTTTTCAACATCCTTCATATCCTGTAACCCCTGCTTGAGGATTTGAGCCATATGTAAAGAAGTCGGGGTCTTGCTCTTAGTGTTAGCCCAGGTTCGAGTCGAAATCCCTTCACCAGCAGATCTGCAGCCTCCTCTGTCCGCATCCAAATCCACGACCAGCGAACCCTTTTGGTTTTTTTCGAGCTTTTCCACCATAGCATTGATGATAATGGTGTTATGCCTGGCAATTTTGTGATTTTTCGCCACAGTGGCCCTAATATTTTGGCCTATCTTGGACATACTGCATTCAATACTAGTCAATCTTTCCTCCTATGATTGTTGTGTTTTCCTCGGTAAGGGAGTTTCCTGTCCTTCATTCTCTCTACGACTCCAGCTAATCTTCTGCTCCAAATCCATGACCCTGTTGCTAAGATCTATATTACGACCTTTCAAATCACAGACTTCCTTCTGGGTCCACTTGAGAATAGTGAAAAGGCCATCCATAATTTTTTCCGCCACACTCACAATGTTCTCAAGCTTGAGCTTATTAAGGGATGAGTTAATTTCATCCTGAATAGGGGAATAATAAGGGCCATTCCAAAATCTTCTAGACACAGTGGCACTAGGGGCCGATTCCTTACTGACCATGGGTTTATTAGAAAGAATTTCCATGGAATTCCCAGAATACAAAACAAATTTCGTAACAGAGGTACCTTTAAAACCAGAGACCAAACCCAAAGTAGGGCATCCAGGAGAGGGCTGGGGATTAAGACAGGGTGGAGAGGCAAAACCCAGGCTAGGGAACTCATGCAGAGGCTGCAACTTAGGACATGACGACGGAGAAAAATCCTTAAGGGCTTTCCGACAAGGTGGGGACAGGGGAACAATGGTATTAGGACCAACAGGGGCACAACCAGGGGGGGCTCAGGGGTCGATCTCCCTACTACTTTCAGTCTCCTCATCATCCAAATCTCCAATTTCAACAGTTTTAGGCAAAGCAAGTAAATTTTGATAATGCTCAAATATGAGCCTGACAAGACCAGGGTGAATAATAGCAATCCTCCTAGGGTTTCTTTCAACTTCATCAAGGAAATTCTTCAAAGAAGAGAATAAGTAAAAAGGCAGAGAGATACAAACCTTGTGATGGAAGTGGTTCAGAATGGCAAAGTGGTAACCGTATACTCTGGTGAAGAGCCCGTCAACCGTGATATATTCCATAATAACTCTTAAAACTTTCCTCCAGATAGATTTGATTTTCCATAATAATTTTATATATTTAAGTTTATTCAATTGAATAAAATAATTTTAAAATAGTTTATTCTGTATCTTGTGATTTTTCTAAAAAAAATAGTCCATGAATAGTTATTTAATTTACAATAAAACAAATTTAAAACAACTCTATCTTTTCTTTTTAGTAATATTTTAAAGATTACAATAAGGTGGTGATACCAAGTTGTAAAAGTTTCCTTAAATGCTAAATTACAACTCACTTTTCCTATTTATTGAAAAAGCCTCCATTAATTTAGTTTAAATAAGATTTTAAATTGAGAAAAAGGTAATATGTTGAGCATTCAATCTCATCCATTGGATGAGATGGAATCTCAACCTTAGATTTTAGGGAAAACACTTTTTTTGAAACCCTATCTCATAAAGCAACTTATTAAAATTTCTATCTCTTTCTTTTACTCATTTCTCCAGTTTTTTTTTTTGTTGCAGGTTGAAAGGAAGATTGAGGAAATACCATTTTACTTACAGATTTCCAAAATATTGTTGCTTCTTCTTTTTCCTTCATTCTCATATTATTTCTTCTTATTGTTTTAACTTCTTTGTTTCTTGCCATTTTCTTACTTTAAACCTTGTTTATTTATTTATTTTCCTTGCAAGTTACAAAGGTTTGCAACACTCAAATCTGCAACTTAAGATCCATGAAGATTTATTTGGAAATTTACATACCCACAAAGTTTGTTGATTTTTTTTTCTTTTCTTTGCATTTTAAAATTTTAACAACCCCTATTTCTTTTTTTATTATTTGCACAAGGATGAAACATGTTTATATTTTACAGATCTGCACTATTTTTACTTTTATAGGCCAGACTGAAATGTTGCAGATCTGTTGGGCAACAACATTTTATATTTTATAAATTTGTTATTACTGGTTTCACAAATCCATGGATTTTCCCCCTCTTTTCTTTTTTTCTTTGCTGCCATTACAGAACAGCATTGAGTTTATTCGACTTTGTATCAATTTATTATAATGTTACAAACAACAAAAACACTATTTCTTTCTTTTATTCATTTATTTTATATTTGACTACTCTTATAGATCTACCTATATATATTTTTTTAGCTACTGTCACACAACAACAAATGCATTTTTTTAATTAATTATATTGCTGTTATAGAACATCAAATGTAATTTTTCTTTCTTCCTGCTATCACAAACAAAAAAATGCATTCTTATTTATTGTTATACTGTTGTTTTAGAACAACAAATGTCATTTAATGTTATACTGCTGTTTTAGAACAACAAATGTAACTCAATGTTATACTATTGTTACTATTTTATTTTATATTCATCTAATACCATATAGTTAAGGAAAAAAAAAACTGAAATAAATAATACCAAATATAAATAACTTAAAAATATACATATATATGGATATTATAAAACTCTTTTTTTTTTCTTTTTCTTTTTCTTTATATATATATATATATATATATATATATAAGTTATTACAATATGTAAGGTAATAAAATTGAATATAAGAACTCCATTCTCATTATAAACCATTTATGAAATATATGCATATTTTCTTATCTTTTAGTAAACTGATTTATTTATTATTTTCTATCATAAATTTGATTTGTTTAGATTTAAGAAAAAAACATATTGGAATGCTTCTAAACTGGACTTAGTCATGAATAATGTGTTATTTTTTTTTTAAATCAAGATTAATAGATGAGTAAAAAATATGTGTAAGTTCACATCAGATTCTTTAAATGGATATAGAGTTAGATTTTATATACATTTTCACGTACTATCCTTCCAAGAACAAGTATAACCTTGAAAATTAAATAAAAGATCCATCTAACCCTTTTCCTACATATTACTTTTCATCCCTACTCTTTTAGTCTTGTAAGCCCTTGAGAAATGATCCTCTATAAAGCTATTTCTAATACTTGTATAGTTTAGATGAAAATGCTATATGTATGTTCAAATACAATGATGTCAAAACATAATAATTTTCAAGTTATTTACTTTAACTTTCAATAGCCAAGGGATACCCTTAATATGTATGTTTAATCCTTGCAAAATCCAATCTTCTCCTAAACATTTAAAGGAATCCATTATTTGGTTGTTCTAAGGTAAGAGGAGATACAAAAAAAAATAAAAAATGATTATTTTTATTTTTCCTTCAAGGAGACTTTGGCTCCAAATTTTCTCTAAGAATAATACACGAGCCTAAAATAAATAGTCATGTCCACAAATGGAACTTTTTCTATTTCATCTTTACTAATGTAAATATGAAACTTTAAAGAGCATTCCAATGTATACAACATGCTCTATTCCATAATTATTTCCTTCTTGTAACATGATAAAAATTCCATTCATTAAACTTACATTGCTACATCATTAACTATGCAATAAATGATTTTCCATGCCAATGAGGGAAAACTTGCTTTATTTTTTCTTTAATTATACAACATAATACTAGCTATTTCATATTATAACCAACATTTTGAGAATATGAGAATAACACACAAGTAATTGGGGCTTGCTCTCCACCCTTCCATAATGGCGTCATGGAGTCTTGTAGGCTCTAGCCATACCCCCGAGCAAGGAAGTTTCTTAGCTCCAAGATATACATGGAGTTCTTTCAAATTTTTACAAAGGAATAAGGATAACATAGCACACAATTTCATTATCCAAGTTCACTACTCTTTATTTCAACCATGACCCATGCAACATACCACCTTATCAATTAAATAAAGGGAAAATGGAAGAGAAAACTTATCTATTTTCTCCAAGTGAGGGAACTAAACTCCTTTATTCTTCTTCATCTCCAAACCAAGCCATTTTCATCATTATCTTGCCAAAGAGCGGGACTCCTCTCTTTTTCTCATTCTTTCTACTATCTTCACTAAAGTTCTCCAAGAGAAGTGGGCAATTCCCAAATCTTCCATCTTCTTGAGGTATATAGGAATCCTCCAAACCTACACTCTTTCCCACAAGTGCTCACACATGTGTGAGTCTTGTGCCAATTCCAAGAACTTTTGCGGAGTGGGAGGTTGAGAGTGACAAGTCACTCTTCCCAAGCCCCAACACTTTTTGAATTCGTCACATTCATGAATGTGGACTTTTGAGGGGTCTTTTCACACTCCAAGGAAAAGTTCACATGTCAAAAAGGTTCCAAACCCATAGGTATAGGTCCTAGGGGTCTATTCTTGTTCAAAAACCAAGGAAATCGACTCAATAATCCCTTTTCAAAACCTACACAAGAATCCATACGAATTTTGATCCTAACCAAGGGTTCCAACCCCAACCAAACTCACATCACATGTCCTACAATTAGATTCTACTCAATCACCCAACCAATAATAAAACCTCAAACCCTTCTAAGTCAAATAGGGCTATGCTTAGAACTTCCCAAAGAGGTATTTGATTTGATTCCAACATTTATCTATCCTCCTATTTGCATATTTGATTCCTGCACATTACCAAAGTCAGCATGATTAGATCATATATCTCTTCATATTATTAGCTAATCCAATTCACATAATTTTCACTCATGAACAATTTAATCATTAATACATCAAATGAACCTAATGGTTCATTTTTCATTATAATCAAAGGAAATACACACTTACTCCAATACAAGAATATAGTCAATGAAATAGTCACTCCATCATTATTTTTACCACCTTAGTAATTCATTTTAAACTCCTATAACATTAACGATGAACCATTTACCAAAATTTAATATGCCAAATAAACCAGCACGTTAAAGTTATATCCAACAATTCACATGTGCATCTATCATAATTAAATTAAGGTTAATGCCCATGAATCCTAAAAATATTTTTATCATTCATTTCATCATAATTATCATCTAACTACTTGTTTGATTGAAATAAAATAGGAAATACGAAATGGGGTCTTACATTCATGGTAGCATTAGCAAGAATATTATAAAATAATCACACCATTTGTCATCCATAATATATCTTACCATCTATTTAGGATCACATAAAACATATTAGGACTTTACTAATCACAGGCAAGGTGGGGCATTACACATTCGAGGTGGGGGGTCTTACATCCCCTTCCCCTTAGCTTAGACTTCCTCCTGGAAGTCGTTAAGGTTAGGAAAAGTAATCTCAATATAGAAATGAATATAAAGGTATTATAATTCAAACATTAAACACATTAAATAATTCCTTTTTCCTAATCAAACATCTAAATGCTCAGAACAAAATTTTTCATCATAGAACATTTATCTAGTATAGTCATAATATAATGAATGTTAGTAGTCATATTGTAGTTAAGATATATCCAACTCATTAACATCCATGGATACCCTTCAAGGTTCTCTTTTGCATCATAAACATCACTCATGATGTTCGAAAAATATTTTTTGTTCTAATATCATTTCATGTCTCAAAAATAGTAGTCTTAATTTTATCTATCACTTTCTTTCTCACGTAGCAATGAAGTATTTACACATGTCACTTACTTACAAATTTACCCAAATATCATGACAAGTACATATAATTCACATCACAAGGCTCAATGAGGTTTACAAGGATGGAGATTCTTGGATACCATAGCCATTAGGAAAGATGGTCTCAAGGCCCTTCTCTAAAGACCTTACCATACATCTCCTAGGTACCTTCCCTTGTTTGTGTAAGGGGGTTAGCCTCCAAGAGGAAGGTACAAAAAGAATAATCATAGAACTAGGGGAAGAATGGATTAGTGACCATCCCATACCGGTCCCATTTGTAACCCCTTTCAAATAACTCGTAATTCCCCAACGTATCTACTCACCTATATGACCTACTAGGGAACCCCCTGGGATATGGCAATATTATTTTTTTTACCAATGTCACATTACACCAAACTAGCCAGCAATTAGCAAACCATAAGAAGCCTCAAATCAGACAACATAAAATTTATAAGCCAATGTTTCAATAAACAGCATAATAAATAAATGTAAGTTCAAGAGGGACACCAAATAAAAATCAATTGCAGCTACATTTCAACATTCCAATATTAATTCAAAATTAGAAATTAAACAAGTCCTTGAGGCAATGGACTATGAAAAATTTCAAATGGCTAAATAGCCTCCAATAACAAAAATGTAAAATTTAACACTGCTGGCATATAATAAAATAAAACATCAATTAAGAAATTACCAATAATTCACATCTCAATAATAAAACTTTCACATTACGAGCACCATGTGACTTTGATAAAGCCACCTAAGGGGAGGAGGGGAATGGTGATTCTCTAACCACATAAGTATAATAGCATGCAATAATCTGATGGTCCCTGACCACATAAATATGAATAATTGGTGGTCCTTGACCACATGAATATGAGTCATTGGTGGTCCCTGACCGCATAAAGATAAATAACTAGTGGTCCTTGACCACATAAATATGAATAATTGGTGGTCCCTGACCACATGAATATGACTCACTCGTGGTCCATGTAATTCCATCCTTTACCCATGGGTTATAAACATCAAGGAATAGGCTTGCACTATGAACCAACAACTATGGCTCTCATATGTGGGGGAGTAGGCCACGATCAACATCCACGAAAGGATTACAATGACTCAACATAGATCCTTTATCAGGATTAGGGACAATGCCCTGAGCTCATAATTTCCTGATGGGAGAACATGTGCCTCTCAACCCCTATTTACACTAGCTAGCATCACACTCCCATAAAGGGGGGAACCAAACACTAGGGGTACACATTTAACATACAAATAAAACTAACACAAAGGAATACATCACATTTCATTTAATAGACACACTTATACACTTAACACATTTATTTGAACTCACGACTAGCTAGCTTACATAAAGGCCATCACAAGGTCACATATAGGGGATCGCACTAGACATCCACTACCCTTATCCCAAGTTAGATACCTTATATCTCATACTTGGGGCACAGCACATTTACTAGTTTTCACTTTACATGTCATAACATAATACACTTTATGAAATTCACCATATTGTAGAACAAAATCAATTCACTTACATACACTTATTTTTCTTTAAACAATATTCACTTTACTTCTTAATTTTGTACATATCTACTCACTTTGCATGGGTAAAATGAATCACTAGTTGATGCACAAATGTATCTTATGTATATTACACCATTTTCCTAGAATGTAACAATACATGGTACATCACACTTCCCATCTTACTAAGTGTTTGACATCACATATATGATCAAGATCTATTTTCTATATTTATCCATACCATCATTCTTCTTTCATTCAACTATGTTTGTTATATTCACTAACATATTAGTATGGATGATTCCACTATAATTTTTACAACGTGCTAAAGAAAGTTTCCTACTTAGTAAGGGAGATAGTCAGCCATTTTTTTTTTAAACATTGCAATATGAGAAAGGAAATCACACTAAATTTAAAAAAAAATCATTTGACTCATTGATATCATTTTTACAAATCTTGCATTTCGCTACCTAAGGTTGGCTTATTTAATCACATGTTATAATAATCAAATTTTTTTTTATAATCATAGTTATTTCTAACTTCATAAGTTTCAAGGACATGCGATAAGTAACAATTCCTACATTTAAATTTTCTCCATTGTATTTCTCTGACACACACACATATTTCTTTTTCTCTAGAGTACTAGGCATTGGTATAGAAAAGAACAACATTAATTGGGAGTCTTTCATGACAATTTCCATATCCTTGATGATACCATTTAGTTTCTCAATCATTTAATTCACTAAAACTTTTACATAATTCCTCACCCGATTTATAAATTCAAACAATTGATTCTTTTGTTCTTTTGACATGTACACAACCTTAAAGGTCAACATCTAATTGAATATGTTATTACTTCCTATAAGACATTTATCCTTTCTTATTTTGGAACCAACAAGTCTTTAACTCTTAGCTCATCTATAAGGGAGGTAGTAATAGCATGTGTTCTAAATAATGTTTTAACTTCAACACACATTTAGATACAGTCTCTTCACAAAGGTTTTATGTTTAATTTCTAGAAGTTGTTTATATAATCTAGCTAATTTAATTTTCATCAATCTTAACTTAGTTGTTGTTTACATATTCTCACCTTTGACTTGAATAATTTAATTTCACTTGCTATTCTAGTCTATAGGTAAAACAACTCCAAGATTGAGCAGTTGTTGTAGTTCTACTAAATTCACTAGGACTCTGTTTAATAGCAAAGGTGTTAGGATAACTTAAGGTTTAACCATCTAATTCAAGGTAAAATATGGTTTTGACCACTTTTAAAAATTATATTTACTATGCATTTTAAGGCTTTGATCCTTAGTTGGTGCCATCATACATGGAATTTATCCAACCAACCATCAAGTAAATTATTTGTTACTTCACGAGATTAACTCTTATACACTTGTGTGTAAATCAAGATCTTTGGGTATATGGATAAGATATAGATATACCATGGTCTAAGACATGCAAGATACAAATTCATGGGACATATTAATACCAATTTGTGAACAAGTCCTTAGCTTAGGTCCAATAATCTATACCTTAAAGGTTTAAATTTAATCTTTGACAATATTTTAAATCCCAAATGTATGGGGTGCTCATATTGTACATAATACAAATTCTAAAGATCTTCTATTGTTTCACTCTTTTTGTTATTTTGATTTAATCAATTTAAGGGTTGTGGAGATCTAATCTTATTCAACCACAACCTTTAACATATTAATCCCCTTTTTGAGGTTCATATAATTCCTTCCTTTACCTAATGATACATTTTCAAAATAATAATAATAATATATTTTCATTATATATTTGTACTAATGTTTCTATAAGCAATTATGTTTCTCCCGAAACAATCATAAATTCAACAAGTAGTGTAATTATTGTATTTGAGAATTATAGACTTAGGAAGCCAACAAAATAATGTTTCTACACATCATGATGTCCTATAACACTATTCATGCACTTTATAAAAATATCTTGCTTGAAAAACTAAACTATACCTTTTTAAGGTTTAAGAAAATTTAATGTCAAAAGACTATATTAATGCCATAAACCTTATTAACTAGACTAATATGTGGCTCAAGTCATTCACCTCATTTACTCAAAATAAGGGACCATGTTTTATATTGAGTTTCTCCTAAAATTTGAATGTAATCAATTCAATGCATGCTCAACCCATCTATAATGGTCATTTCTTCGCCAATGGGTACTTTAAAATTTTATTTGGGTTGGATAGGTACAACTAGGTTCATGTTTACTACACCATTCAAGTCCCTTAGAGTTTCCCTTCTTAATATTTTATTCACAACACTTGAGTTGGTTTGTACATTATCCAAACACTCACAATAATTACTACTTAATTTATTCCCAAAGTTCCCTAGAGTTGCAACCTAGGGCTTTGATACCAAAATGTCATGTCTGAAATTTTTGACAAGAAAACTCTCATAATTTTTTTATTTTTTTTAAACTTATTTAATTAAGCTAATTAACATTTCAAGTACCTGAGGTGTGACACTAACATGATGTGAGTTGAATGCTAAGTAGACTAAAGTCTTTAAAGTTTATTTGATTTATCCTAATGTGGTTACATATTGACAAGTTTCACTTTCAGATAAAGTCACATATATAAATAGCTCTTATCATGATCACTTAGATGTACCAATGGGCTTATCATTTAATTAGGCTTTTGACTTTGTGTTTTCTAAGATGTATCTCAACCTAATCCAAAATATTTAATAGAGGTTCATAATGAACTTCATGCATTCAAAATACTTTATTTTATTTTATTTATTTAACAAAATTCACAGTATTATTTAATCCTGACTCGACCTCTGTAAGGCCTCTCATTGTAAGTGACCAATACAACCTTAAATTGTTATATATTTCTCCTAAATAGATGGTTAGATATATTACGAATGATATGAAGGCAACTGTCTAACAATGACCTTATAGTTTATTTTTACTTTATGTTATATCATTGTTATTTTACTTAATGAAGATGTATGTGCATGCGAATTTTGGTATGAGATTCAAACTTATAAGACGAATTTGAAATAAGATAATAGTTGTGTCGTATTGCATTGAAAGAGTGATTAGCTATGTAAATGATTCGTGAATAAAGGTACAAAGATTTGGTTTGCAATTAATGTGGTTTATTATTATATCTAACTGTGCTTGATTATGTTGTGCAGGAAATTAAGTGAGTCGATGTGGGATTAACATTAAAGGGATCAAATATGCAAATAGGAGGTTGGATAAATATTGGAATCGTATCAGATACATCTTTGGGAAGTTCTAAGTGTAGCCCTATTTGACTTAGAAGTGTTTGAGGTTTGATTATTGATTGGGTGATCATGTTTGGGTAGAATCCAATTGTAGGTCATGTGATGTGAGTTTGGTTGGGGTTGGAACCCTTGGTCAGGATCAAAATTCGTATGGATTCTTTTGTGGGTTTTAAAAAGGTATTATTGAGTCAATTTCCTTGGTTTTTGAACAAGAATAGACCCCTAGGGCCTATACCTATGGGTTTGGAACCTTTTTGTCATGTGAACTTGTCCTTGGAGTGTGAAAAGACCCCTCAAAAGTCCACATTCATAAATGTGACAACTCAAAGAGTGTTGGGGCTTGGGAAGAATGACTTGTCACTCTCAACCTTCTACTCCCCAAAAGTTCTTGGAATTGGCACAAGACTCACACATGTGTGAGCACTTGTGAGAAAGAGTGTAGGTTTTGAGGATCCCTATATATCTCAAAAAGATGGAATATTTGGCCATTGCCCACTTCTCCTCTTGGAGAACTCTAATGGAGATAGTAGAGAATGATCAAGATGGCTTGGCAGAGGAAAGAAGGTTCAAGGAGTTAGCCTCCCCATATAAAGAGATAAGTAGTCTCTCCTACTACTATTTCCCTTTGTTATTGGTGGTAGGGATGTGAAATATGGAATGAATCATGGTGGAGAATGGAAGGTAGAGAACTTAGATACATTAAGTTTGTGCTATGTTAGTTTTATTTCTTTGTAGAAATGAGAAAAGACTCCATTTATCATCATGGAGCTAAAATAATTCCTTGCTCGGGGGTATGGCTAGAGCCCACAAGGCACCATGACGCCATTATGGAAGGGTGGAGAGCAAGACCTTGTGCAACATTTGGTTTTCAATTATTTCATTTCTATGTAATGTTGTAAAGATGAATACTTAAATAAATAAATGATATTTTGATGTAAGCTCTATTACTTGGGATGTAGAAATATGTTTATGTAAAAGAAAAGAATATCCAAGAAAGATAATGTAGTTTATGATGTCATTACTAAAAAATAAAAGGGGGCCTAGTAGAGGTGCATAAAGAACTACTTTCACTACTTATCTATTGCAAAGTGTTTTTGGGAGCATCTAGATATTACTTTTGTAATTAGAAATGTCAGATTTGCAAGAAGAGTACAGTAAGGAATTAATTTTCAATAGAAAGAGATTATATTTTGGACCCTTTCCTTTTATCATTCCTTGTCATGTGGTTTAAAAGTGTAACAAGAAAATTCTCTGTACATACAGACATAATAATCTACTAAAGAGAGATAAATATATGTTTGAACAATACATTAGTATCTTATAGTTATCATAAGAGAACTTATAAATAAGTAAATAAATGAATGAAGGAAGATATATTATCCAATGAATATGACACTTACAGATTTCATCTAGAGTTCCAGAAAATTTTATAGGAATGCATTTATATGTTTTGTTACTCTGGTTTTCATTTTCACTTTATATACAAAAACAAAAAAATCTGTGCAAGATACTGGGATATAGAATTATAATACATCCACAGTTTCTTGGTTAGAAGATATAATAATCTTTATCCTTCCTCAACACCACTATAAGTGAGCTGTATCTATATATAAGTCAGGGAGTAGTGTTCATATAGTGGTTTCAAGTCACTCACTCAGAAATAGAATGTCGAGGAAATATAAAAGTAAAGTAAACAAGATATTACAATCATTCATACCAAACAGCAGATAAGAAGACTGTGAGTCTGAATTACTCCGTATACATGTATTTTCAATTTAAATGTCTAAGAATCTGGAGTTTTCAACATACCTAAACTAAATATAACTGTACATTTATCAATGCCTACATCTTCTCATATGGCAGTGCTTTGGTTTCTATTCCTTCCTGTCAGTAATAATGGTCTAAAATATTGGCTGGGTAGAAACGTTTATTTGGAGATGAAACAATAGTCTTGGGTATGTGTTGAACTATATGGAAGGCTAAAACTCTTTTGAATTCCTGGGAGGGAGGCCGAGCATTAAACTTCTATCGGTCATTATAGCCCTGCTTTAATCTTTAGCGATGGATGTGTGCCTGTGGTATCCAACATACAATACGCGGGTAGGGTGAGACCGTATTGCTGCTCAGTACCCAAACCGTTGAGTAGGGGAGAATAAATGAATAAGAGTTGGAACAATACCTGTGCGGGTTGCAAGAAACCATTTCTTGGCTAATATAGATTTTGCAACCTCTGTTGTGGCCTCAGCATGGATATCCTAAAAAATGCACAGGAACTCACAATGCCTTAAGAGAATTTTCAAACCAATGACTCTTCTGAGCGTCGAAATGGGTGAGATATAAGGAGAAGAGAAAAGGTGAAGTTAATGTGTCTATGGTGTAAATAACAGAAATACAGATGTTTCCCAACGAGCACCCGAAGGATAGGATGCCAATTATACAATGTCCTATATCATAGAAGGCACCTATTCCTCTTCTTCTGTGCAGGCCTTTCGTTATTTCCATCATCCTCATCAGCATCCTTAGTTCCAACTACCACCCTTCCCCTATTTCTTGATAGCTTTCTGATTGGAGTTTCCACGGCCCTTTCAGAATTAACAACTATATCTGAATTAGTTCTATGAGGCATCAATTCTGCACCACCCTCAACGACATCCATTATCAACTTCCAATCTCTAAAAACAAATCGAAAAACAAACTGACTATAAGCCACTTCACCAGTTTAAATTTCTTTGGATGTGGGTGCATTTTTGGGCTCAACTAAATGGTTGCCTTTGTCGTCCAATCTTATTTCAACTCTGCCATCTTTAACTAAAAATGATAGTGCAAATATATTTTCAACAGTTTGCGAAAATGATATTCTATTCAAAACCAAGCATTCCAATCTAGCACTCTTTTGCTTTCGCAAAATATTGAAATTTTTTGACATATTCTTGTCTGTCTCTGATTTCTCTTCCTCAAACTCTTTTACTGCTTCAGGTCAAGTCCTCTCGGTAGGCTTAGTATGCTTTCTTTGTACTATTGCTCTCCTCTACTTAGGTTCACTATCCATGGGACCAAGCATGGTACAAGCACCCGACGCATCCTTAAAAGTAGATGTAAAAGAAAAATAAAATAAAATAAATTGAAATTTGTGCCAGACTAGTCTTCGGATGTGAATAAATTGTTCCCTTAGATTGATGAGTGCATTTGTCACATCCCCTATTTGGTGCACCCAACCAATATTAAGAGAAATGTGTGGGCACTGAAGGAGCAGATTCGTGGGCATAAGTTCTGTGCCTTGGCTTTCGAGATTTATGCGTTGTCACTAGTGTGTGTCAGGTGCTACCATTAAATTGGGACTAAAAGGCTATCATCACATTCTTTAAACATAGGTACCTACCCACCTCACTCTACCTCTGCAATTTGGAAGAAAATGGAGTACCAGTGATGGCGATAGCAACAAGTAAAGTATACTGCACATAATTTTAGTCTAGCATACTATTAATGGAACACTGAATACTGATATATTTAATTGAGGAGAGTATTGCTAGTTTCAGGTTGTTGCCTCATACGAGTAGTCACTTAGCTTCCTACCCTTTTACCTTGAACAGAGTGTCCCTTGTGGTGCCAGACTCCTCTGTCGATGCAAACAGAGGCAATGTCGTTCTCCATTTCAACTCTTCATGCTTAAACATATGAGCATTTGACAAATTTCAAATCTGTTAACACCAAGATCACTTAATGTTTGTGCTCACTTTAATTTTACTCATTACCTCATCATACTAGAACAAGATTCAAATAAAATAATATCCCTATAAGTAGGACATGCGAAACATTTAAGTAATCTTAAAAAGAAAGATAATAAAGTTAAAAAAATAAACATAAAAGAATAAGAACTTAAGGGCTACGTGGCTTGTAAGTCTTTATCTTAAAAGAAAAAGAAAGGTCATATTAATATAAAAGCATGTATAAATGTATAAAGATAAAAGGTTAGTTTTTATTAGATTTTCCTTAGAAAGAAAGGATATCCTTTAATGTAATGTAGGTTTTTTTTTTTTAAGTAAAGTAATATATATAATATATATATAGGATATAATATATATATATATAGGAGATAATATAATTAGTGGAATAGGATTATTGTTATTATTATTTTAAAATGTTCCTAAAAGTAAATAGCATATATTTGTGTATAGAGAATATATATCAAAGAGTAAATAGATAAATAAATAAAACAACAATAATTTTATCATAGGGAAAAAGGGAAACATTAGGACCTATAATCATCTTATTTGTAAGATTAAGGGTATTGGCAATAAACTTAATAATGATGATAGCAATAATATAGAGGAGTAGTACTAACACAAAGTTGAGCGACGATATAATAAATGGGCAATTCAATATGAGGTTGAAATTGGCAAATAGAATTATAATCCACGCCATGATTAAATGTATATTTTACAATATTAACATTGGGGAAGACACTAGTATTAACGTTACCTTAAACTAAAATGCTAATATTGATAATTGGATCATCGGTAACATTGATAGCAAACAACCATCCTCAAAAGTTACATGGAGGAATAATAGGATCATTTGTAATACATGGTATTATTACTCTAATCATGCGGTTGAGCTAGAAAACAATAGGGTGGGGTAACCGAATGACATCAGTGAATTGTACTATTATCAATAACCCCAAGTAAGATAAGGTCACACTTCTGAATGGTAATATTCATAACTAAGCCCCTTCTCATCTTTGCTTGAGGGTAGACACAACGGACACCACATGCCTATTTTTTTTTAACCTCATTCCATGCTCTTGAGTGACATTTCACTATTAACGTTGCACTAGAAATGTTGTTAGATATGTGTAGTGTACTTATTTTTGAGCCTCGAAAGTAGTATGATGTTTGTCAGCACATACGTTATCAAAAAAAAAGTTAGTTATGTTTTTCTTTCCCTTTGGTGAAATTTATGGCATTACATTTTGGTATCAGAGCCCTAGGTTGCAGCTCTAGGGAACTCTGGGAATAAACTGGGCATTAAGTTTGGTGTGTGTGTGTGGGAACATGTGAAACCCACTTTGTGCTAGTGATAATTAAATGTTGATAAGGAAAATTCTAAGGGACTTGCATAGTGTAGTAAATGAGAATTTTGTTGCAATTATCTAGCCCAAATAAGATTGTGAAGTACTAAATTATCAAGAATTGACCGTTTTAGATGGTTCAAGAAATTATTTAATTAATGACATCCAACTATTAGGGGAAACTTAATATAAACATGGTGCCTCGGTTTAAGTAAATAGGGTGAATGACTTGATACATATATCGGTCTAGTTAATAAGGGTTATGGCATCAATTTGGCCTTTTGATATTGAACTTTCTTAAACCTTCGGAAGGGTATAATTGAGTTTCTGAAGTGGGGTCCTTTTATAAAATATGTGAATAGTGTAATAGGTCATCACAATGGGTATTATTAAAGAAACATTATTTTTTTGACGTCTTAAGACCATAATTATTAAACACAAAAATAATGTAACTTCTTAAAGATAGTTGTGTTTTGGGAGAAACTTACATTCTTGTTGAGACCTTAGTACAAATAAAGGATAGAACACCATAACTATATTCGGGAAAATTGCAACTAGTCAAAGAGGAAAGAATTATATGGCCCACAAAATGGATTAATGTGTTAAATGTTGTAATTTAACAAGTTTAAATCTCTAAACCCTTAAATTTATTAAATCAAACTAACATGAGTGAAGCAATGGAAAAACCATTATATTATGTGAAATTTGAGCACCTTGTACATTTGAATTTAAAATTTTATCAAATTAAAACCTTAAGGTGTAGATTGTTGGACCTAAGTCTAAGGACTTGTTCATAATTTGTAATAGATTCTAGATACTCATGAACTGCTACCTTGCACAACTTAGACCATGGTATATATAGGACTTTCCTATTACCGAATATCTCAATTTTCATGGTGTATAAGGATTTAATTCACATTCCTGTGGAGTAATGATGAATCACCTTGTGGTTGTTAGGTAAATATTTCATGTATGATGACATCAACTAATGATGAAATTCTTGCATTGTATAGTACGTGTAACTTAGAAAAGTAAAAAAAAAATTAAAATAAAATAAAATTGAATTGTACCTTGAATTAAATGGTGAAACCCTATGTCATTCCAACACTATTGCAAGTAAACCATGACCTAGTGAACTTAATAGTACGATGAAACCTATCAAACCTTTTGTGTTGTTTTATCCAAGACTAAAACAAGTGAAATAATATAATTACTAAAATTCAAGTCAAAGGTAAGAATGTATAGAAAGTTGCAACTAAGTTATAATTTTGGTGAAAATTGATTTAGGTAATGAGTAAATAATTTCCTTCTAGTAATTGAGTTTAAAACCTTGGTGAAGAGGCCTTGTCAAAATATGCATTTGAAGTTACAACGTTATCTAGGGCACACACTATAAACACTTCCTTATACATAGCTAAGAACTAAAGCCTTGTTGGTGCCAAAATATGAAAGGATACATGTCATAAAGGAAGTAATAGGGTAGTCAATTAGGTGTTGACCTTGAAGGTTGTGTACATGTTATAAGAATTGAATAATCAATTATTGAATTTATGAAGTTGAGTAATGAAATATGTGCGATTCATGGCGTATTAAGTGATTGGAAAGTTAAACTATATCGATAAGAGGCACTAAGTAGAATTGTAAAACTTTCAACTAATGTTGTATTCTAAACCATTGACTGTACTCACTCTTTGAGAGAAAATCATATACACCGGAATGTAAAGGAGAAAAATTAAAAGTAGACAGAAATTTCAAGAATTTTACTCATTTGTGCATCTTTATGAGGTTATATGGAGTTGTGATTGTAAAAATGATGATTGTAACATGTGATTAAATGGTTCAATCTTAGATAGTGAAATGTAAGATTTGTAAAAAGATATCAATGAGTTGTGAAAATTATTATTCTGTGAATTATCATGTGTTTCATGCATTGAGTGTTCTTTCTTTTCCCATATTGTAATGTTTCAAACAAAAATGATTGACTATCTTCCTTATCAAGTAGGAAACCTTCTTTAGCACATGAAAATTATAGTGGAATTACCCATATTGATATGTTAGTGAACACAACAAACATAGTTGAACGAAAAAGGAGTAACGGTATGGTTAAAAATCAATCTTGATCATATATGTGACGTCGATAAGATGCGAAGTGTTCAATGTACCATGTATTGTCAATCGTAGGAAAATTGAGTATTACCTAGATTACAATTGTGAATTATATGGCAATTTATTGAGAATTGTGTAAGGAAATAAAGTGTGTATGGGTGTATCGACATTTTTGTTAATAGTATGGTGAACCATGCATTGTTGACTTCTAGGAAGATTGGGTGATATACTTAAGCTAAAAGTGCACACTTCTAGTTATTTCTTATGCCTATGCAAAGTGAGTCGACATTTCCAAAATTGAGTTGAAAAGTGAATATTGCTTAAAGAAAAATAGAATGTGTAAGTGCATTGTTATTGTTCTATGGTGAATTTTGCAAAGTATATTGTGTTATTGCATGTGAAGTGAAAACCAGTAAATGTGTTGTGCCTCAAGTATGAGATACAGAGTATCTGACTTGGGATAAGGGTGATGGGCATCTAGTATGATCTCCTATATGTACCCTTTGTGATGGTCTTTATGTAAGCTAGCTAATTGTGAGTTAAAATAAATGTGTTAAGTGCATATGTGTGTCTATTAAATGAAATGTGATGTGCTCCTTTGTGTTAGTTTTATTTCTATGTTGAATGTGTACCCCTAGCGTTTGGTTTCCCCCTTATGGGAGTGTGATGCCAGCTAGTGTAAACAGGGGTTGAGAGGCACATGTTCTCCCATCGGGAAATTATGAGCTCAGGGCGTTGTCCCTAATCCTGACAAAGGATCTATGCTGAGTCATTGTAATCCTCCCATGGTCGTTGACCGTGGCCTACTCCCCCACATATGAGAGCCACGCTTGTTGGTTCATAGTGTAAACCTATTCCTTGATGTTTATAACCCATGGGTAAAGGATGGAATAACATGGACTACCAGTGATTCATACTTATGTGGTCAGGGACCACCAGCTACTCATATTCATATGGTCAGGGACCACCAGTGCTTCATGTTTATGTGGTCAAGGACCACCAGTGATGTATATTAATGTGGTCGGGGACCACCCGCTATTCATATTTATGTGGTCAGGGACCACCAGTTATTGCATGCTATAATACTTATGATGTGGTTAGAGAACCACCATCCCCCTCCTCCCCTTAGGTGGCTTATCAAGTCACGTGGTGCTTGTAATGTGCAAATTTTATTGTTGAATATGAATTATTTATAATTCTTGATTGATGTTTTATTTTATTATGCGCTAGCAATGTGTAATTTTACATTTATGTACTTAGGCTATTTAGCCATTTGGAAGTTGTTATATAGTCCGATTTGCCTCAAGGACTTGTTTAATTTCGCCTTTGAATTATGATTGGAATGTTGCAATGTAGCTACAATTTATCTTTATTTTGTTTCTTTTGAATTTATAGTTCCCTCTTGGGAGTTTTATTGAAACTTTGGTTTATGATCTTGTGTTATTTAGTTTGAGGCTTTCTCCTTGGTTGTAAATTTGTTGGCATGTGTGGTGTAATGTGGAATTTGTAAACTACCATATCCCGGGGGGTTCCCTGGCAGGTCGTATAGGGGAGTAGATGTGTTGGGGAATTATTTTGAAAGGGGTTGTGAATGGGACCGGTATGGTACGGTCATTAATCCATTCTTCCCTCATTCTATGATTATTTTTATCTATATGGAGGAGTCCTTAGAAAAGGGCCTTGAGTGGTATCCGAGAATATCCATCCTTGTAAACCCCATTATGTGAGCCTTGTGTTGTAAATTATGTGACTATATGAGGACAGGCGCACCCAATTTGGAAGAGCATCCTTGCTATTGTTGTGTGTACATGTGAAATTACAAATAAATGTGATGTGGCATACCTGTGAGCTATGTGAAAAAAAAATGGTAACATATGAAGCAAAGTTAATATTATTTGAGACATGGTATGAGTGCCATAATTTTAAGGTAAAATGTTCTCTTAAGCAAATATTTAGGCAAAATGTGAAGCTAATAATTCTGAGCCATGATTGGTCAATGAAACAAAAATATATTCTAACATCATGAGTGATGTATATGCTACGATGCAAAGAAATTTTGGAGGTGTATAAAAGAATATGAATTCATTTCGATATATTTATGTGTAATTTAATTGAAGTTGATTACATTGTTAATAAATTTGAGCTACAAGGATTGTTGTTAGAATTTGTTAAATTAATCGTATATCAAATAAATGTTCCATTATGAGAAAAAAAATTTCTAAGTATTTAAATATTTAATTCATGGAAGAGATTTGTCTCTAATGTGTGCTTATAGATAAATGTTCCAATTCCTCCATCAAGGAAGTAAAAGTAATTAGTATGCTTGATAGGTTTATGTGTGTTGTCATATTGAGATTATTTTTTCAAACCTTAACGACTTCTAGGAGGAAGTCTAAGCTAAGGGGAGGGAGATGTAAGGCCTCTCATTGCAAGTGACCAATACAACCTTAAATTGTTATATATTTCTCCTAAATAGATGGTTAGATATATTACGAATGATATGAAGGCAACTGTCTAACAATGACCTTATAGTTTATTTTTACTTTATGTTATATCATTGTTATTTTACTTAATAAAGATGTATGTGCATGCAAATTTTGGTATGAGATTCAAACTTATAAGATGAATTTGAAATAAGATAATTGTTGTGTCGTATTGCATTGAAAGAGTGATTAGCTATGTAAATGATTTGTGAATAAAGTTACAAAAATTGAGTTTCCAATTAATGTGGTTTATTATTATATCTAACTGTGCTTAATTATGTTGTGCAGGAAATTAAGTGAGTTGATGTGGGATTAACATTAAAGGGATCAAATATGCAAATAGGAGGTTGGATAAATATTGGAATCGTATCAGATACATCTTTGGGAAGTTCTAAGTGTAGCCCTATTTGACTTAGAAGGGTTTGAGGTTTGATTATTGATTGGGTGATCATGCTTGGGTAGAATCCAATTGTAGGTCATGTGATGTGAGTTTGGTTGGGGTTGGAACCCTTGGTCAGGATCAAAATTCGTATGGATTCTTTTGTGGGTTTTAAAAAGGGATTATTGAGTCAATTTCCTTGGTTTTTGAACAAGAATAGACCCCTAGGACCTATACCTATGGGTTTGGAACCTTTTTGTCATGTGAACTTGTCCTTGGAGTGTGAAAAGACCCCTCAAAAGTCCACATTCATGAATGTGACAACTCAAAGAGTGTTGGGGCTTGGG
This sequence comes from Sequoia sempervirens, assembly GCA_007258455.2. NCBI lineage: Eukaryota > Viridiplantae > Streptophyta > Pinopsida > Cupressales > Cupressaceae > Sequoia > Sequoia sempervirens. Next base: position 147,087,565 of record VDFB02049217.1, read on the forward strand.
AAGAATGACTTGTCACTCTCAACCTTCTACTCCCCAAAAGTTCTTGGAATTGGCACAAGACTCACACATGTGTGAGCACTTGTGAGAAAGAGTGTAGGTTGGAGGATTCCTATATATCTCAAAATGATGGAAGATTTGGCCATTGCCCACTTCTCCTTATGGAGAACTCTAATGGAGATAGTAGAGGTGATCAAGATGGCTTGGCGAGGAGGAAGAAAGGTTCAAAAGGTTAGCCTCCTCATATAAAGAGATAAGTATTCTCTCCTACTAGTATTTCCCTTTTGTTATTGGTGGTAAGGATGTGAAATATGGAATGAATCATGGTGGACAATGGAAGGTAGAGAACTTAGATACATTAAGTTTGTGCTATGCTAGTTTTATTTCTTTGTAAAAATGAGAAAAGACTCATTTATAATCATGGGCTGCAAAACCAATTCCTTACTTTCGGGGGTGAAACAGGCCACGAGGCTCCATGGCGTATTATGGAAGGGTGGAAGCAGACCTTGATAGGCATTTGGTTTTCAATTATTTCATTTCTATGTAATGTTGTGAATGGGTACTTGAAATAAAGCCAAATGATATTTTGATGTAAGCTCAATACTTGGAGATGTAGAAATATGTTTATGTAAAAGAAAAGAATATCCAAGAAAGATAATGTAGTTTATGATATTGTTACTGAAAAATAAAAGGGGGCCTAGTAGAGGTGCATAAAGAACTGCTTTCACTACTTATCTATTGCAAAGTGTTTTTGGGAGCATCTAGATATTACTTTTGTAATTAGAAATGTCAGATTTGCAAGAAGAGTACAGTAAGGAATTAATTTTCAATAGAAAGAGATTATATTTTGGACCCTTTCCTTTTATCATTCCTTGTCATGTGGTTTAAAAGTGTAACAAGAAAATTCTCTGTACATACAGACATAATAATCTACTAAAGAGAGATAAATATATGTTTGAACAATACATTAGTATCTTATAGTTATCATAAGAGAACTTATAAATAAGTAAATAAATGAATGAAGGAAGATATATTATCCAATGAATATGACACTTACAGATTTCATCTAGAGTTCCAGAAAATTTTATAGGAATGCATTT
>VDFB02049217.1:147088761-147110144 GCA_007258455.2 Sequoia sempervirens
GGTTCGTGCTCACCATCAAGATTGCATCTGGTTCAATATCAAGAAAATTGAACACATGGGTAATGTTAGGTTCTTTATTAGCTTTCCAGCGATGTAATTTTTTTCACTTTCTAACAATGTTAAGCCTTTCATCCATAATTTATTTTGTTTGTATGTCCGTTTTTCTTCAAAAATTAGTGTTTGGTATTTTTTTTGCTATAAATTAACCTTTCATAAAAATTTGAAATAAATTACATTTTTAGAAACTAGACTCCATTCTACAATTTAAAAAAAAATTAAAAAAAATCTATTAGTTTCAAAAAAAATATGGGGGAGCATGACCAAAATTCTGCTTTTTAGGAAGTTCCCACTTAGAAAATTAATAAAAAATCAAATATTCATTAAAAAATTATTAGAAAAAATCCAGTCCCTACTACATAATGTTATCTAACTTCTGACTAGAGCGATTTTAAAAATACTACAAAAAATTTCACCATGCTTGGGTCACACAAGAGTTGCTATGTTATGTTTTTCTGACAAAAACAACAACAATTTGTGTGCATCCCTCTTTTGAACCCCTTAATCTCAACCATTTTCAAAATAAATTAGTAGTTTAGAAAGTAGACTCAGAGCACTGCGGTCCTTGTTTTTTTTCCATCTAAATTTTTTGAGTGTAGCTATCCTCAATTTCACATCCAAGGTCAGTATTTCCTTATTTCAGAAAAAAAGTGGCCACTTAAGCCCCTTTTTTGAGAACCATCTTGGTGCACTTACCTTGAAGATAAATATGAATACAATAAGCACACTCCCAGATCCACAAGACCATAAACCATAATATGGAGAAATGCAGAGCAAAACCATTTCTTCTAGATACCATTGTTCTCATAGTTCACGCACAAGTTAACATAACTTCTTCTGTTGAATGATCTAGAACATGAAACTTTGGATATAACACCTCTCAACATCTCTGATCAATATATTCAAACCATACAAGTAGATTTTCAATACAAAAGAAATGTGGAGAAAAACCATAACACCACTCTATCATACTAAATACACTTTACCACTTTGTTTTCTCTTTTATTTAAATTATGTCAAAAGCACCTATAAATCAGGAAGTATAGATGCAATCTCAACATTTGCAACACCTTCTAAAACACCTTCTTAGCATATTAAGAACACAAGAGGTTGAGCACCCACAAGAAAATTCTCATCAAAATAACACAAGAGGTTGCCATTAGTGAGGCTACTAATGACAACATAATGCAACTAATCAAAGAAACTCCATGGGTTGACATCAATGTAATAATATAAACTTATTGAAATTAATGACAACACAAGCTTCCAACAATCTCCCCCTTTGTCATTGGTGGAAACAAATGATATGAAAAGCCATCAACAACAAAAAAACAACAGCTATGATCACCAACACATAATGCACATTGCTCCTCTTTACACAAGTATCTATCTTTTCCAACACTTTCTCTTTCTCCCCCTTACTTTATGAGTTTTTTTAGTTAAATCTCTGCCCCTTCAACACTAGTGGAAAAGGGCAACATAATTTATTTTCTTTTCTTCCCTTTCACATCACACATATATCTATTCTTCAACTTCCTTTTTTTTAACTGCGCTCTATTTTCTTCACACCTTCTCTGCAAACATTTTTATTTCACTTCTTTGCACACTCCCCCTTAGGAGTACACAATATGCTTCACCAACTAGAAACCACTATAATCTACACTTACCCTTTTTCTACATATATCCACACAATGACAACACATACTACAACAACCAACAATGCCACTACTTGCTCCTCCTAAGAGATAGCCACTAACATCAGTCCAGAACAAGGAATGAATCTTGAGATCAATTAGACTAATGCATAACCTTATACATCTAGAAATAAGGAGGGGAAATAACCCCCAATCTCTCTTGGAGATACTCAAATGTATCTTTAGAAAGAGCCTTAGCGAATATATCAACAACTTGATCCTTTCTAGGCCTATACTCCAACTTCACCTCATTCTCTACAACCTTATCTCTCAAAAAGTAACACTGGATTGAGATATGCTTTTCCCTTGAATGCATTAATAGATTCTTTAAAATGTTGATAGTACTTGTAATATTACAAAAGATAGAAAAGGGCTCATCATACACAATTCTGATATCCTTCAAGGTCCATTTCAACCACAACACCTATGTGCAACATGATGTTGCAACAATGTATCCTTCCTCTACAGTAGATAATAACATTGAATCTTGCTTCTTACTTAGCAAAGACATCAACCTACTTACAAAAATGAAAACCCCACCACTTGTAATTTTTTTTGTCATCTATACAACCTACCCAATCTGCAACTATATAAGTACTTAAAGAGAAATCAATATCGTTTGGATACCACAAACCATGTATTGGAGTTCCCTTTAAGTATCTGAATATCCTTTTTAATTATACTACATGTGATTCTCTAGGATCTTCTTGAAATCTAGCTACAAGACAAACCACATGCATCATATTAGGTCTAGTAGTAGTTAGATATAGCAATCATTTAATCATTGATCTACACTTGCTCTGATCAGCCTTAAGAGATTCATCATTCTTTCTCAACTTGCAACCAGTAACCATAGGAGTACATACCAGTTTAGAGTCTTCCATCCCAACCTTCAACATTTCCTGGACATATTTTTGATTGTGAAACTAAAATAACTTTTTTTGTTTGATTTATTTGTAGTCCAAGGAAGAAATTCATCTCCCCAAACATTGACATTTCAAACTCATTCTACATCATCTTTGTAAATATCTTGTAGATAGCTTCATTTCCTCCAAATATTATATCAACATATACAACCACAATCAATATTTGATCTTTTTCCACTTTGAAATAGAGATTGCTAGATATGGTACTTTTATTGAAACCCTTCTACAATAAGTACCTATCCAATCTTGCACACCAAGCTTTGAGAGCTTGTTTGAGTCCATATAATGTCTTCTTCAATCTATAGAACATATTAGGGTTGTATGATAACTGAAAGCCTTCTTGTTGTTCAATATAAGCTTCTTCTTCAACTAACCATTCAAGAATAAAGACTTCACATCCATTTGATAAACCATATTATTTCTTCTTCAATCTATAGACCATATAATGGTTGTCTTTGAAATCCTAATGTGTTGCAAAAGCCAAAAATCATACTAACAACCTCCATTCTTACCACCGGAGCAAATGCCTCCTCAAATTCTATTCCTTCCACTTGTGAGAATTCTTTATACACAAATCTTGCCTTGTTTCTCACCACTTCTCCACTCTCATTTAGTTTTTTTCGGAATACCCACTTAGTTCGAATCACATTCTTGTTTGTTGGTCTTGGGAAAAGTTCCCAAGTTTGATTCTTCTTAATCTACATTAGTTCTTGTAGTGTCAAGAAAATGTACACCTTTACATTTTCACACTATGTTTGCATCCCCTAAATTAATTGGATATAATTAAGTCTTTAATTGACCCAATTATGCATTCAAAAGCATAATTAATTTTGTTTTCCGAAAGGGGAACCCACATTTAATCAATTCCTACACTTAATTACACATCTTAGAAAATGTGCATCCTATATTTAGGGCCTATGACCCATTCATCCAAGGGAGAATGGGTCTTTCTTAGGTTTAGGATACCATTTTTTAATATGTTTTTGGTGGCATTTTCATGATCCAAATTCAAATAGAAAAGTTCAGCTTCTAATGCTTAATTACCAGGAAATTAAAGAATTACCTATAAATACAAGGTTATTTTATCAATTCAAAACATCTAGCATTAAGAAAAATTTCACATGAGAAAAGACTATTGTCAAGAGCATTGGAGAGCAGATTTATTAGTCATTAATTGCAACATTCAATATACTATCATGATGTCAAGATTTATGCGTGTTCATGCATATTTTTGGAGCTAACATTGTGATGTAGGATTCAAGTGTAAAGCACCAAATTAAGTATCAAGATCCATCATCAATCAAGAAATTTCATGCAAGATCCAATCCATAGAGAAATATGTTAGACTTGAGTCCTCCAAGGGAAGCCATTAAATGGTTTGTGAGTTTCAATGAGATAGTGTTCATTCATCAATCCTTCTTTTTATCATTATTTCATTTCAAGGTTTAATTAAAAAAATAGGGTTTGATCAAGGAAAACCCTTATCCAACAAAAAAAATTATCTTCTATTTTTATGTGCAGATTTGTAGGTGAAGAAGGATTGAAATTGGATAAAATGTGTAATTTTGCAAAGTTGTCAAAGTTGTAATCAAAGTTGTCAAGACATGGAAACTCACCTACACAATTTATTTTTGGCCTTCTGACAATCAAACCTAAACAAATTAGAGCCTTAGATCCAACACCAAAGGAATACATAAAGAATTTTTAGAAAAAAGTTACATGGACATATTCACTTGGGTGAATGAGTCTTGCAAGGATGCTTTACGATATTTTTTAAACCAAGTACAAACTATCTTAACCTTCTTAGATCTTCTAGTTTATTATTTTTCTGATGGTGTTATCATAATAATTCACACTCCAAGTGGTAGATCTCAAATATTATATTTTTAATGCACTTTTATTCTTCTCCCAAAATTGCTTTTTAGTCATATTTTATATATTTTTTTCATAAGGAAGAAGATCCCACAAAGTGCCCCAAAACTTGGAGTTGACTCACCTTGAGGGTTGTAAGTAAATTCTGATCACCTTTGGCACTATCCTTCTTCCTAATGAACATGGGAAAGGTGGATTTTTTATTATCTGGACACCCTCCTTTGCATTGGAAATAGGTTCCTCACACACATTTTTCACTTTTAAGAGGATTTATCCACATTTCTATCTCCACCATTCCTTTTCCTATGTTTCCTTTTGGTGATCCTGAAATTGTACATCCTAAATTCTAATTTTGAGAAATTAAAAACCATAGATCTAGGTTTGTATTAGTGTTTTTTGTATTAGTGTGATTTGCATTACATTTAGGGTTTAATCTAACATGTTTGCATCATCTAAATTCATCAAAAATCAGAAAGTTTGGATTAATTTTGCATAGATCTTGCATTATGGTTATATAAAGAGTGTCTTTTAGTCATTTAGATTCAAATTTCAATTCATATTTCATTCCAAAATTTGTCACTTTGTTCACTATTTATCACTATTTGAACTTGCATTAAGAAACCGCAAACTAGAAAAAATTGCAACAAAAACCATAGTCTATGACCTAAAACAACAAACTCAAATATCGTACTACAAACCCAAACTTGAATTTTTTCAAACCCTGACCAAGGATTCATTCACCCTTGGGAAAACCTATCCTTGTATAGGTTATTTTTCAAATTTTAGGAGATTATTTTATCTCTATTTGCTTCATTTTATTCTACTATTAGATCCGGGTTTCAGTTTCAAAAAATAGAAACTTCTGCACTTTCTTGTATTAAGTTAAATTGGTCAAATTAAGTGCATTGTTTGAAATAAAAATTAGCACTAAAAAGACATCATTTTTTATTATTTTCATAGCATAATCAATAAATTATCATGTTTTAAATATAAAAATTGTAAAATCCTTTTACATACTTGCATTGTGATTCATACTTTTGGGTGTTCATTATATTTGTTTAGTGCCTTTTCTTTATTTTGGGTGCACTTTTGGTTTGGTGAAACTTATATGAGCTTCACATCTTGGTGTCCTATTACCAATAATTTAGTGATGCATAGTTCAAGACTCATGCCATCCTACGCTAGTACATCTACCATGAATCTTGAGTTTTCTAGCTCTTTCACTCATAGTGTTGATACTAGCCAACCCATTATGGATCATAACTTTGATACCACATTTCCCATGGCTACTTTACCAACAACCAATGTGAGTAATTTTGAAACAATGTTTCTAATTTTCCTCAAGAGAAGCTAAAACAAATGGATCATGCCTTAGAAAAAAATTAAAACTTTGCGAGTGTTTGATACATTGTTGGTATTGTAGTTATTTTCATAGATAACACAAGGAAGATGCTTGATAGTGAAAAAAGAATAGAAATTGTGTGTAGCCTAGCTCATATCATTGATAATTGTTTTCCTACAATTGCTAGTTGTACTCAAACTTTGGGGTACACACAAAGTCAAGGTGGAAATCAAATTCCCCCTTCTATAACCATATCTTATATTCCTACATACACCAACCCACATGTTACCACAACCATACAACCAACTACCAATATCAATACAACTTTAGGCATTTATACTAGGAATCCTTATATCTTTGTGAACTCAAATCTCATATCTCCTAATCTATAACCTCTCAAAAATTTGCAATTGACTTGTCCTCCAAACACATAGAAACCACCACCTTATTCACCTCCATCTCAAAACACAACCAATGACTTCATCCTTAACCAATTTTTGCAAAGTGTTTCATCCCTCCAACAACAAATTTCCACATTGAACCAAAGTCAAAATATCCAACCTTCACAATATGTCAAAAGAAACCCATTATCCTTGGAGATATTGAGAGCACAAATACCACAAGGCATAGAGATTCCTAGATTTGAGAAATATGGTGGTAAATGGGATCCTATAAATCGTGTCTCGACATATAAAACCTTATGTAGTGAATTCATCTTTGAAGATAAGATCTTGGCTAAACTTTTCCCTAGATCCTAGAAAGACATGGCTTTGGAGTGATTTTTCTCTTTACCGAATAACTCAATTGGTTCATTCAATGAATGTGTCGATGCCTTCCTCAACCATTTCCATGTGCACATTGGTCCCAAGATGGAATTAATTGATTTGATGACATGTAAACAAAAGGATGATGAAGAGATCACTGATTTTATACCATGATACCAATTTATTTACTCACAAATTCAATTTTAAGATCCCCAATGTTGACCTTGAAAGAAAGTTCATTTAAAATTTACAAAACAAAGTCCAAGACAAGCTTGGGATGATGAAATTTCTATCCATACATTTGTGCATGGATTTGAACATTAATATTAGTATTTAGTTAGTCAATGTAAAGCAATAAATAACTCTAACCATCCTAAAAAATTTGAATATGTGCCTCATAACAATTTCAAACAATTCAAGAAATAAAATAATGGCTTTATGCAAATAAATCCACCTCAAATGACTCAACATGTTGAATCTCAAGTGACTGCCATAAAACAACAACTCCATACCAATTTAGAGAACACAATGGACAATTTAACCCATTACCAAATGCCATTCATTCCATCATGTTGCAACTTTTGGGTAAGAACTTAATTACCTTACTACCTATTGGAGCCCTTGATACCACTAAGACTCTACCTCTAAACTATAATGATAATTCATTTTTCCATTATCATTGACAAAATGGACATGATACATAAAATTTTAGGAATCTTAAACATATTGTGGAAGACCTCATTGATTCTAACCATATCCAAATTGGTGGTGTTAATGGTTAAGGAAATAGGTCCATTTCCACACCCAACCAAGATTTGCAAATATTTACAAATCCTATGCCAAATGATAATATCTCCTTTGTGAAAACTAGTGACACTAAGAATGGTGTGATGAATGTTGACATGAATGATGATAACAAGAGTGATAATGAATCCAATATGTATACTATGTGTATTGTAGGAAAATTTAATCCTTTATATTTTCACTTTGTTTGGGAACCTCAATTAAATTTGACTTAATTATTCCCTAATAAGCCATATTTTACATGTACAAGCCTAATAAATTATATTTTTTGAAGGGGAAACCCGACAATAATTAATGCTGACACATAAAATTTTACCTTGAGCAATGTGTATTCTAGGAATAGGTTCCTAGGATCCATTCACCCATGAGAGAATGGGTCCTTGATAGGACTTTCAACCTAAATTTGATTTATATTATGGTGGTATTTCAATGTCCCTAAATTAAATATTATGATCAAGGGAATTCAAGAGAAGATTTACCAATGATTTATTGCAGCAATCATTATCTCAAGCATCATGTCAAAGTCTTCTTGCCTCATGCATGTTTTTGGAGCTAACATTGTGATGTACATTTCAAAGATTTAAGTCAACAATTCAAGCTATATTTCAATCATCAAGATCCACATCCATTGAATCCATTTCATGCAAGATCAAGCTAAACATTTTAAATTTCCAATGGTTTATTCAAGGGTTTGGTGAGTTGCAACATTGTATTGTTCATTCATCATTCCTTTCCATATCTCATTATTTCAATTCAAGGTTTAATTACAAAAATGGGGTTTGACCAAGGAAAAACCCCATTCACCAAAAACAAACAATTTTTCCCTCTTTTGTTTTTGTTGCATATCTTAGGTTGAAGAAGGATTGAAGATCTCTTGAAGAGAAAGATTGGAAAAGTTGTGAAAGTTGTCAAAATTATTGTCAATCCACATAATCTCACCTACAAATATGATTTCTGACTTTCTGACACTAAAAACCAAATAAAAAAAAAAGCTATAAATTGAAATTAGAGGATCTTGAAATTTGTTTGAAATCATTGATCAAATACCCATTCACCCATGGGTGAATGAGTCCCAATTTTCCTTGTGAATTTGTCTTTTAGTGACTGGTACATAGTGTCTAACCCTTCTTAGATCTGCAAAAAGTTTATTGTTTCTATTTGTACATTGAGCTTTAAATTGATGTTTCAATTTTGAATTGGCGTGATTGAGTTTATTTACTATTTTTATTTTTTCTCCCAAAAGTGTTGTTCAAGCTGATACCCCCATCCTGAATCATAAGAAAATTAGTAGATTCCCTCATTTAGTTGACTCACCTAAGGGTTGTGAGTCAATTCTTTGTGTAGATCTCATTTCCTAATGAAATAGAGGAGAATGGGTCCATATTTGGTGAACCCCCCTTTCCATTCCATTCAAAAAACCTATTTTTTGTTGTTTCATTCGACTGAACTTGACAATCTTGCATTAAAAGCTTTCTAAATTTAGAGTCCATTCAAAACCTAGATCTATGATTTTTATTACTTTGCATTTAATTTCATTGATTTACATCTCATTTAGGGTTATTAACTTGCATTATTTTGCATCTCATTTATGGTTTTAGGTTTTCATTTTGCATTCTTTAAAATCTAAAAAATTCAAAAATTTCATTAATTTTGTATAGTGTTTACAGAATATTGCATGATTAGTCACTTAAATAAAAAAATTGAATCAAAATTGCATCTCAAATTAGGTCTTTTTGCTTGTTGTTTAGCATCATTTCACACTTGAATTTTGATATGATTTGCTAGAAATATGAAATTGTAACTATCTATTTGCAACCAGAATCTGAAAACATAAACATCAACTCAAAAATCTATAATTTAATCTTTTAAAACCATGACACAAGACCCATTTTCCCATGGGTGAGTGAGTCCCTGAGAGTTTCTGAATTTCTAGGCATTAAAAACCATCTATCAACATTATCTACTTATGTATTAAGGTTCTTGCTTTAGTTTCTAGAAATTTTTGTTTCCTACAATTACTCACATTAAGGTTAATTGATCAATTAAAGTGCATTTCAAAATAAAAATTGGAATTAAAAGGATTCATTTTTAGATTTCTGCATAGTATAATAAAAAACATACCTTGTTTAAGATCTAAAAATTTGTTATCTCTTTGCATTTCAATTCATTCTTCTAGCATTGACATGTGTATAGGAAATATATGGAAGTCCTTAATATATTTGGTAGATGTCTCAAGTTGTGTGTTTAGTAATGATCCTAATGCACTAGATCCTAATCATGCTCAATCAAATGAATTTCCCCATGAGGTGGAAAGCTTAGGTAAAGGTGAACATAGAATGCAACAATTCATACAAGAATTTTTACACAATCTCGAGAAAAATGCATCCTTTTACCCATCCATGCAACAACCAATACCACCTATAATTCCATAACTTGATATGTTCAACATTTTACATCCTGAAATTGACAAGACTCAACCATCAATCATTAGTGAACTTATTAGCAAGAGAAATAACGATACTCTTCTATCTTATACCAATCGAGATACTAATACTAACTTTTAAAGGATATTTATGGTCAAGGATTTAAGATCTTAAGAAAACAAAGATGTGACATAACCAATGATCATGAGGTCCAAAAATTACTAGAAAAAATTCCAAATGAAGATACCAAAGGACTAGGATATAAAGATCCTCCCCCCCACCCGCATCTTCGAAGGAAACAAGTTTCCTCCTTTATAATGATCAACCAATGCTTAATAAAGATGATAGGATCATCTTAGGTCCTCCTCTTTCAAACAAACTTCAGAAAGCTACCCAATCAAGCAAGAAATCCAATCCTTATAAAGACAAATAATTTTCATTTTTGCATAGTAAAACAAAAATTGAGAAAACAATGGAATGACTTCTCTATCTAGGATTGATTTACTTGCCACCCATCAAAGAGAAAAAAAAAGGTAAGAGTAAAAGCATGAGTTATTGTGCATTTAATTGAAAACTTAGTTATTTTACTGATGAGTGTTGTGCCTTAAAGGGACTCATCAACAAATTTGAATCATTTCCACAAGACTGTGTTGGGATAATCGTTAAAAATTAATTGTTTTTCTCCTTGGCATGTGATACATGTAGAATCATAGCAAGCTCACTATTACATGTTTTACATCTATTGAAAATATTTTCTATATTACATGGATCACATTCTCATCACTCACCTTAGCTCATCCTTTTCCTGCACTTAGTGGGTGCAAGGAGTTATTAAGCCTTGTCCTAGTATGGCACTTGTTTTTCATTTGGCTAGTTATGCACCTTTCACGTATGATGAACAAGATTGGGATGTGGATAACTATTTATAGGCTAACTCACATGTGCTTTACTAGTCTTTTTATTTTTCTTCTTTTCATGTTATTTATGTGATTACATGTGCATAATGTGATCCCGCATATTTTTCTATTTGATATGTCTTTATTTTCATTCCTCTATTTGTACCTACATTCTTTTATATGTCGTAAACCGTTATATTTTCTTTTGTCTTGTGTTTTTTTTTGGGATGACGTAAGGCGTCAAGAAATTTAGATATCTTCCATGTTGACCCAAAATATTTTCTTTTTTTTCAATCTCTATGTGTCATTCTTCCAATTCTACGAGTATTTGGGGAATGATGATGTTTCTAAGTTCTATAATATCATTGTACCAAAGACATACATTGACCTGAAACCCGTGGATCACTTGTGTGTTTTGGATTTTATTTGAGGGAAACCCCTTTTCATGATGTAGCATAATTTAAAAATATATTTTTTACATAGGGATTTCCAAATAAATCTCATGTCTTTTTTAGAATTTATCATTTTCTACTTTAAATTAATTTCTCACAACATGGTGTTTAGAAATTTATTTAAAGTGGAGGCACATTGGCATGCTATTATTTTGACATTCTTGACTATAACTTATGTTCCAAAGTGTGGTCTTCTTACTTCATGTGATGTGTCTTCTTGGTGGTGTCATTGGGTTTTATATACTTCAAGAGCATGATCTTTTTGAGCATATGGCATTCCTTTTAGTGGTAATGTTATAGATTACATTCCCTAAGTTACAAATCTTATATCCTCGACTTGTTCTCTCTTGGAGACATTAGGCACAATTTTCCTTAAGAGATCTTTCATGAACTAAGAATAATCCATTTGAACATTTCTTATCCTATTTGCATGTTTATTCATGAGTGCCTAACATAACATAGGTTGCTAGCCTTGTGAACCTCAAAGTTACAACCCTTTGTTGAATGGCCACCAAGCATAACATACCTTTGTTGCTAGTAGAGCTCCTTGTTGTTCATGAGGGCTTAGGATAACGTAGCTTACTAGCCTATGAAGCTCTAAGTTTATATTGGGTGGAACCTTATCAAAGTTATCAAAATTTTTAACTTTGGTATGGTTAGCTAGCCATTTTATAGGGGCTCACCTAGTGGACAACAGATTTCACTAGCCCATGTGAGCGCATTATTGTTTGCATAGTGGAAAACAAGTTTCACTTGTAAATATTTTTGGACAAATAGATAAGGATTTATCCACATCGAGTTGGATAAATAGTCGAGGCTTGATCCACCCCTTTTTCTTTTCTTTTTATTTTTCTTTCTTTAAGTCTTTGACATTGTATTATTGAGTATTTTGTCATTGCTACTGCATATAGGCATGCGTCTCCTTTTGCCTTCATTGTTTTTTCCATGAGATATTATATCTTTGGGGCATGATCATCCTCTTTGACCCTTTTTATCTTATCTTTCCAACAATTGTACAATTATACCTCTCTTGATTGTCTACTTTAGTGTGAGTTTGATGCAAGGTCATCCTCTCACTAAAGTGGGGGCTAAATGTAGTATAGGAAAATGTACACCTTTACATTTTCACACTACATTTGGGCCCTTGAATTAAATTGGACTAAATTATGCCTTAATAAGCCCTATTTTACATCTAAAAGCCTAATAAATTACATTTTCCAAAGGGGAAACTCGAAAATAATAAATTCCAACACATAACACTTTACCTTGAGCAATGTGTGTTCCAAGAATAGGTGCCCGAGACCCATTTTCCCATGGGAGAATGTGTCCTTCCTTGGCCTTTGAAACTAAATTTAAATTATGTTTTTGGTGGTATTTGAATGTCCCTAAATTGAAATTTCAATTCTAGCTTGTAATGTTTAGTTTTTGGTAAATTAAGGATACATACCTATAAATACAAGGTTATTTTATGAAGTGAAGTCAAAGATTTTTCAAGAAGGTTTTATGTGCTAGAATTCTTAAATAAAAAATTATGATCAAGGGAATTCATGAGTAGATTTAAATCAGTGATTTATTGCAAGAATCAAGATCTCGAGCATCATATCAAAGTCTTCTTGCATCATGCATTTTTTTGGAACTAACATTGTAATGTAGGTTTCAAAGATTCAATTCAAGCATTCAATTCATATTTTAAGCATCTAGATCCATATCCTTTGAAGCTATTTCATTCAAGATCAAGCTCAACATTTCAAAATTTTAAGGGTTTATTCTAGGGTTTGGTGAACTACAACACTGTATTGTTCATTCATCATTCCTTTCCATATCTCATTATTTTAATTCAAGGTTTAATTACCCAAACAAAGTTTGACCAAGGAAGACCCCCATTCACCAAAAAAACAAATTTTCCCTCTTGTGTTTGCATTGTAGATCTTAGGTTGAAGAGGGACTAAAGATCTCTAGAAGAGCAAGATTGGAAATGTTGTCAAAGTTGTTAAAGTTGTCAAAATTATTGTCAATTCACATAATTTCGCCTATAGAATTGATTTTTGATTTTTGACACTGAAACCTAGAACAAACAGAAGCTACAGATTGACATCAGAGGCTCCCAATTTTTTTTTGATCAGAGACCCATTCTCCCATTGTTGAATGAGTCCTAGTTTTATTTTTGAAACTACCTTTTGGTGACCAGTACATAGTGTCTAACCCATCGCAGATCTCCAAAATATTTACTATTTCCTTTATATTGAGCTTTACATTGATGTTTCAAGTTTGAATTGGCATGATTGAATTGATTTACTAATTTTATTTTTTCTCCCAAATCTCTTGTTCAAGTTGATACCCCCATCCTCAATCATAAGGAAATTAGTAGATTCCCTCATTGAGTTGACTCACTGAACCATAGAATTTTGGGTAGGGTTTATAGGCTACTCTTGCACTTTTAGGATGTTTCACCTAAAAGGAGAGAGATAAACCCCACTTAGAAATCTAGGTAGGTTCACTCAAATTCTACAATGTATTATGTTATTTAGGCTAAATGGAATGATGTAAGTGCAATTAAATTAAGCAATTGACTGATTATGAATGTAAAACCTAAGATTTATGTAATGTTTGAAAACATAATGTGATATGAAAACATGAACTAGATATGAACAAATGCAAAACAGAAAAGAAGAAGGTTGATTTAAAGTGCACCTGGAAGTATGATGAAGATTCTAGAATATTTTGAATGCTGACAGAGATCACTGAAAATCACCAGTGGGACTCATTTGCCACTAATGATGAATTAGTCATGCTTCTAATGAAACCTAGTTTTTGAGTGTCAGGATCTAGAATTTGACAAAATCTAGATTTCCAGCCTTAAGGTGGGAGTCATTCGCCACTGATGGAAAATTAGTCCTCTCCCAAAATTTTGTGAAATCAGGGGACAATTCTACAACATCAGATTTGAGGTTATCTGCTTGTTGGGTTGATGAAGTTAATTCTACAGAAAACAGACAAAATGTCTTCTCCAAGCTTGAAATAGGGTTGATTTGACTTGAAACAATTTGTTGACTTGTTTTCCACTTTTCAAAACCTAAATGCTTGTTAAGTCTACATATAGAAGTCTAAAAATACACATACAAAAGGGGAAATATGCTTAAGGGTTAGGCTATAAGGATTTTCCTTGGTCAAATCCCACTTTGGTAATCAAACCCTTAATGAAATAATGAAATATAAGAGAATGATAAACAAATAACATGCAAATGCTACCAACTTACCAAACCCTTGTTGACGAAAATATGAAGGTATGTCAATGGCTGCTCCAAGATACTTGATTGAATGATGCAAAGTGCTCAAATGCTAATTGAATGCTTAGTGAATGAAAAGATTGCTTGAATGAGTTAGGAGATTGTAGGAGATGCAAAATGAGGAGAAAAACACATATTTATACACATTTGTACCTTAGTAACCCAATGATACCTCATCACAGATCGACATAAGGTGATTTTGAATAAAAAACAAAAGAAATTTTGAAATATTTTGAATTTGGAGACAAGAGGGACTCATTCACCACCCATGGCGAATGGGTCCCACCTTGGACTTGAAAGTGGGTGTCAAGAATTATCTTGCATTTAATGTTGTTTGTCAAGTTTAAATTCAAAAACACACTTAATTAAGCCTTATGAGTGTATAAAGGGGTCAAATAAAGCATAAAAAGGTGTAAATAGTGAAACCAAGCCTAGAAAAGTGTGAAATCTTGTTACAAGACTTTACAAATCTTCAAAATAGGACTTGATAAGTGATGAAAAGGTAAATTTTAGGCGAATTGCAATGAATAGAGTCTAGAAAAGTGTAGGAATGTTTTACAACACTTCACAACACCTTCACAAGATTCCTTAATTTTAATTTTAAGGACATAATGTGAATTTTAAGTCACATTACATCAATAAATCAAAGCAAAGTGGATCAAGCATCATGAAGAAAGGCCTAAAAGATCATGAAAATGAAAAGGGGCCATTTTCCTATGGCACACTCACCTAAGGTTGTAAGTCAATTCCTTGTCTAGATCTCATTTACTAATGAAATAAAGGAAAATGGGTCCATATTTGGTGAACTCGCCTTTCCATTACATTCAAAAATTCTACTTTTCTTTGTTTTACTATTGTTGGATTCATTGATGTTCAACCTCCTAAGGGCCAAACCAACTTGTTTATGGAAATTTATTTCTCACAAAATGACATAATTAAACATGTAGTTGATGGTCGTTTTACATTGCTAGAAGAATCAATGACAAGCCTACTAATGGGATATTAATTGATCCCATGTGTGTAGAGAATGTGATCACCAAGGAATTCTTATTTGTGCATGAAATTTATCAAGACTCTTACAAACAATCAAAAGCATGAATCAAAACACATAATGGCTTTTCATTCCCTATGATAGATTTGATCACTCTTCCTTTAGAGCTTGGACCAAAGAAATTGAATATCTCATTCTCCATTATCCCATGGTTTGACCAATTCCATGTCAAGTTTGGTTATCCATGGCTATGCTCCATTGATGTCGTTATGTCGATAGTGGATAAATTATTAAAATTTTCATTTGGAATTGGCATCTTTACTATGCATCATAGTGGCTTTAATCCCATTGAAAGATAGAAAATTGTTTTCTTTTCCTCTTCTAGGGTTTAGGACCTAGAAGGACAATTTTCACTAACTTTCACTCAAGAAAAAATCCTTGAGATCTCAATGCAAAGGAGAAAGAGATCTTGCAAAAGGGATGAATGCAAACTAATAAGGGGTTCACTACCAAGTTTAGACTTGGAAAAGGCAATGAAATGAAAGATGAAATGAAAAACCCTAATATGATGCAAACTTGATTTAAATGACCTAGAAATGCAAGTAAAGAAAAATAAAAAGATGCAAGATAGAAGGTGTGCACCTATGATGCAGAGGAAGGAAAGAGCTCAACAAACTTGACTATATTCAAAGGAATTCCCTTAATGTCTATACAGATAGCAACCTAAGGGGAATCTTAGTACACCTTGTCATAGTTGATGACTTGGTTTTTAGAATGTTTAAAAAAAATAAACACATAAATACAAGGTAGGACAACACAAAATCATGGGACCACACTGTTTCAATACCCTTTACCACATTTATTAACTCAATGCAACATGTCACAATGTTATCACCCCAACAATAGCTTGTACTTGTCAATAGAAATGGCCAACATTATAACAAGAAAGAAACAATGGAAACATGGAGCTATAGGGATTATTTCAGACCTGTTTAGCCACAAAATTAAAGTTCTCAAACCTTTAGGACTCAACCTTGTATGAACTTGGTATTCCAACAAACTGTAAATTGCTACCCCAAGCATGTTTTCAACATGAACTTCCAACCAATGAAGCAAAATAACATTCCAATTGGATCCTTAGAATTCAAAACCTCTCAATAGCTAGTCGCAACCTACATTAGACTCAAACTTGAGAGACAGTGCAAGAACTTTAACTCAAACACACATAACCTAGGTTTTTGTCTGTAAAATGATGTAAAATGTAGCAAACTATCCTCTATTTCTCCTTCCCACGTGTAAATGGAGACCCCAAACCTTTCATGAATGATAAAAACAAAAAAAAAAAAATCCTACAAGGTTTCATCATTTTCTCATGGTGGGAACACAATATTTTGCATTTTCCTTTGTTGACTAGAACCCTAGGTAGGGTTTAGACTAGTTTCAGTAAAAATGCAATAACTTCCAAAATACCTAATGAAATCTACTACTAAAAAAACTAAAAGAAAGTAGACTCACATGTCTACACTATCCAATCAATTTTATATCAATTAATGATCCATATAGGTTGTATTAGGGTGATCCCACAATAGTTGTTTACAATTTTTTGCCGAACTAGACACTAAAATAGTTTTTTTTAACTAAATCCTCACTTTCAGGCACCTATAGTGGCTAAACCATGAGGAATTTGAAGATGATGCAAACTAGAGTTTTGTGAAATTTTGTTTGTATATTCTAAATATATTTTTTTGAAATTTTTTGGAATTATATTGCACTTCTTTTTCCATCTCCCTCAAAAACTAGTTTTTTTCATAAAACAACATTTTCAAAAAGCGACACTCACTGTATAACACATAACTTTTTTTCCATGAAGGATAAAATTCTAATTCTTTTGAATTTATATTTTTCACTCAGATATCTAGTGTTTCCACTTCGTTAGATAGTTTTTTATTGAATATTTTTTCTTTAATCAAGTTTCAAAGTCAAACCAATTACTATTCAGACATAGAGCGACTGTATAACGCGTAACTTTTTTTGTATGTATTGAAATTCAATTTTTTTTTGTTGGATCAAGGACTTCAATATTTGGTGCACTCATATTTTTTAAATTTTTTTTGATAATCTTCTATTTTTCCACATGTGTAGAATAAATAGCTTCATTTTTGGTGAAAAACCTATGTTTAATAAAACTAAAAAAAAAAAAAGATACTAAAACTAAAACATATTAAAATTATATTCATTGGATAACTCGTTCTGAGGACTACCTGATACTAGTTGGGTTTGTGAAGTTTCCTCCATTTTCATCTTTAAATCAAGCTTCAAAGTGCAAAATTTTGGACATTTTTGGTGCCTGGGGGGGAGAAGGGGGAAAAGGGTGGTTCGGTTGAATTGGGGTTTGGTCAAAACTCCAAAATATGTTTAGTCAAACCTAGGTTCAATCAAACTAGTTCAAAATAATATTAAAAATTGGTTGGCGGGCTGGTTCGAGTGGACTCTTAATTGACGTCTGCTAGAACCCCCTGCCATGAATCCATTTTATTTTATTTTTTTTGCCATTTTTCTAATATTTTTATTTTATAATATATAATATTAATTATATACTTTTTAATCTCTATAATATAAATTATATCTATATAATAGTTATTAATAATATAAATCATAGGCTCGTTAAGGGGCCGAATTGGGTAAATCCAACAATTTTTGTTTCAAAGGAGATCTAATGGGAGAAACCATCTGAAGGATGGTGGAAGGTAAATTTTGATGGGGCCTCAAAAAGTAATCCAAGGTCTTCAGGGGATGGATTTATAATTCGAGATTGGAATGGGGATGTGGTGGCTCTCGGAGCCAAGAAGTTATAGAATGGCATGAACAACATGGAAAAAGCCTTAGTAGCTTCTTTAGCAGTGAAATGTGGTAAGAATTTGGGGGCCACTAAGATTCCTCTAGAAGGGGATTCATTGGTTATAGTCCAAGTGGAGATGACTAGAAGAATACATGCCTGGCACCTACAAAATATGGTGGATAAAATTAGAAAGGATTTATCATCCATAGAAAGTTTTAAAGTAAGTCATATTCAAAGAGGAGGTAATGTAGAAGCAAATATAAGTAGATATATTATCAAAGTGGGCTCTTTCCTTTGATGAGGTGGGGGTTATTAAATTTGAAGATTTTAGGGACGTTAGGCTAGTGGATTTTGTTTAGAATGAAAGGACAATGCATTTAATGGTGAAAGATGATGGATAGAGAATGGGAATTTGTAAATGCCAAAATGAGTGTGGGAAGTCGAGTGATAATGAGGGAGTACACAGAGCTATTAATGAGATTTGAAGGTTATGAGTTGGCTATTTGGGGAAGAAATGATGATTTCCCCACATATCGAAGAAACATTTTTGAGAAACTACAGAGGCAAGTGGTGGAGGCAGTGGGATTGAGTACTATGGAGGAAAACTTCACCTTTCACTTGCAAAGATCTCTGAATCCATTCTTCGGTGATGTGTCTACAAAAATGATGGAGGGTCTTTTCCTCATTGAAGACAAGAGGCTTGTTCAGTGTGTTCGAATGATAATGGGCAGAGACTTTAGAGCATTGAGACATAGGTTGCGAACTAACTTAGATGTGTATTCCTTGATCACAGCCTGGGGTCTAGATATTGGTGAGCCAGTGATGGTGGTGAGAAAAATATTGAAGAAAATCATCCATGAAGATTTTTTAGTTGGCATGGAGTCAATGTTAGAATGGGTGGTTTTGGGGGTTGGCCTAGACATTTTAGAAGGCGTAATTGATGAGGAAATGGAGTTGCTATATGGACACTCAGGTTTAAAGTCGTTCATTTAATGTCTCAAAGGAAATTTTAAGGCTAGATGTCGAGAGGAAGCCTGTCTAGGCTGGAAGGCCCTCAAATTGTTCATTGACATTGTAGAGCTAGATGAATACATAGAGAAGGCTAAAGTGGAGGCACAGGGGAAGGTAGTGCATGGGAAGCAATTGAAGAAACATCCATGGAGACAGTAGAGGAAAAAAAAGAGGAAAATAAAAATTCAAGGGTTGGTGGAAGAAGTGCGGACGTTTGGAAGCGCACAAAAGAGTAGGACCCTTGTCAGTCCCTGTTAACTTTCTTATCAGAGTCTAAATTTTTTTATGTTTTTTGGTGAAATCTATAAATTTAACTTAGGTAATCTATGTAGTCGGGTAGTAATGTAGGTTTGTAGTTGAAGTTTTTGTTGGAAGGAAAATGGGTAAAATGTAGTAGCTATGGGGGCCTGTAGTGGTTTCTTGGCATGTTTATATGCTTAGTATCTATTGTTGGTTTTTTTTTAAGGTTTTGGACTGGAATGTATGAACTTTATATTTTCAAGCAATACAATATTTCACGTTACCAACGAAAATAATAATAATATATAAATCATATATATTATTAATAATTATAAATAATATACTATATACTTATATATTATTAATAATTATAAATAATATATTATATACTTATATATTATAAATAATTACAATAAAGGGGCCGATCTACATACCTAGGGACTTTTGATTCAATCTTCATGCCTCTAATCACTTCCAAACAAATTCTCTACCAATAATCTCATTCCTGGTGTTCTAGAATTTCTCTCTCTCCTTATTTAACATGGAGGTGTGAATGAATGAAATTATGAAAAAGAGAGGAAAATGAGAATAGTACATGTTCTTAACCCTTCGTGATTGTAAGATAATGAATCTTGCATGTACGAAATTAAATCATGAAAAGGACACAATTTTTAACTCTCATAAAATCATGTTCCGCCTCTAATAAAAAGAAAACAATTAGAGGTTGCTCACTCATTTGAGCCCAACCAATTTCAATCCTTGCACCCCATTTAGTCACCTCTAGTTTGAGCTACAATCTTGTGTTAAATTTGAGGAAGGATAGCCTCAAATATTTCCTACTAGGATTCTTCATCTTGATTGTTGAATTTATGCTTAGCCTTCTAGCTTTTGACCATGAGAACCATGAGAATACGGCTTTGGAAAAGATATTATAAATGGTTTTGATGTCTTTTTTGAAAGTATGATAGAATGACTACACTAGAGTTTGTTAGCTACCCAAATGGACATGAGTTTCTAGAGAGAAATGATGAGTTAGTAATGTCAAGATTTTGTTAGCTACCCAAATGGACATGAGTTTCTAAGAACTATTTTAGCTCTCTAGGACTAGACAATTCCTAATAAAACTTATTAGGAATCTTCAACCAATGAATTTTAGCTTTTATATAAGCTCTTTAATGAGTATAGGCACTAGTTGTATGCTTCTAGTAGGGAATATTAGCAACTTATAACAAGTAGAGAGGAGGAAAGCAGGGTCAAGTCTCCAAATCTATGGCAACATGAATGAGTTTGAAGTTCATCATAACATATGAGCTATGATGATTATAGGTGCATACAAATTATTTCATGCATTTGGTGGATTTAGTCCACCATAAATACAACCATTTTGAGAAGTTGGTGGAGGTTTCACATGGATGTTATGGTGTGAGATTATATATTAAAGTGGAGAAGAAATAAGAAAAAAATGTATTTTCTTCACCTCATTCTTCTTGAAATTTTAGACTATTTGAAAAGCACAGTATTCTATAAATTTTCAATTCGAATTGAATAGCAACTGACAAAAAAGAAGAAATATTGAGAACATTATAGCTCTATTAGTTATCTTAATTACATATTCAAATGAATTATATGGGTATAGGGTTAAGAGTAGAGGGTAGAGGGTTTAAGGGTTAAGGGTTAAGGGTAGAGGAGAGCTCGAGATAGGAGTGAGTGTGAGAGAGAGACTTGAGATATGGAGAGTGGGTAGGAGGGAGAGACTTGAGAGATAGAGGGGGAACTGGGAGAGAG